>JAIUJO010000160.1:251808-592450 GCA_023846275.1 Vanilla planifolia | reverse complement strand
TGTATATAAGCTTATGAAGGTGCTTTATGATGTTAAGCAAGTTTATCAAGCATAGTTTTGAAAATTGATTAATTATCTTATTCATAGTAATTTAATGAAAAAAAAAACAAATACAACATTATTCCTAAAATCTTTAGATGACTTTTAGTTTCCTATACAACTTTATGTTGATGACATAATTTTTGGAAGCATAATTGAAAATATGATAAAAAAATTTGGTGAGTTAATGGCAAGAGAGTCTCAAAAGAGCATGATTGGTAATAGAATTTTTATTTAAGGATTACAAATAAGACAACAAAAAGATAGGACCTTTATTTCATAAAAAAATGATTTAAAAGAATTATTCGAAATCTTATGTTATGAAAATATGAAATATAAAAAAATTAAAAAGAATTAAACTATCCATTCGGATTTAGAAGAGGTAGCAAAACTCAATCATGAAAAAGTTTATATTGATCTTATAGTATCATTAGAGAGTAGTAAACCTGACATCTAAATTTCCACTAGTTTATGTGTTAGATTTTAATGAAATCCTTTGGAAAGCTATATCAAGGTTGTTAAATAAATATTTAGATATTTAAAAGGAATGATGAAAGTAGAATTATTATCTCCTAGAAATACACTTCCATGCGATGTTGTAGGTTACAAAGATTCAAAATTTTTAGGTTCTATGGTAAGTAACAAAACATCCTTAAGTGCATGACAATTTTGATGAAATTATTTTATTTCATAGTCATTAAAGAAGAATGTTATATACCCTTATTGACTAGAGAGGTTGAGTACATAGCACCTAGAAGCTATTTTATTCAAGTAATTGTGGTTAAAAAAACTTCAAGGTTATGGGTTAGATCTCTCACATATTCCTATCAGAATGTATAATAATAGTTTCTTGGTCTAACCGAAGAGCGAAGTTTATCATTTTAGGACAAAATACATAGATGTAAGATATCATTTTGTTAGAGTTCAATTAGTTAAAGGCTTTTCAAAATTAAAATATGTTGTTACAAAGCAAGAATTTGTGGGCATGGTCATTAAATCACTTCCAACAAACTAATTTAAAATTATAACTCAACAACTAATTGTAATGGGAATCATGTAAATTGCACAACCTTTTTTATGATTCCAAAGGGGGACAAAGATCAAGGTTTAGATATAATTTAGAATAGATACAATGTGTAATGGAGCAAGTCATAAGGTAGAGATTACATTCTTCATTTTTAATACATCTTACAATAGTAATATTTCTAAAATATATGTATTATTGTTATTTTTATCTAAACATTTATATCTTATCACCATCAAATGGGTGGTTTCTTAGGTTTTATTAGCCATGTCGTAACTTTTTAGCATTTTCTTCAAATGAGTTGGTTTACTGAGAATTAGGCTTTGTTTTGAGCAAAAAGTCATGAGCTATTAAAGATGGTAAATATGTGCTCTCTAAAGAACCATAGCTATTGAGCAATCTAAAAGGGTTGTAAGATGTACACATGAAATTTAAAATGGATTTCTTTTTTTATGAAAAAGATTTAGCTTATTTACTTTTGATCATAAGGCATATCTCTCCACTTGTATCAATTTCAAATAACACTTAAGCATCTAAATTGTTCATTACTTTCCTCGATTCATCTTAATCCTTTCTTTTATTAAAACTCACTCAGCATTTTTGCCAAATTTCCTTCCGATTAAATAAAAAAATAAAATGTAACAAAACAATTTTATTAAAAATAAATATATATTAATATAAGTGTGATTGAAGTGCAAAGCACTTGGGACAATGAAGCTCATTTAAACCTTGAATGCCTCAGTTTAGGATAGCACCAGAGCTAAGTAAGGTCAAGTAAGATCATGGTAATGGTGTAGTCCTAAACCTAGATTTGTAAGACAGAGGAAGGATTGCGTCGAGCATCACTCGAACAACTGCATAATAGGTCTAATGGAACATGTATATGTCAATCAGGTAAGATATCAGTGTCTTAGGCCATAATATTTCTTACACATAAGAGGGATGCAATCACATTTTGACACACACTTTTCTTGGGGTTAACATTTTTTGATGATGAGCACATTAGATATCTTACCATGTGGGATTGAAAATTTTCCTATGTTCAAAGCATCATCACCTAAACATATGTGGATTCTCGTAATTTGATCATTGATTGAACAACTAAGAGATCACCTAAAAGTAAGTGTTATTTCAAGACATAAATCCGATGACAAAAACCTTATCTAACTTTAGCAAACTACATCACTCTTTTCATTATATCAGTTAACCTATTGTTTCATGGAGTGGCTTAGAGGTTTTGATTTTTAATTGTATAACTAAGTTCATTTTGGCCTTTTTTTATGAATTAAATGTTCCAAGCCACACATTATGTGATAAGGTGGCACATATTTAATCTTTCTTTTTCCAGCCTTCTATAATTCTTCACCTATTATAGTCATTCATATAATAGGCCAGATATTCGCTGATCAAATCCAAGGGCTTCCGAAAAGCCTACCTAATGGCTAATTCCATAATAGTTGCTTGTGTCATTGTAGTTGTTTTTAAGCAATTTTTTATGTTGTTTGGTAGGATATTGTAAATGACTTTTCTTTAACTTTCTAACAATAGTGATCGAACATTTTTTTAATAAAAACCCAACAAATTATTTCAAAATATATAATGAATGTTAATAAAACATTCAAAGCATAATAAAGTGTTGTATGACATTCAACTGATGTAAAATCTCTAGGTAGCACACTATGGTTAAGTACTACTCAAAATTCAAAACTAGTCCAACTAATGCTAACACTTGTATTCATTCATTTCCTCATTTTTCTATGTAATTCTATGTTTTGTTGTGCCTTTATTTATTCATCAGCAAGCACAGAAAGTCATACATTTCATTGGAATTTTTTTTTGTATCATTCTTTTTCTTTTCGATTTTTTGGCTAAGCATTTAGGAATGGTCAACTTTGATTTGATCTAATTTAAAAGTTGAGTTGGGGTTGACCTCTCAAGAGCATGAATAAAAATTGAAACCATTAGGAAAATTGTTTGAGATAAAATATAAGGAAAAATCATATGTTGAAATTTTCATCATCATTGCATTTCGGACAACTTTCGTTCGAGGTGGACATAGGATCCAGTTTGAAAGGAATCTCCTAAAAAGTTTGTTGTACCTTTAAAATTTTTATTTTCGTATTCTACTTTAGCATAAAAAATAATATATTATTATTGATAGAAATTTTTGTATCAAGGTTTTTTGAAAAAGTAAATATATTTGTATAAATAGTGTTTTAAAAGTAAATTCATTCTACAAATAGAAAAAACATTTTAAAGCACAAAAATTCATCAAAATCTTATAAGATTTCGACAAACTCATTTTAGTTCAATGTGGACATGATTGACAATTCATTATTCTAGCAAACTCTTAAGTTAAACAATTTAAATTAATCACTTAAGCTTCCTAATTAACAAAACTTTTTAATAATCCTAGTTTTCTAATACACTATTGATCCTTCTATAATAAAAATTTTATGAGCTACCAAACATATCTTATCCCAAACATGACCACGATTATCAATTTGCAAGCATTTTCATATTAGTTAACTGTTTTAATTAAAAATTAAATACATAGATGTATAATCTTGAAGTTCATTTGGTTAAATGATTTGAGTGGACTTATCCTGGGTGAGATTTTCTTCTCTTAGGACTTATGATTCATTTAATGATTCTTGCTCACATCAAAATCCTCCTATTTTGTACATATTAATCATAAAAATAGAAGTATATCTGGGTTTTCTATGTTAATTAAATAATCAACTTATATATAAATGACCATAAATCCTTGTTCTATCCTAGTAGTATCCTTGACTGGTATTTGACCAAGATAATCACATGGTTTAAATCACTTAATCTTAATGTTACAATATAATTCTAAATCTTCTCTTATATGACTATGTTGGTTCCATTTTGTAACATTACATTGCTTCAATTTCTTTAATGTCAAATATAATATATATTTAATTAACAGTAAGATAATAAATAATTATTATTTAATTTTTGATGCATTTAAATATTTTAATTTTTTTTGTCAAGTTTTATAAGATGTTTTGATTCATATTTAATTTGAATATTTCGGTTATAACACTAGTTCTTTTTAGTATCATGAAGAGCATCTTTCTAATACAATGTATTTAACCTATTCAATTTTTTTATATTTTTTGTTAATAAGTAATTCTAAATCTCATCTTGTGTGACAATTAAATTTCTTTCATATGGTTATATTATATTTCTTCAATTTAAGTATTTTTTAGCTTTAATATATATTTCCTTAATATTAAAATAATAATCGATTATTATTGATTTTTTAATTTTTTTTATAATTCGAAGTAATTCAATAATGTTCATGTGAAATGAAGAACAAGCCATTTGGACTGACCTTAATTGCTCTATCCAATTTATCATTAATTTTTATGATGCTAGATTTTTTTTCTTTTTTATGGTTTTGACAAACTTAATGAGGCATTTTGATTCGTATAAAAATTTAGCAACTGAGGAGGTTTCACTTCATCTTTCTAATATCATAGAAAGTAACCTCCCTATATAATTTACTACGTAACTTTAATTCTTCCTTGATATGACATTTACATAACCTTTATTTGGATATTCATGTTGCTTCACTTTACCTCAACTCTACTCTAGTATATATTAATTTAATATTATAATAAGAAAATGTTATTATTTGTTCTTATTTATTTTAATAATTCACAACATTTCCAAACAAAGCCTTATCGAGATGCAGCAAATGTCACTAAACTAATCTCCACAAGTTCTATTCCTTTGTTGGACATTTCATAAAATACCTTATCGGACATTTCATTTCATACATTATTAGAAGATGGAGTTTGCTACATTGGATTACAATATTGTCTCATTGTATAACTTTTCTACATAATTTATCAAATTTCTTTAGATTTTTTGTTCTCATTGGTTTATATTAGTATGTAACTATAATTTTCTCTTATGTAACATATATGCCTTTTAGTTGGTGATTTTATATTAGTTTAATTTATCTTAGTTTAGCTTTAATAAATATTTAATTAATGTTTGTAGAATAACTTGTTGTAATTAAAGCTTATTATTTTTTAAATTTGTAGTAATTCTAAATGAGTATTGATAGAGACGAAATAAATATCATTAGACACATCTTGATAAGCTTTATACAATTAGAATTTAATTTATATATATATATATATATATATATATATATATATATATATATATATATATATATTTAAATCATTTATTTTCTAGCGTTTTGGTGTGGTTTACTAAACATTTCTAACAATATTTTAATTTGATTTTGTTATCATGTTATTTAACACTAATTCTCCATTCTTTTTACCTTTGTGTCTTTGAGTTGGTTATATTTCATTGCTTCAAATTGTTTTAATTTAGCTTTAATTATATTTACCTAAAAATAAAGTAATTACTTGTTATTATTTTTTCTTGTTTACTTCTATAACTAGTAGAAATTCTAAATTTTGTTTGATTTAGATATGCCAAAAATCATTAGAATTATCTAGATGTTATATTTAATTAATTATTTTTTTTTGTACTTTTATATATTTCATTATCTTCTATTTTTGAATGTTTTATGAGATATTTTTATTTGTGACTGAATTGAAAATAAAGATTACCACACTCAACCATTTTATTATCTTGGAATACAATTTTTAGCAAAAATTATCTAATTCTTATCATTTTGCTGCTTTCAATTGGTTACGTAACATTTTAACTCCAAGTCTCTTCTTTTGTGACCATTACATCACTTTCATTTGGAGACATTATATGCTTCTATTTAAACCATTTTAGCTTTAATATGTGTTTACTTAACATTAAACCAGTAATTTATTATTTGTATGGTTATTTAATTTAGTTATTATGTCATATTTTGAAATGAAATTTTAGTGAGACAACAAATATCATTGTAGTACTCTCAATGAGCTGTATCTAATAAAATATCACTTTTAATTTTTGTTAATTATTTTATTTTAGCAAATAATACATGTTGTATATGAAATTTCTCATGTAATTTATAATATTTCCTAAAAATTTTATTTTCATTTGGTTTTATTATAATGAAAATAATATTCTCCTTTCCTATGCCCTCTATACTATTTTGATTTGGCTAAATTATAATGAATAGAATTAACACATTTTAGTTTTAACTTATACTTACTAAATATTAAAATAATATTTCAATTATTCATTTTTTTAATTTAATTTGGAAATTCATAGAAATAACAAATGAGATCTATTAGAGATGAATCATAAAAACCTTGATTCATCCTATGAGGTTTATCCATTTACATATGGTTTTTTAGTTTTTTTAAAAAAATATTATTTCCATAGATTTTTGAACTTGTTACAACATAATTAACTTAAAATTTCTTGGCTGTTACATCTCTTTGATTTGGTTATACTATATTGCTTCAATTTATCTTATTGGCAACTCAAATATGTGTTTTCCCAATTGTAAAATAACAAATAGTTTTATTCATTCATTTTTACTTATCTGGAATGATGTCATCTAGAGCAATGCTTGATTGAGAAGAGACAAATGTCATTGGATGATCATGGCCAATCTCTATCTAATTAATCATTTATTTTTATAATTTTCAATAATTTTTTTAGCATTTTTTCATGCTTTATGAGATTTTCATTTAAAAATGTTTTTGATGATAAGGAATGTTATAGTCAATCTCCTTAGTGTCTTCAAATGTAACCTTTCTAAATAATTTCTCATTTTCTCAAATATTTTAGTTTGATTAGTTTATATTACTATATAACTTTAAATCTTTTCTCATGAATTATTTATGTTACCTTGATTCGATGAGAATAAATTGGTTCAATATTTCTCGATTTATCTTTAATATATATTTGTTTATTATTAAAAAAAGAATTATTTTTACTTATACTTATCTGCCTTAACAATTCATAATAATTTCAAACTAGGTTTGGTCAAGATCAAATAAATATCATTTGTATCATCTTAATCATCTATATCTAAGTAAATATTCATATTTTATCTTTTTAAATAATTTATTTTTTATATTTTTTTGTACATTCATATGACATTTTTATTTGTGTTTGATTTGACAATAAAGGATGCAACACTTGACTTGCTTGTGACTTTATAAAAGAAAGTTTTGGCATAATTTATCTAATTTTATCAAATTCTTTTCTTCTAATTGGTTATATTGTTATATTACACTAAATCTCTGTTTGTTTCACCATTACAAAATAATGATTTAGATATACAACATTATTTCAAGTTACCTTATTTTAACTTTAATGTGTAGCTCATATCAAAATAATAATTTATTTTTATTATGATATTAATTTTACGAATATAGGAATTCAAAGCAAGGTCTAATCAACATTATAAAATCATCTTTGTACTCATCTTGATAATCTATATCTAATTAAATATTCATATTCATAATTTTGAATATTTTATTTTTTAAAGCATGCTTTACAAAATATTTTTATTTTATCTTACATGAAAATTGTGGTTGATATCAACAAATTGATTAGTATATTGGAATGTTCCTTCATCATAAAATTTATCCCATTTCACTTAGAATTAGTTATCTAACTATGCAATACTGATTATCCTCTTATTTAACCTTTACAAGTCTGTGACTTAGTTATGTTACAGTACATCAATTTAGCTACTTTGATCTTTAATATACATTTACTTAAGATTAGAATAATGATTTATTATTAGTTTTTCTTATTTATTATTGTAATTCATAAATTTTCAAATTGAGGTAAGGCTATGAGACTAAACTAATGTTGTTGAACTCATCTCAACTAGCTCTATCCAATTAATTAATTATTTTCATATTTATAAAAATTCTATTATGTAGAATTTTGTGAAGGTTTGTTAGATATTTCAATTTATCATTGAATTGGCAATGGAGGCTATCACACTCAAGTTCCCTATTAACTTATAATAATATTTTCTCATATCATTTATCTAATTTTTTATCATTTTTCCTTTGATTTGGTTATATTAGAATGTCACTCTAAATCTCCTTATATGTGAATTTGACATCGCTTTGCTTTTGTAACATTAAATTACTTTAATTTATCTCATTTCAATTATATATATACTTAAAATTAAAATAATAATTTATTTTTTAGTGTTATGCCATGCTGTAAAGATATTTAATTTTTTTACATAATTTAATGATAGATTGATGATACACTCAAGCACCTTTGTATCTTGGAAAAAAAACTTTTCCATACGATTTTATAATTTTTTTAAATTTTTTATTTTTTTAGGCTTCATTATTATGAAACACTAATTCTCTTCTAACACCACGTTTTCATGAAAGTGATTTGGTTAAATTATATTGAATCAAATTTTCTCATTTTAGGTCTAAAATATATTTAATAAATAATAAAAATAATAATGTGTTAATTTTTTTTACTTTGATAAATCATAAACATTCAAAATGAGGTTTCATGTTGACAAATATAACATCACTAGCTTAATGAACTCTATCCAATTAAATATTAATATATTTTTTATTTTTGAAATACTTGATTTCCAATAATTGTTTTTTGTCATTATGAGATATTTATGTTTAAATGCTTCTTATAAGGGAATTACAATGTTTTATTTGCTTTGACTTATCTCATTTGTAGCTTTAATGTATACTTAATTATTCATAAAAAATAATATATTATTACGTATTTTGATTTAATTTTGTAATATGTTATGTTTAATATTTATTTTTTTATTGAGAAGAAACAAATGCCATTGGATATTTTCATTTAAATAATTTATTTTTTAGCATTTTATGAGCTTTTAGGTGGCTTTTTGATTTGTACCTAATTAGATGAGGAAGGATGTTTTACTCAATATCGTAAGTTGCTTAAAATGCAACTTACCCAAACCATTTGTCCCATTTTCTCCACTGTTTTACTTCAATTTGGTTAGATTACCATGTAACTCTAAATCTTTTCTCCTGTGACTATTAGGTTCCTTCCTTTTGATGACATTACATTATTTCAATTTTTCTTTATTTATGTTTAACATGCATCTTTGTATTATTAAAAAAGGAATAAATTTTTTATGCATTTTTTTCTTTGGTAATGCATGATTATTTCAAGTGAGGTTTGATCTTTTTCAAAAAAATATCATTGTTTCATCTAGTTGAGCTTTGTCCAATAAAACATTTATTTATATCTTTCTAAGTATTTTATTTTCAATATATTTGATAGCTTCATATGACATTTCAATTCTTATTATATTTGAAAATCAATGATGTTATATTAAATCTACTTAGGTTTTTGTAATAGAACTTTCTTTTACAATTTATAAAATTTTTTAAAATGCTTTTCTATGGTTTAGTTATACTAATATATAACTTTAAATGTCCTCTTTTGTGACTTTACAAAGCTTTGATTTAGGTATATTACTTTGATTCAATTAATTTTATTTCAACTTTTATATATACTTGATATTAAAATAATAATATCTCGTTATTTATGCTCATTTTTTTTGAGTCATCTCAATGAGCATTAACAAATTATTTATTATTTTTTATGTTTTTTAAATATTTTTTTAGGCATGATTTAAAATTTTTTTTGATTGGTACCTTTTGTGGCAATAGAGCATGTTGCCCTTAATTTACTTAGTATCCTGGAATGCAACACCCTTCTCATATAATTTGTCATATTTCTTCAATTATTTTTCTTTGATTTAATAATTCTACCATGTAATTTAAATGTCTATGCATGTGACAATTACATTGTTTTAATTTGATTATGTTTTTTCTTCAGTTTAACTATTTCATCTTTATAATATTTTTACTTATTGTTGATAAAATAATTTGTTATTATTTGTGCTTATTAATATTTGTAATTTGTTGTTATTAAAAGTTTACTTTTATAGATATGAAACAAACATTATTGTACTCAATGTAACATGTTTTTCTTTGAAATCCTTTATAAAATATTTGAATTTGTACTTGATTTAATAATCTAGGATGTTTCTCTAGATTTGTTAAGGACCTTGTAATGTAATTTTATCAAATAATTTATCTCACTTCTTGAAAAGCTTCACCTTTGATTGGTTCTCTTAATTTAAAAGTCATAATTCTTTTATTGAATCATCAATATAACACTTTTATTTTGTTATTTTATGATGCTTCAAATTATCTTATTTGCGTTTTTTTAATTACATAATGTTAAAAAAATAATTTATTATTATTTATGTTTGTTTTCTTTGGTAATTTGTTAAAATTTGAAGTGAGGTCAGATAGAGGTAAAAAAAGTGTCATTGGACTTTTCTTGGCAAGTTCCTTCAAATCAAATATTCATTTCTTTGCTTGAAAATATTTATTACTATTTTTTTTGCAATCTTTTCTAGAAATTTTCATTCATGCCACTATAATGATTTTTATGCTTCACTTAGCTTCTAAAAATGCAACGTTCTCATAAAATTACACCTTTTCCTGAATGTTTCACTTCAATTCTTTTGTACCACAATGTTTTGCCAAATATCATCTCATATGACCTTCTTTTATAACTTTTTTATTTGGTTATAATACATTGCTTCAATTTATATAATTTTAAATTTAATATATATATATATTTTTAATGTTAATATATTAATTTATACTTCTTTAATCTTTTATTTTAGTAATTTATTGTAATTGAAAATTTTGACTGATTGAAATAGAAAAAAAAACTTTATTGGACATTTTAATTTGCACAATATTTTAATCTCTTTGGTAGCTTGTAATTCAAGTTCCCAAAAAAGTTTTTCATATTTCTTCAAAGTTTTAATTTTGACATGGTTATAGTACTATGGAACTCAAAGTCTCCTCTTGACCAAACTCTTATATTTTGTCATAATACATTCACTTAATTTATATTATTTTATATTAGTAATTTTTTACTTAATGTTAAACAAAGTTATTGTAATTTATTCTTTTTTGTTTTCTAAATTCATAATAATATAAAATGATTTTAAATTTTTAAGTAAAAAATGATTTTGGACTCGTCTCGATGACCTATCTTTTGCTCGATATTCATATCTCTCTTTTTAAAAATTTTTTTTGTAAGAAATTTGCAAAGTTTTTGAGAAAATTATTTTTTTACCTTGTTTGATGATTGATGAAGTTACAGTCAATCTCCTTAATGTATTAAAGTGCAATATTTACATAAATTTTATCTCATTTCTTTAAATATTTTTCATTGATTAAGTTACATTATTACAAAACTCTAAATCTCCTCTTGTGTGACGTGTACAACACTTTAAGTTTTTTAATATTTAATTACTTAAATATAATTGTTTTTAGACTTAGTATATCTTTCCTATAATTTGAAATGAAATAAATATTTATTTGTTTTTTTAGATATTCATTATTTGATTTTTAAAGATATTACTTTTTAGTGTTTTAGAACTTTTTTCAAGACTTCTTGATTTGTACTTTATTTGATCATTAAAGATGGTACACTAAATCTCCATGATGTCATGGTATACAACATTCTTGTACAACTTATCACTTGTCAACAACTTTTATACTTTAAAATGGTTATATTACTAGTTAACTCTAAATCTCTTCCCTTTTGACAACTATATGGCTTTGACTTAGTTAAATTATGTTATTTAATTCATCTTATTTGAACTTTAATATATATTAAATTAAAATAAAAAAAATATTATTTACAATTGTTTATGCCTTTTAATTTAAGTAGTTGATACTAATTCAAAAAAGGACTAATTAGGACCAACAATTGTCAGTGGAGTATTCCTAGTTAGCTCTATGAAATTAAATATTGATTTTTAAATTTTTAAAGATTTTATTTTTTATGGTTTAGCACATTTTAAGAATAATTTTGATTCATGTATAATTTAAGGATTGAGAATATCACTCTAGATCTTCTACGTATATTTTGATGTAACTTTTCAATAAAATTTATTTTTAATTCTGCTATTTTTATGTTGATTTAGTTATATTACTTTGTAACTCTAAACCTTTAATCATTTGGCCTTACATTGATATTATTTTGTTTAAATATGATGCTTCAAATCATCTAATTTCAACTTTAGTCTACATTTATTTAATATTAAAAATACAATTTATCATTATTTAACTTATAAACTTGTGCAGTCATAAGAAACTGAAGTCAAGTCTATCAAGACACAAAAAATGTCATAGGGTTCATTTTGATGACCTGTATGAAATTAAATAATTATTTGTTTTTTTGAATATTTTTCCTATTTGCTTGTTTGGAATGCTTTATGTAACATCAACTTGTACTTAAGTTCAAAATCAAGGGTGAAACATGTGATCTTTTTAGGTTTTATGATGCAATTTTTTAATATATCACATTTCTTTAATTTTTTAACTTTACATTTCTTAGATTTGTATATAACTCTAAATATCCTCTCATGTTGCCCTTAGGTCACTTTGAATTGGCTATATTATATTTCTTCAATTTATCGCATTTCAACATAATTATACATTTAGTCAATATTATAATAATAATATAACATAATTTATGCTTTTGTTCTCTGATAATTTAAAGCATTACTAAATGTGATATATTCAAGAAGAAACAAATATGTTTAGACTCATATCGATGATGTGTTATCCAATTAAAAATTTATTTCTTATGTTTTAAGATATTTTATTTTTTTCGGAATAAGCTTGCTTTATGAGCCTTTTTTATTCATATATAATTTAACTTTACTTCGTATTACACTCAACTTCTATAGTAACCTAGAATACAACTCTTCTATATAATTTACATAATAATTAAATTTTTTTTATTTATGGTGAAACTCTTCTCTTCCTATGAGATCTTTACAACTCCTTGATTAGGTTATATTACATTGGTTTAATTTACCTTATTTGAATTTTATTATGTATTTACTTAATAATTAAATAATACTTTACTATTATTTATGATTATCTACTTTGGTAATTTGTTCTAATTCTAAATGTGGTTTGATTATGACAAAATATACATCATTACACTTTTTTGGATGATGCCTATTTTTTAAAAATTAATTTTTAATTTTCTAAATGTTTTATATTCTATTGGCCTATGATATTATCTTAGATCTCCTCAATATCTTGGAATGTGATTTTTTGGTATAATTTGTCCCATTTTGTTGAAATTTCTCACTATCATTTGGTTATATTATTGTTTAACTTTCAATCTTCCCTTGTGTGGCCTTCACAACTTTTTAAATTTGTTTAGTTGCATTTCTTGAATAAGTCATATTTAATTTTTTTTAATAGTTTATTTCTTTTGTTTTATGTCTTTTATGAGTTAATTTAACTTAGACTTTCTTTGGAAATCAGGGATGTCACCCTACATCTTCTTTGTATCTTGAAATGTAAATTTCTCATACAATTCACATCAATTTTTCAAATTTTTCTCTTTGATTTTGTCATATTACTAAGTAACTTTATTTCTCCTGTCATGTGATCTTTACATCAATATTATTTTGCTATGTTGTGTTATTATAATTTATCTTATTTAAATTATAATAAGTCTTTACATAATATTAAAAAAGAGTTTTTATTTATGCTTATTTATTTTGGTAATATCTTGTTCTAAATGATGTTCCATTGAGACAAAACAATTGTAACTGGATAAGACATGATTTGCTCTATAGTTTTAAAGATTTAAATATTTATCTTGTACTACTTTCTCAAGCTTTATGAGTTTTTTTAATTGAAATTTAATTTGATTTTTATGGATGTTACTTAAGACCTCCTTAGTGTCTTGGAATGCTACTTTCTTATGCAATTTCTCATTTATTCAAATGTTTTACCTTAATTTTTTTATATTAGAATGCAACTATAAATCTCCTTTCATGTGGACTTTATATTACCTAAATCTGATCGTATTATGTTGCATCAATTTTTCTTATACTAGCTTTAATCTATATTTACAAAATATTCAAAAAAATTTATTATTATTTAAGCTTGTTTAATTGGATAATTTCCAATAATTTCAAATAAGGTGTAATTATGATGGGGCAAATATTTTTAGATTTGTATTAAAGCACACTATCTTACTAAATAATTTTTTTTATGAGTTCTAAAATATTTTATTTTCTATAATTTGTTCATAGTTTATAAGGTTTATGATTTGTACTTCTTTTAATGTTCAAGAATGTTACAGTTCATCTCCTTAGTATCTTACAATGCAACTTTCCTGTACAATTTGACAAACTACACACTTTTCACAATGATTTTATTATATTAAGTCACTCTCATGTGACATATATATAATCTTTATTTAGTTATGTTATATTGTTTTAATTTACCTAATTTTGATTTTATATACCTTTACTTATTATTGAAGTAACAATTTATTATTATTTATGTCATTTATTTTGTCAATTTACTGTAATTTTAACCATGTCATAATAGTGATAAAGAAAATATTATTAGACTTTCTCGAATGGGTATTATCTAACTACAACTTAATTTCAATATATTTTATAAATATTATAAATTATATGGATTTTTCATGCTGTAAGAGACTTTTTTATTCTTACTTCATTTCACAAATATGTATGTCACACTCAATCTCCACGTATCTTAGATTATAGCATTTCACATAATTTATAGTATTCCCTTAACTGTTTCCATCTAGTTTTTGTTGTATTACATTGAAACACTAGTTCTCTAGTTTTGAGAACTTTTCATCTTTTTTATTTATTTGTCTTACATTTATACAATTTTTCTTATTTTAGATTTAATGAAATATTAAAATAGTAATTTATTATAATATATGTTTATTTATTTTGATAATTGGTAGAAACTACAAATGAGGTCTTTTAAGATGAAACAAATATTATTGCACTCAACTCAATGATCTATATTAAACTAAATATTAATTTTTTTACATTTTTTAAATATTTTATTTTTCATGTTTATTGGAATCATTTATGAAGCATTCCATTTGTACTTTATTGGAAAATCAAACATGCTACTATTGATCACGTTAGTTTCTTTCAATGCTAATTTACTATACAATTTCTTATTTGTTTAGTTATTTCACCTACATTTACTATTTTATCTTGAAACTCTAATTCACCACTTAGGTGTCTTTTACATCATTTTAATTTATTTATATTGTATTGCTTCAATTTATATAATTTCAACTTTAATTTATTTTTATTTTTAATTAAAAATAACTTATTATTGTTTATCATATTTGTTTTATGAAATAAAAGTTGTTGGACTCATCTTAATCCATATATCAAATTCAATATTAATTTGAATAACATTAAGTATTTAAAAATATATAAATGAATATTCGATAGAGTATGGCTCATCCACATGAGTCTAACAACATTATTTTCTTGTTAGTCAAGAATTTTTTAAATTATTAGTAAATTATCACTTAAACAATCATAGATTTAAACAAATAACTATTTCAAAATATTATAATTTTATAATATTGTTGAAATGGCTAAAAAATTAATATAGTGTAATATAAATAAATAAATAAAAATAGAGGTCACATGGTAACAAAGTTAGAATCTTATAAGATATAATGAAATAATGGTTAGAAATTTGAAGAAATGAACTAAATTGCATCCCAAAAATTTCTTACAAGATAATATAAACTTCAATTATAACATCCTCTACAATCAAATCAAGTATGCATAAACATATCTCAAAAAGATTGTTAAAAGTAGAGAAAATAAAATATTTTGAAATAAAAAAATGAATATTTAATTGGATAGGCTCATTGAAATGAATCCATCATTTTTTTTAAACATAATTACACCTTGCTTGGAATTATGATGAAGAACCTATGTTAGTAAGTATAAAGAAACAAAATTTATTATATTAATATTGATGAAATTTATATTAAAATTTAAATGGGACAAAATCGACCACTATAATTTATCAAAATCAAAATAGTGTAACATTCACTTCATAATAAACATAGAGCTAAGGTTAAAATCCATGACATCATGAAGGTATAGCGTTAGTGCCCCACCATCATGTCAAAAACAAATAAAAAGACTCCTGAATTTTGTCAAAACACTATTTAAAAATATAGAAATGAATCTTAGTTATATAGAGCTGATCGAGTTGAATGCAATGAATTTTTATTAGCCTCAACGAAATCTCAATTAGAATTACCGTGAATTAAAAAATAATAATAAATAATATTAATTTATTATTTTAAAGTTTAAACGAGATAAATAGAAGAATTATAATATAGCTAGATCAAAGTGATGTACATGTTCCATGCGAGAAGATATGAAGTTAAATAGTAAAATTAGGAAATAAAACCAAAAGTGTGAATAAGTGAGATAAATCGTACGAGAAAGTTATATTCCAATGTACTAATGGGGTGTAACATCCTCAATCATGAAATTAGATATGAACTAAAATGTCTGATAAGATATGTAAAAAGTTTGTAAAATATAATAAAAATTAATATTTGTTTGAATAGAGCTCATCATGACAACATGAATGATATTTGTTTCTTCTCGATCAAACCTCATATGGAATAACAATGAATTAAAAGTATTAATGAGCAAAAATAACTTTTCTAATGTTAAGTAAATTTTTATTAAAGTTAAAAGTTGATAAGTTTAGCCACTATAATATAATCCAATCAAAGCAATGTAGTGGTCATGCCATAATGTATATAGAGCTAATGTTAAAGACTGAGATACCATTGCAGTCAACTGTAAAATCTTTGATCATCAAATTAAATTTAAATGGAAATATCTCAAAAATTAAGCTAAAATAATGGAAAATGAAATGTATAAAAAAGTAAAAATAATTATTTAATTGGATAGAGCTGATCGAGACAACTTTAATAACATTTTTTTGCCTCAATAATATCTCATTTGCAACAACATTACAAAAGTAAATAAGCATAAACAACAATAAATTATTACATTCATATTTATTAGATTCGTTTTCAAGTTGGATTGATATAAATTGAAATAGCAAAATAAAGCAAAAGAAAAGTTATGTAAATGTCATAACAAAGAAGATTCAAAGTTACCAAAAAAATCATCAAATCAAATAAAAAAATTTGAAGAGATGAAAAAATTTTATAAAAAGTTATATTACAATATATAAATGATATCAAGTGTACCATTCTCAAGCTTTCAATTAGGTATAACTCAAAATATCTCATAAAGCATGTAAAAACCTTTGAAATAATTTTTTTAAAAATTTAAAGGTAAAATATTATTTTGATAGAGGTCATGGAAGCAAGTTCAATGATATTTATGTCAATCAAATCTCATTTAAAATTACTAAGAATTATAATACTAAACAATAATAAAATATTATTTAATATTTGGTAAATATATATATTAAAGAAAAATCAAAGGAAATTGTAGCAATATAATATAAAAAATGAAAGTGATGTGAACATCACGTTAGAAGAAATGTTGAGTTGCACAGTAATATAAAAAAATAAAACAAAAAAGTTAAAAAGAGATTGTGCTTTAGGAAGTTGCATTCCAATATACCAAGCAAATCACATGTATCATCCTTAATATTTAAATGAGGATCTCAATTTCTTGTAAATAATGCCAAAACCTTAAAATAAAAAATATTTAGAAATTTTGAAAATAAACATTTAATATGATAGATCTCGTGAAGATATTTTCAGTAATGTTTTTCTTGGCTGGATTGGACCTCATTTTAAATTTCTACGACTTATAAAAATAAATAGGAATAAATTATAACTAATTATTATTTTAATATTTTCATAATAAATGTTAAAACTATAATGACATAAAGTGAAGAAATATTATCTTACATAATCAGAGAAAAAATAAATAATTAAATTAGATAAATCATACATTAAAGTTGTTACATCTTTGATCATCAAATTAGCCCCTAGCAAAAATAATTTACAAAATATGCCAAACCCTCGAAAATAAAATATTTTAAAGTATAAAAGTACATATTTTATTGGAAAAAGTTGGTGGAGTAATAGCAATGTTTGTTCTGTCTCTCTTGGATATCATTTTGAAATACAATTAATTACTCAAATAAATAATCATAAATAATTTTAAAGTTCATGTTAGTATTATGTAGATATATAATTTTTAAATGAGATAAATTAAGATAATGTTATATAACAAAATACCAATTATTTAATGTTCAATCTAGAGTAGAATTAGGGCATTCAAAATAATATAATCAGATCTAAACAAATTGTAAGTCAAACTTGAGCAAACCTATTGTTTCATTGCGATATAACCAAAATAAGTTAAAAAAGCTTAAAATATGAGAAACTTTGGAAAAGAATGTTACGTTTTAAACTTTAGCAAACCTATCGTTTCTTTGCTTCTTTCTTCTCCATTTCTATCTTATTCTATATTCTTCCTTTCATTATATTCTCTCTCTCCTCTATTTTCCTTTGTCATTTTCATTAGCATTTGCTCTATTAACATCTTTCTCTCTATTTATTTCTCATTAACTTTGTCAATCCACCATTAAATGTTTGCCCTAATCACCATCAATCTTACCCTCTAATTTGTTCCTCATCTTCTTTCCCTCTTCTCACTTTTCATCTATTATTTAAATTTACATCTTGGTCAATCTCTGTTTTCTTATCCCATTCTTTATAAGTCATTTTATTTTTTCTTTCTTCATTCTTTTCTTTTTTTGTTCTTCTACTATCTTTCTATGTGTTCACTTTCTCCCTACTTTTCCTCTAACAATTTAAATACGTATGTCTCTCGTAAAATCTTGTTTTATCTCTTACACATAAGCTATCTTAATCAATCTACTTGTCTCTATCAATCGCTTTTCATTCTTTATTAGCATATATTCTTTATTTTTTTCTCTTCTCCACTCTCTTATTTCAACTTTGTTATCTATCTCTCAACTTTACGACTTTATCTTCTCTTCATTCATTTTACTACTCTACATTTGTGCGACTCTTTTATTATATTTCTAATCTTTCACCATTCCAACCTTATCATTGTACCATTTCTATTATTCCTTCCTTGAACTCTCAATATTACTTCACATTTTATATCTTGAAAAATTCCCATTCCCCACATTATTCTCTCTAACTCTCTCACTCTCTTTATATCTAATACTTGCTCTTGTATTTTATCTCTCTTGTTTTCTCGATTTTCTTTTTTGTGTTAACTTTTTCTTCCATATCTCTCTCTCCCATTATTTTTTTTATCTCTCATATTTATAATTCACTCTCATGTTCTCTTCCCTTTGTTGGTTTCTCTCCCTTCTAGTCACTCCTCTCATTTGATCTCCATGTCATAATCATCTATCATTCAACTTTTTATCTTCTTATATCTCCTCTTATTTCCCTCTCCCAATTTTTATTTTGCCTCTCAAACTCTTACAGTCATTTTCCTTTATCTTTTTATTTTGTTTTTGCTTTTCAATCATACTCTTTATTTATATCTCATTTCATCACTTCCTTAATCTTTGCTATCACACTTATGCTTTCACTTCTTTATCCTTTCTTATCTTATTATCTCTTCTTTCTTTCTCTTTTGTATCCCATCCATTTATAATATTCTTGTAACATCACTCATTGCTCTTCTCATTTAATCAATTTCCAATTCACCTTCTTTCTTTCCAATGCCTCTATATCTCTTTAATTATCTCTCCCATCTATTAATCATGCTTCTTTATCTTTCATTCTTCTAATTTTGTCACTTAAAGATTAAGTAATTTTTCTTATGTTCTGTTAACTCTTTCATTTTTTCTTTTTTTATTCTGTTAATGCTTTCTTAAGTTTTTCTTTTTCTTTTTTCCCTAATATTTTCTTTAAGACTGATCCATATTCTTTGTTAACTAATATTAACCACAATACTATTTATTGAATAATATTATTTATTTTAAGAATATTATTTTAGAAAGATTATTAAATATTATGAAACAATTTTTTATCATGAAGTTAATTTTAGAAATTATTCTTAAAACTTTCATGAGTAAGATAATTTTTACAATTTAGTTACCTATGAGTCACGTTTAATGTTAATGATTACCATTAAGCCCTTTAATCTTATAAATAATTGCTACAAAAATATCTTGATGATACAAAAAGAATTAGGCAATATTTAAAGATTATTTACTAGAAGAAAAGTAATAAGAATTCACTACTATTAAAAAAATTTAAGTATTAACTAATGATGTTTCATCACCATTATCACAATAATAGTTAGTAACAACAAAATAATGGATATTTAAAAAAAAAGTTAATTATACTACTAATAAGTCAACTATGACAAAACTATATGACATAGTTATTTGAATTAATAATCAAATTAATAAGAATTCTAATATGAAGATGTACTTGTAATTGTAATTAGAAAATTTTTGTAAACAATGAGTTATAATTATTATTAGATTCAATTGCAGTGATTGTCATGAAAACAATAATCATTATTATACTCATAGCTATTATTTGTCTTTTCCTCTAAAATTCAATTTTTTTATAATAAGTGGATTATAACAACAAAAACAAAAACCTTAATAATAGTTGTACTTGTTAATAATGTTTAAGTTATCTTTGTTATAACATAAATTATGGCTAAATTGTGACAAGTATATTTTTACTAAAATTATAGGAAGACCAACTCTTAATACATATTATTAATAATTTCACTAAAAAGTATTTATTTTATTTTATATTTGAACTATTAATAACAATTAATTATTTTTTCATTTTCAATTTCATAATAAAGAATTATTTAAAAGAATAACTAATAGGCGGCAATCAAGACAAAAACACATAATTAATTTGCAGTATTTGCTATTAAAATAGAAATAGAAATATTAATTTTCAACAAAAAAATATTTCAATGAATTTATTATTTAGTAAAAAAATAATTAATTTTGTTTATTCAATGTAATATTTATTAAAATTCTTAAAGGGAAATTTTTTAAAATAATAATTATTATTAATCATTATTTGTTTCCTTCACAATCAAACCCTACTATTTGCGGTTATTTTCCACTCTATCTTGTCTCCACTTTTAACTTTCTTTGTCTCTTCTCTTACTTGCTTCACAAAATCTATCCTCTCTTTCATTCTGTTTTCTTTAAGAACTTTCTCACAAATGAATTTCTAGATACTTTCCTAACTTTTTCATGCATTCATAAATAGAAAGAGCAATTGAAAAAATAGTATGAATTAAGAGAAAAATTTTAAATATCTTAAATAATTTTATAAAGGAGAAAAAACGGATCAAGAGATACACCAACTATTATTTGAAATGTACTAATTTTTAAATTCCAAAAACTTTAAAATTAACTAAAAATAAAATATATTATTTTAATTATAACTAAGAAAAATTTAAAAATAATAAAAGCATTATAATTATATAAAAGGTTTTATTAATAATTTTTAATTATATTTTAAAGTAGTTTCTTAATTACTTCTTGTTATTATTTAAATAATAAAATATATAATATTTAGAATTTTCAAATTTTCAATATTAAAGATAAAAAATTAATCATTTTGAATGTAACTTAGAATAATAAAATAATTACATGATAATTAATTATAAATATCATAATCTTGTAATTCTTATAATAAAATTATTATTATCATTTTTAAAAGTTATAAATAGTATTTGATTTTTATTATTGTTTGTGTGTAATATCAATATTCTTCTTGACTCATTATTATTCTCAATGAATAAAATGTTCTTAACAATTTTTTAGAATGTTTTAATTTTATGGTTCATAATGGTTTTTTTCTAGAAGTCATTAAGATTAGTACTATAGTATTATTTTTTAATAATAATTACTTCTAACACTTAAAATATGGTTTTCCAATAATTTTAAAATATGTTAATAAGTATTTAAAGAATTATTTAATAACAAACAATCGAGCGAAAAAGATTCAATTTTTAAAAATGAATAACTTTTAATACATTATACTTTTTGACAAGAAACTCTTTATATAACTATAATAAAAAAAATAATATTATTAAGCTAATACCTTTTTGATAAAAACTTATTAAAACGAAAAATAATTATTAATAGTTTTTCAATTTGATAACGATGAATTAGATATCATAATTAGTTCAAAATTATGTAATTAAAAAATTGGTGGTAAAAAAACATATTCATAATTTGATAGGTGTTTCGTCATTGTGCTTCTTTGCAGTACGAAACTCCCAGATGCATTACATCCCTGAAATGCATGCAACACGTCGTCGTCCTCACACCGCATGGGCGATGCCAAAGAATCCAGGAACCACTACATGAAAGACAACCCTTCACATAGACCAGGATGGAGGCCAAGCATGGTGATAGCCCCACGTAGCTGATAATTGCTCCAAAACTCCTGCACACGTAGCGACTCCCACATTATATGTTGCGGCGTCTCCTCGACATTATACCCCCATATGCAGTTTCTGCTTGCAGCGAGTTCCCTGCAAGCCAGCACGACTGCTGTGGGGAGATGGTCCCCCACCAGACCCCATAGAAAGAAACGCACCCTAGGCAGAGGCTTCACTTTCTAGATCTTTTTAAGATGCTTTGTGTCCTCATTAAGGTTCCCCAAGTAATCTCTAGTTCTTTTGCAACGTAGTGCCACTTCCATATGGGTTCGTAGGAGGGTGTCGCGATTGGGGTTCTAAGCCCGGGGCAAATGCATTACAAGTTCATCCAATAAGTAGCTGGCCCAAGCTCAGACCCTGCCCTCATTCCAAGCACCTGTCTAAGCAATGCACTCACCTATATGTTTTGGCTAAACAACGTCCATGTTGATGATGGTGGGCCACCAGCTGATTGGAAGCATACCGAGCCAGTTATCTTCTACAAATAGGACGTCTTTACCGCATCAATTCTCCATCCAAAGTTGGTGAGAGCATACGGCACGACTGCAGTGACGAGTCTGCATGCATTGGAGGCTCCCTGCTGTGCCCTAAAAAAGCTTCTTTTTGTACCGTATTTAGTTCTCATGATCTATACCTAGGAGTTTTCCTCGTGACCAATCAGTCTTTTACATTGTTTCATGAACAAGACCCACTGCTAGATGCGCATGTCCTGAAGGCCAATGCCACCCGCTTCTTTAAGCAAAGTGACAGTATCCCAATTCGCATAATGCATCATCCTTGAGATGCTTGCGCCGCACCATAGGATGTTCCTGATCTTCTTCTCCACTGCGTCAATGGCATGCTTTGGCATAATGTAGTGACTCAATAAGTGACTCGAGAAAACATTCAAGACACAGTTGATCTTAGCAACTCTCCCAGCAAGTGATAATTGCCAGATATGGCATTTAAAAATCTACTCGTCAATCTTCTAGAGCATGAGGTTGATGTCCTTCTCCTTGATTATTTTTGCCGAGATGGGTACACCGAGGTTGCAGAGGTTATCCCTTGGAGCCATTCACAGCTTCCTCGCAACCACCTTCCTTCTTTCAGTGCTCATGGCTTTACTGAAAAAGACCTTCAATTTCGTGAAGTTAACCCTCATCACCACAACCTTACCGAATTCCTGCATGGTCTTATTGATCGAGCGTGTAGCAACACGCATTGCTGGTGCATACACATGGATGTCATCTACATAAAGCAAGTGTGAGACTAGCAATGCATTTCTTCCACACCAAAATCCAAGCAATGATCTCATTTCATATTCATGCATGATGTTTGAGAGATACTCCGTCGCAATTGTGAATAAATACGGCGAAAGTGGGCACCCCAGACGCAAGCCACACTGCTCCACAATCTATGGTAGTTGAGTTCCATTGAGCAGAACCCCATACCTTCGATACATGATGCATGCTTCAATCCAATCACAACAAATGCATGGGAAGCCCATGAGCTTCAGCATGTTCACCACAAAATCCCATCTCACTGTATCGTATCCCTGCTTTATATCCACTTTGATTGCTACGAGCCCTGCCCTTATAGGGGATGAGTGCATACGCGAGGCCATCTCTTGAGCTATAAAAATATTATCCGCATTGCTTCTTCCTGGTACGAATGCCCCTTGCTCACTCGATATGATATTAGGAATTAGCGGTTTAAGCCTCTCAACCAGGATCCTCGCAATTACCTTATAGATAACTTTGCATAGGCTGATTGGCCGGAATCCGGCTTACAGGAACCTTGGAGTTTTTGTATGAGGATAATGAGTGTCTTTCCAAGTCCTGGACATTTGCTTCATGTCGAAGAAAGTAAGCACTGTATGAATTATATCACCATGTGTAATCCCTCAGTAGCCTTGGATGAACTCAGGAGTTACCCCATCCAAGCCCGATGCTTTATTCTTCCTGATGGCTCTGATAGCTGACAAGAACTCCTGCTTAGTCACTTTACTTTCCAACATGGTTGCCTGTGTGCTATTGATTCTGGCGTGCGACACATGCTGCAAAGGAGGAAGTACCTTGGTCCCACTACACCATTTCCTCTAAAAATAAGGTTCAACAATTGTGCTTATGCTTTCATGTATGGTCACCAGGTTGCCCGAGCCATCTTTCATCTGGGCAATGAAGTTATTACGTGTTCATGCAGTAGCAGCCATGTGGAAGAAGCGAGTGTTGCGGTCACCAAACTGAGCCTAATGAATTTTCGCTCTTTGCCACCACATCTCTCCTCTAGCGTGCAGCCCGCAGTGGAAGTCCAAGATCAATTGCCCAAGGCATCGATGTTCCTCAGCATTCAATCCCTCGTGTGACTCCGTATTTTGCAAATTGTTAATACTGAGCTCTAATTCAGCATTGCCACTTATGATGTCCCCCACTTTTGCCTTGCTCCACTTGTACAGTGCCACAAGTGATCTATGGAACTTTGTCGATAGGCCCTCCATTTGATTCCCCTTGGTGTGCCTGCTCCAAGGTTGGTGCACAAACCCAACTACCTTCGAGAATTCCAGCCACATGCTTTTAAATTGTATTTTGTGCTTGATTTCCTGTTTGTGCCCGCCATCCATGTCGATGAGCAGTGGATAGTGGCAGGGCCGATTCGTGCCAAGAGCGTCACTGAGCACCTAGGGAACACATGCATGCTTGTGATGTTCATTAGTGGCTCGTCCAACCTCTCCAGTATCCTTTCGCCATCCTCCTTTCCGTTGCACTACGTGAACTTATTTCCAACAAACATTAGGTCAACCAATTGAATATCCTGTATCACGTCCACGAATTCTTCTTGCCAGTTGCTATATTGGAATTTCCTTCCACCCTCTTCTCGCCTTGCGACATTATAAGGTTAAAGTCGCCCACTACTCAAAGGGGGCCAGTACTCATGGCTTCCTCCCTTAAGAAGTCCTATATCTCCCTTTGTTTATGATTCTCCTTTGGGCCATAGACCCCACAACACTTGAGTATGACTCCCTCTTTCATACTAACCTTGAACGACACCACATGCATGGACGATCTTATGAGTTTAACGTCCAGCTAGCACCTCCACAAAAGTACAATGACTGCAGACTTCCCCACCGAAGGTTGTGTCACATAATTCAAGTATCTGCCTAGCAGCAAGTTGGCATCCCTTCTAGTGAAGCTTTGTGCTCCTGTCTTCACAAGGCTAACCACGTCAAATTTCCCTTATGTCACAAATCACTCCAAATAGCTCCTCGACTTCTTCCCCCGAATGCCCCTAATGTTCCATAATGCGATTTTGGCCATATAAGAGGTATTTATTACACCACCATCGAAGCGTTTGCCTCAGCCTCCCCCCTTCAAGGGTCTTGACGAATGAGTGACCAATCAGGATATTCTAAGAACACCATCGTATCACGATGCCCAACCACCCCATCTTCAAAAAATTGCAGCACCCCATACATATAGGTACATCCATGTCTCTCCTCCTGTGGTAATTCATCGTACGTCATAGCCCCCACAGTGAGTTAGGATGTTTACTACACTCCACGATGTGTAGTGGGGAGGAAATCCTCCTAGATCTTACAATGATAGTAATCATCATACGTGCGTTGACCTCTAGGTCCTGATCATTAGCCTGCATCAACCCCTTCCCTTTTGATCCTTCCCCTTATTAGAGAGCTACTTCTCTTAAGCCATTTCAGCAACCTCCCCCACCAACCTCATTCGGTTCATTTTCCATCTCATGTGCACTCTGATACACCCAATTGCTTGAGACGTTCCACTGTGCATTTGTGGCCTGTTTCCTTCGCCTTGGTTGCACCAACATCCATGAGCGAAGGTTCTCCTTTTTGTACTCTCCTCATCAACCAGCTTGGATTCTTTGCTCATTGTATTATGGGGCGTCCCCTCACCCATAGTGGTCTGACCAACAGATGTTCCTAGATCTGGGATTTTTCTAGAGTGCACAGGAGTCACAGCAGGTGGCCCTTGCGAATGTTGGTTAGGATCGCAAATTGTGACAGAGTTGCCTCGCGAAACCAAGGATGTTGAGGTCTTTCCAAAGTCATAAAGTGCGGTCCTCACTTCCCCTACCGGAGGCTCAGGTGCAGCTATATCCGGCTTCCTAAGGTTGCACTGTTAGATGAGGTGACCTGCATGGTCCCATACAAGACATATTTTCGGCAACCCCCCATACTCGAACGGCTGAAACGATCTTCCTATTGCCCCTCTTAGCAACATGCTTGATTTTAATGGCTTTGATAAATCCATCTTGAGGGACACTCAGGCAAGGTCAATCGTTGCATTTTTGGCATCAACTCATCTGGAAGAATTGGTTCAAAAAATGACTTTGCGATCCTTAGTATGTTCTCAACATCTCAATAGATTAAGGGGAGGGCTGAAAACCGAAACCAGAGTGGGGCACACATTGCCGTCATTTCATTTCGTCGGAAGTTAGGACACCACATGTCCAAGCCCATGGCCTGGCCAACGACTAGCCAAGGGCGGCCCAGCCATATAGCATTCTGGTCCTCCATAGATTCAAAGTGGAGGCAAAAGCAACCTGAAGAGATATCTAAGATTCTAAAATTCTTATAATGCCCCCAATGCCTCTATAGTACCCGAGCAATAACAGAAAAGGGAGAGTTTTTCCATACACTCGACCCACCAAATCGTACCTGTGAAACTTAATAAGCCTTTGACAAGCTTCGTTCTACATGATGATCTCATTGTTATCAACATAATC
The DNA here is from genome assembly GCA_023846275.1 of Vanilla planifolia. Lineage (NCBI taxonomy): Eukaryota > Viridiplantae > Streptophyta > Magnoliopsida > Asparagales > Orchidaceae > Vanilla > Vanilla planifolia. The sequence goes on along the minus strand of JAIUJO010000160.1, from coordinate 565,358 downwards.
AGCCATGCTTGCTTGCCTGGCCTTTGCATCTATGACAACCAGTTTAACATAGGATGTCACTGCTACATTTGACATGATGTTGTTGGATGTTAACGCTTCCTTGAAACTGACACGGTTTACTTGCATCGCCATGCTAGTAACTGTCGGTGGTGCAGTGTAGTCCAACGAGGCAGCCCGCCGCACTCGAGTGTGCCATCTGCATCTTTACCCGAATTCACCTTGCATGTTTCGTAGGTAAGAGCCATACTTGGCTCGGAAGTATCTATGTCATGTGGCAAGTTCGCATTCTCTCCATTGTGGACGCAATTACCACGTGCCATGTCGGAAACACCACTTGCTAAACTGTTGAAGTTATCTCTAGAGTTCCCAGTATCACCCAAGGATTCACCCGACAGCCCTTCCTGCTTGCAGTCAGTTTACTTCAAAAGCAGCAGTGGGGTAGCAGTGGTCACACCATCTTCTAGAGTTACTGTATTGCCACTCGCAGAGTCAGCGGAGATATTCGATATATAAGCTTGTGCAATAAGTACCCATCCTTCCAATCTATTACTGACATGCCTATAACTAAACCATTTTTCTCATTGTCACTAGTGGTTCTCCCCGCAGCAATCTCAACACTTTCCCTTTCAAGAGAGGCGCTTCCACTGTTTGTAGTTTTCCTATTGCTTTTCCTCCCTTTTGAACCGCCATGATTCAGTTTCCACAAGTAGAAGAGGGCACCAGAATACTGGATGGAGAGATCAGTTGTTGTCCCTACGTCGGGTGAGTCGGAGCGCAAACAACTTGCAATCAACTGCTACTAAGTTTGCATAGCAAAAGTTACATGTTCTGCGGCACAACTGAAGACTTTAATAGTTTTCCATTACTACAGTGCGCAGTGGCTGAAAAAAAGTTTGGGTTCCAAATTTTAAATTTGAAATCAAAATGGCGGCTTTGTCTACCTCATAACAGTGATTTGATATCGGCACCCAATAACTTAATCAAGCATAAAAAATTCCAGTGAGGTACCTTAACGCTTTCCGTTATTACGAAGTCCGAGATATATTCCAATTATGCCACTTTGCTCTTTAACCACATCCTCAACAAAATAGTCACTGTCTTCACAGCCATCGACCTTTCATCTTCAAAGGTAGTCGTTAGAGGAGATTCGCTTTAAAAAAGTCTCCTTGTTGTGTAGATACTTGAGGTCTACTCCAGCTGGACCGTGACCAGAGACCGTTCACTCCAATCTCGTGGTTTTAAGATTTTTGCACCAGAAGTGAGCTCGTTGGATTTGTCCCGACTCCGTTGCAGTTGTCGTCGTCATTTGAGTAGTTTCGACTTCGTCGCTCTATTTTCCCTTTTATCCTCCTTAACTCAAAGCCTTCTCTCTTTACATTTATACTCTCCACCTCGTCCTCTTCCTTTTTTTCCTTTTAAGAGAGTATATCTTTTGTCATTCACCTCTCTCCTTTACTCTCCTTGTCACACCCATTCCCTCTACTAATTTATTATTTTGTGTCACTTACTCCTTACTCACATTTATTTATCAATTTTATCTCTCTACTTTACGTCTCCCTGTCTCTTTTTTAACCACATTCTAAAAAACAAATTTCCAAGAACTTCCTTGATTTTATCAACGTTTTATTATAAAAAAAAGAGGTTATAAAAAAATATTAATTAAAAGTATTAAATGAATCAAAAAGTAGAAAGAGTAAATAAAGAGACATAATTACAAATACCAAAAATAATTAAGTTAAATAAGATATGTTGTTATAAATATCATAACAAATTTTGTTAAGAAGAAAAAGAAAGAATCTACAAAAACACTAAAAAAATATATGGAAAATATTAATTTTGGAAAGGAAAAAATTACAAATTAACTAAAAAAAATGTTATTATGTAATTGATAATTAATAAATATAAGAAAATAATTTATGCATTATAATTATATTAAATATTACTAATAAAAAAGTTTTTATAAAAATTTTAATTATTTTCACAGTTATGTGTTTTTTTATTCTTCATATAATATTAATAATATATTTTATTTACAATAAAAAAATTATAATATGAAAGATAAAAAGTAAAATAATAATTACTTGACAATTGAATATAGCTATGACAAACTTCAAAATTATACAATAAAGTTTTGATTACCATTGTTCAGTGTTATGAATAAAATTTTATATCAATTATTTTTATGTAACAATATTAACATTCTTCTTGGGTCATTATTATTGTTAATGGCGAAAATATTTTTTAAAGAAATTTTAAGCATGTCATCATTTTATGGTTCTGAATGGTTATTTTTATTTAATAGTTAGTAAAATTAATCAGCATAATATTATTTTATTATAATAAATTTAAATAGCAAGATTACAATTAATTTTCATAATTACTCCTCTTAAAATATTACTTTCTAATATTTTTAAAATATGCTATAAATTTGTTCGAACAAATATGTAATAACTACTTATAGAGCATTTAAAAATGAGTTTTTCACATCGGATAACTAATAATACCATATAATTTTATAGAAGTAACTATTAATATAATTATGATAATAAAAACAATACTATAAAACAAATACTTTTTTGATAAATATTTATTAAAAATAAAAGAAATAACAACATTTTTTTAGTTTAGTTATGAAATATTAGATATGATAATTAATTAAATATTTATGTAATTAAGATAATTGGTAGTGAGATTAATTAATCATAATTTACGTATTAAAATTATAAATAAAAATTTCCTCTTAATTTAAATAATTACTAGGATATTGTCAACTATTATTAATATTTCTTCTTATAATTGTTTTTAATGCAACTAAAACATAACAATAATAGCAAGGCCTCATCTAGTTTATCATAAATAAATCTTATAATAAGTTTATAACTAATCAACATGGATTATAATGTTTTCAATTTAGCTAATACCATGAATCATTCTTAATAATTGTCATAAAAAATTATTAATAGCTATGTGTTTTTCTCACTATTCAAAATATCAACTAAAAATTAATTACTATTTTAGTAATATAAAAATCTTTTACTACTATTGAACTAAAGTTAGAAGTTAATTATTAATATCAGTAGCAGGTTTCGTAGTTATATATTGTTGGTTAGTTCATATAATTAAGAAAAATATAGTCTATAAAGGATGATTATATTAAATTTAATTTTTTTAAAAAAATTACTATTTAACCAATTGTGATATTACCATTATATAAATTTCATATTCTAATAGTTTAACAAAATAAAATTATTTGCAAAAAATTTTGTAATATTTAAATATTTAATATTATTCTATTATTAATAATCAGTTAAATTTTTTTTGTTATGATCCTTATAAATAATATGTATAATTAGATACTAGAATTGCTCTATTTAAAAAATAACTATAATTTTAGAACATGAATCCTATTATAATTATGAAATACGTTATCTAAGGATTACTCATTTTTTTAGTAAAGTAGAATAAAGAGATGCTGAACAATGATTATAAATAATAACACTAGAATAATTGGTATCTTTGAGAAATTTTTAACTTAAATAAAACAAGGCATTATTAATTTAACTATCATAAATAACTTAGCAAAATTTTTTAGTAACAACTTTGAGTGTTAAGATGTGTCACAAGAATAATTGTTCATAATTTTAATTAAGTTATTATTTTAAAGAATTAATTATGATAGTTAAAACGAATAATAATTAGAATTACTTTGAGCATATAAAAAATATTATATTTGTATTTATTTTTAGTGTTGCATTTTGTAGGAATATAAATATAATTCTTTCCATCACAAATTTGTTATAATAATTAAAAATTAATGATTTTAATTCAATTAATTTAATACTATACTAAAAAAATAAAAGAAATTATTTATAATATGGTTCCAAATTGTCAGTTGAATTTGAAATGATGTGAGTTACAATATTAGGAATGATAATAATAGTTTTTTAATAACTAATAAAAAATATTTTAAAGAATCATATCTATAATTAATAATAGTGTTAATTATAAACAAATATTGTTATAATTCTTATTCCTTAGAAATTAATATTTTTAATATTGCAATAACAAATATTGTAGCAAAATGTTTTCTTAATATTTTTTTCTTGTAATTATATTTTTGTATTAGATTATTTATCTTGTTTTTAATTTATTGAACCTATTCTTCCTTTGTCTTTTTGGTATCCATGTCCTTTAATATTTGTTTATAATGCTCTTGCTCTTTGTCTCTCACTAGAAGGTTTTATAGACTCTGCCTATCAATATCTCTATAAAAAAACTTTTATTTGTTTTCTTACTCTTCATCTCTCTATTTCAGTCTCCTAACACTCCTTTATTGCTCTTATATGTATGTGTATGTGTGTTCCCCTTTTTCGTTATATTTAGACTCTTACTCTTTCTATTGCTTTTTATCTCTTTATTTGTTTTTCTAATTGCCTTTATTTATTTGAATATTTTATCTACCTCAATGCCATTCTTTACTATATTCCCCATTCATTATTAAACTCTTCACATATAGTCTATCCCTTTTCTATATCTTCGTTTAATCTATATCCATTTGTTCTCTATCTCTCTTTTCATCTCTTCTTGTAAGCTAAACTCATTGCTATTGTCTTTTGCTGTCTATCACCCTTACGTTCTCTTTTTATCCTATTTCAAAAGGCATATTGCTTATTTTAAGAATATTTTTTGCTAGCATTTTTTTATTAAAATTAAAATTTATTTTTTTGATAATGCTAATTTTAGAACATTATTCTTAAGAGGTTTTTGTGGAAAGAAAATGTTTAAATTTTAGTTTTATTTTAAATCACATTTTATTTTAATAATTATGATTAAGTCTTTCATCTTATTAATAATTCATATAAAAATATCTTAGTGATAAAAAATAAGTCATATTTTAAAAAAATTCTTTAGAATAAATTTAATAAGAATTCATTGTAACAAATAAATTTTCGAAATTAAGTAAATTTTTTTTCAACATTATCATAATAATATTTAGAAACCTTAAAATAATCAATATTTAAAGAAAATGTTTGTTATACTGTTAGTAAATGAATTATCAAAAAAACTATATCACATATTTAATGTATTTAAAAATCAAATTAACCAGAAGATTAATGTGAAAATTTATGTGGGATTATAATTAAAAAATTCTTCTTAACAACTAGTTATCATAATTATAGGAATAAATTTGAGTGCTTGTCTCAAAAAAATATAATCATTACACTCATAGCGATTGTTTATTTTTCTTCCAATAATGAATTTTTATTATAATTTTATGAAATCAAATAATAATAATCGTTTTTTTGTTAATAATTTTAAATTTAGCTTTTATGAAGAATAGAATTGTGATGGAATTGTGAAAAGTATATTTATACTAAAATTAGAGGAAGGGTAATTCCTAATACTTTTCATCAATAATTACACAAAGGACTACTTATTTACTATTATGTTTAAATTATTAATAACAACTAAATATTCTTTATTTTCAATATCATAATTAAGAATTATTCGTTTGAATGTTTGGTAAACACTCAAGATCCAAAGAAATAGTTTAAATCTTAATATTTGTTATAAAAATAGACATTATAATATCAAATATTAATAAAACATATCTCAATGAATTTAACTTTCAATAAAAATAAAAATTTATTTTGTTTATTCTAATGAGATAATGTATCTATGAAAATTTCTTAGTCTCTTATACTATATCTTGCACTTTGTCAATCTTTTTCTATTTATGTCTCTTCACGTACTTTTGTCCCCATATTAAATGAATTCATTGCTTTTGTCTTCCTTTCTCTTTATGAATTTTCAATATCTTTCTCACCTCCTTCTCATCTGCACTTGCTCACCTAAACTTTGACCTCATTCATTAAATCTTTCTTGCTCTACTATGTTTCACTCAATTCTATCACTTGTTTCTAACTCTTCCCATCTTAATTACTTCTCGCCCTTTCCTTTGATCTTTTTCTCCCTACCACCATTTATCTTTTCTTTATCATTTTTTATTTTATTATGATGATTTCTCACACTTCTTATGACTCTCTTCTATCTCCTCATTTCTCAAACTTTCCTCTTCTCATTATTCAATCATCCATAATGTTTTCCTCACTCTTGTACTCCCTTTGTTCATATAAGTCTCTTTTCTATCACAATCACTATTTTTACCACACTACCAATTTAGTATTCTCTATTTCTCTCTTGTCATTAATCCATCTCTCATCTTCATCAACTTATTATCTCTGTCTCCTCAAACCTGCTCTACTCACTCAATTTATTTCTCCCCATTATCTCAATATAATGTTTACTTGTACTTTCAACATATACTCGTCTATCTTTACATCTCTAGCCATCTCTCCAACTATGAATCTCTCTCTTACTTTATCTTTTTATGACTTTATCATCAACCTCTCTCTTCTTTTATTTCATTGCTTCACTTATGTGTCTCTTAGCCATTTATTTTTTTCTCTTCGCTCTCTAACCTACTCTAAAATATCTCCTTTCCTTTGCTTTCTCTCTTTTCTTCTCCACTCATTTTATTTCTTTCTCTCTACCTCTTCTATTGTTTTCTCATCTATCACTTCTACTCATTGACACACCCTTTTGTTAAACATATCTATCAATGTTTTAGAGTATTTGACTATTCCTTTTTGATTTATCTATCACCTTACATTTTACACCATCACTCCCCTATCTTTTGTCACACTTGCATGCACTCTTATCATCTCTTTATTCTCTTCACATTCAAACTTTTATATTTATGAATATTGTATATTTTATATTTTCTTGACCTTTCACATTCTCTCTATTTTTTATAGCTATATCATCAAAATCTATCCTTTTTCTCTCATTTCTCAATTTTAATTTTCTATTCTCTATCTTTCTCCTTAAGTTTTTTCTCATTTCTCGCTTTGTCTCCACCTACCACTTCTGTCCCTCTCTACTTTCTTTCTTCTTTTCTCTAAAATAGTCATTCTTAAACTCTCTCTCACTTTTCATTCATGGCCTCTTAATTTTTTTGTATCTTTTTCTCTATCTATGCTTTAACCATATTTATTCTCAAAGCCTTCTTTCTCTCTTTATTGATGCTCTCTACCTCACACTCTTCCTTTTCTCTCCATTTAAGTGAGAATATCTTTCTTCATCTACCTCTCCATTGCTCTCCTTGTCTCACTTTTGTCTTTCATTTTTATCTTTGTCTCTCTCATTCCTTCACTTCCAAGTCATCTAGTCAAACTCCCTTTATAAGATTCTCTTCTATTTCTTTCTCTCATTCCCTCCACAACTTTTTTATGTTGCCTTTGTTTTAGTCTCTACCCACATTTATCTATCACTTTTCAATCACACTTCTTTGATTCCTTCTTCCTCCTTTTTTAAGCACTTCCAGGTTAATTGATTTGCTAACACATTCTCAATTTTTTCCTTTTTGAGAAACAAGAGATAAAAAATAATAAGAATAAATAAGAGAAGAAATAAAAAATTTTGATTATTAAATAAAGAAACATAATAACAAAAACTATAAATAATTAGGTCAAAATGAGATAAGAAAATACATTAAATATATTGAATAATTTCATAAAGAAGAAAAAAAGAATCTGTAATACACTCGATATTTTATGAAAAATATTAATTTTCGAATGAACAAAACATACAAATTTATTACAAATTAAATTTGTTATGTAATTTATAATTAATAAATATTACAAAATTATAAATTCATTAGTACTATTTTAAAATTAATAAAAAGTAAACTTTTGTAATATTTTAAAGTATTTTTTATCTAGAATTATAAATTAATAATATGAAAGAAAAAATAATAATTACTTGATAGTTAATTATAAATAAAATAATATTATAATTTTTTAATAAAAAATATTATTACTATTTTTAATGGTCATAATTAATATTTAATCGTAATTATCATTATTTAACAATAAAACACTCTTCTAGGTTTGTTATCATTGTGAATAAAGAAAATGATTTTAATAATTATTTTAAGCATGTTTAGATTTAAAGGTTCTTAAAGGTTATTTTTGTTTTAAAGTCACTAAGTTTGACCACGATAATATTGTCGTGTAATAATAACTATTACGAGAAAAATAATATTTTTTGCAATTACTCTTATTTTTTAAAATTTATTTTCTAAAATTTTTAAAATGTGTCATTAACGTGTGTAACGCATTATGTAATAACAAGAAATATAGCATAAAAAACTTATTTTTTCATAATGGATAAATATTAACATATGATATGTTTTAAGAACTGAATGTTAATATAATTATAATAATGAAAAATTATATTATAAAAGTAATTCTTATTTTTTAAACATTTATTGTGAATATCATAGATAATTCAAATTTTATGTAATTAATAAAAATGGTGGTAAGAGTATTTATTCACAATTTTATTATTATAGTAATAAAAAAAATTTTGCTAAAAATTTATATAATTGCCAACGTACTCTAAATTGTTATTATCTTTCTTTCGATAATTATTTTTATGAGAACTAAAACCATAACAATAATAACAAGCTTCAGGTGTCTTATTATAAATTAACACAGTCAAAGGATTATAGTTATAACTACATTAATAATCATTTTTATTATTTTAATAAACACCATGAATAATTTATATTAATTATCATAAAAAAATATCATAAATATTTTTTTCATCACACTATGAAAAAAATAACAAATTTTGATTTCCATGTCTAATAATATAAAAGATTATAATTACTAAAGAAATACAACTAGGAGTTTCATTAATACTAACAACACTTTTCAATGTTATATATTATTTATTAGTTAATTTAATTAAAAAAATTATATTGTACAAATAGAAATTATCTTAAAATTTATTCAGTTTAAATAAAATTATTTTTAATAAACTAATAATATTGAAATTATACAAATTTTCTAAAACCTTAATAATTAAAACTATCTTTAAATTAATCTTGAGAGATTTAAATATTTATAATTATTTTGTTATTAACAAACAAATAAGTGTGTATCTTTTGATGATTATAAGTAATAAGTGCTATAAATTGTAAGAATTCGCATAATTAGTTAATAACAATAGTTTTAGTATGTTAATCAAGCTATAAATATTTAATGTCCAAAAATGATTATCAATATTATAGTAAAGAAGTAAGATAAAGAGATGGAAACATTGATGAAAAATACAAAGTTTGATAACAAATTTAATCTGGTTCTAAATTATCGATAACAAATTTATTATAAGGAAATTAAATATTCTATCAAATAAATTCTATAAATTTAATATGAATACAATAATTATACAATAATAATAATAATTATTATTATTACTATCGTAATTACCATTATAATAATGATAGAAGATAACATTCTCCATTAATTAGTAATAATAAAAAATATATATATAATAGCTAATATTCTTTTAAAAAAATTAACAATTGTTAACATTTTTATATCTTAAATTAAAGTATAACAAAAACACATAATTAATAATATTCATTATTATAGTAATTCAAAAAAGAATAATAAATTAAATAATAATTATTTCTGTTAAATAATATTTTTTAATAGAATAATAGTAATGACTGTCATTAATCATAAAATTTTGTTTGTAATTAAAAGATCAATTTTTTATTCTTTGCAATGATGTAATAATTACAAATAATAAAATAAGAACAATTAATATATTTGATAAAGGTTTAATAAAATAAAAACTATTATATATTTATTAATTTAATAACTTATTTGACTATTTAATATTTTTCCTTAGATCTTCTTAGTGTTTTAGAACATGAGTTTCCTATTTAATTTATCTCAATGTTTCAAGTTTTTCTTTGATTTCATTATTTTTTTCTGAAATACTAGTTTTACTCTTGTATGACTTTTATATTGTTTTGAATTAGTTATATGAAATTACTTCATTCCATCTCATTTTATTTTTATTATATATTCACTAAATATTTAAATAATTAATTTTTCATATTTGAATTATTATTTCAAGATAATTTTATATTAAATTTGATTAAGAGGAAATAAATTTCCCTTAATTAGTCCCAATGAACTCAACCACATTGCATGCTTTTTGAGACATTACAAATCTTAACTCATTTGATAATTAAGAATGTCATATACGTTCTCCTTAATATCTCATAATGAAACTTTCCAAAAAAAATTATCTGAATATTTTAATGATTTTATTTCGATTTAGTTATATTACTATGCATTTCTAAATCTCATCATGTGTGCCAATTACATTAATTCAGTTTTTGTACTTTGCTCCAATTTATCACATTTTAGTAGTAAAAAAAAGCATCGACACTTATTAGTTTTTTTGGCATGCATCTTGAGAAGCACTATCCAATTAAACATTAACTTTTATATTTTGAAATATTTTATTATCAAGGCTTTTAGTATAATTTAACTTGTTTCTTTACATTTTTTGTTTTGATTATGTTTAATGACTATGTAATAGTAAACCTCCTCTCATGAAACATTTAAGCCATTTTGAATTCAGTGTGTTATGTTGTTTCAATTTATCTTAATTTTGGTTTAATATATTTCTTTCCTTAAATTAAAAAATAATTTTATTAATATTTGTGCTAATTTTTTTGGCACTTAGTAGTAAGCAAAAACAAAGTTTGATGAAGATGAAAAAAGTCCACTCAACTCATCTTTCCTATTTATACTCAATTAAATATTAATTTTGATATTTCAAAATATTTTTATTTCTTACAATTCCGTAGGCTATTAATGATATTGTGATTAATACCCAAAAAGATGATCAAGTTTGGTATAGTTAAACTATTTGGTATCTTAGAATGTAACTTTCATCCACAATTTATCTCCAATTTTTTTACTTGCATTTATCTATAATACTATATTAGTTAAAATTCTATCTTATTTTATATTTACCTCACTATGATTTGGTTATATTGCATTATATCAAATTTTCTCATTTTTAATTTAATAATTATTTACTTAAATGATGAAATAATATTTTTTTATTATTTGCACTTTTTGCATTGTAATTTCCAATATCTCTAAATGTTGCTAGACTAAAACAAAGTATACAACATTACACTCATCGAGATGATGTTTATCAATATTCTTATTGTTTCTTTAATTTTTTTCCCAAAAATTTGAACAAACATTATGAGATATTTTAATTTACACAAGATTTCATGATCGATGACATTACCCTTGAGCTTCTCAGTATACTGGAATACAATATTCTTATAATATTTATCTTATTTCTTGAATGTTTTTGCTTGCTTAGGGTTATAATGCCAAGAAACTAAAATACTCCTTCATGTGGCATTTACAGAACGTTTATTTTGATATATAGCATTGCTTTAATTAATCTCAATTTAAATCATATCTCATTTCATGGTCAAGGATGTTACACAATTCTCCTTAGTATCTTAGTATAGAACTTTTCCACATAATTTATTTGACTCTTTAAAATTGTTTTCTTTGGTTTAGTTATGTTACTATGTGACTCTATGTCTTCTATCATACCTCTCTAAAATTACTTCAATTTTGTTGTATTATATTATTTTAATTTAACTTACTAAAACTATAATATATAATTAATATTAAAATAATATTTCAGAATATTTTTTTCTTATTTAATCATAGATTTCATTGTAATTTCAAAACATTCCTTATAGAGGTCAAACAAGCATTGTTGGACTTACTTTAGCAAGCAATATTTAATGAAGTTTTTTATTTTTAAATTTTTATTTTCTTTGGCTTTTTATACATTATGAGACATTTCAATTTGTTCATCATTTAATGATTGATGCGGTTACAATTAATGATCTAACTTAGAATGCAACTTTCCAACACAATTAATCTCATTTTATGATTATTATATTTTTACTTAATATTAAAATAATAAGTTTTTATTATTACACATATTTATTTGGATATTTCTCAGTAATTCCAAATGAGGTCATATAATGATGAAACAAAAGTTGTTAGACTCTTTTCAACATGCTCTTCCCAATGAAATATTTATTTTTAGATTTATTAAAATATACTTTTATAAGGTTTTATTATGGAATAGGAGGCATTTCTATTTGCACCTCATTTGATATAAAAGGAAGTTATGCTAAATCTCTGTTAAATTTTGGAATCTAATATTTCTTACATTTCTTTTATTTATTTAAAATTTTTACCATTATTTTGTTACATTAAATACCTACCCTTTGTCATTTTAGCATTAATAATTAATTTGTTATTATTAAAATATTATCTAATAGTTATTAATGCTTATTTAATATGGTTATTCACAATAATTCTATATGAGATTTAATAAAGTTGAAACATACATCACTCATCTCGACAAGCACTTTTCAACTAATTGATTATCTTTTAAAATTTGATATTTTTTTTTCTAGGACTGATTTATGATTTGTGTTTTATTTTTATTTTCACCTCACATAATGATCAAGAATATTATACTTTATCTATTAAGTGTTATGAAATACAACATTTATACCCTGTTTATCTTATTTATTCAAATGTTTTTCTTTGAATTGGTTATAATATAATGTAACAGTAAATATTCTCTCGTTTGACCTTCTCATCACTCCAATTTAGATGTTATCCATAATTATTTTCTTATTTACTTTTCTAATTCACTATTGTTTCAAATGATGTACATTCAAGGTGAAATAGCATCATTAGTCTCTTCACAACAAGCACTTTCTTATTAAATATTAATTTTTTAATGTCTTAAAATGTTTTATTTTCTAGGGTTTTGACATCTTTTTAGTCTTACTAATTCATAACTGATTTGATTATAGAGAATGTTGTACTCACTATCTTTAGTGTATTTGAATACAAACATGCACTATACTATAACTCATTTCTTCCAATATTTTTGCTTTGATTTAGTGATAACATTCTGACACTTTAATTCTCCTTACATGTGACCATCGCGTCATTGTATTTAGTTGTATTACACTTCTCAAAATAATGTTAATTTAGCTTTAAAATATATTTACAAAATGTTAAAATAATAACTTATTATTATTTTAGTGTAATTTTTTAAAAAAATTTATGAATTCCTAATAGGGCATGATTGACTTGAAAAAAATGTCATTTGCTCATGCCGATGAGCTCTAGAAATTGAAATACTCATTTACGTATTTTTAAATATTTTGTTTACTATATCTTCGAAAATTTTGGGAGGAATTTTAATTCAATCCTAATTTGATGATTGACATTGTCATACCACATCTCAATGAAACACCAATATTTTTTTGTGATATCATTATGTCTCTTGGATTTTCTTTAATTACATATTTTTGATTTATAGAATTGTAAAATTATAATATATTCACTTTGCATTAAAATAATAATTTTTTATTTTTTATTCTGATTTACTTTAAAAATCAGAATAATTAAAAAAAACTCTCATCAAGATGAAATAAACATCATTGGACCCATCTTGATCAGCTCTATCTAAATTATTATTAATTTTATTTTTGTAAATATTTTTTTTCCTAAGTTTATTTCATACTTTTTGGGATATTTTTATTTGTAATAGATTTGATGATTTGTAATTCTACACTCAATCAGATTTATTTTTTGTTTTACATTCTTTCTATTTATCATAATTTTCACTTTAATATCTATTCATTTAATATTAAAATAATACTTTGTCAACATTTATCTCTTTTACCATGGTAAATCATAATAATTATAAACAAGTTCTAATCAAGAAGAAACATATCTTGTCAGACTCATCTCAATGAGTTCTATCAAATTTATATTCTTTTTTAATATTTTTAAATATTTTATTTTATTAGGGTTTTGCACCCTTTACTAATAATTTTTTTGTATCTAATTTAAAAACAATGATGTTACACTCAATCCATTAGAATTTTATAATGCAAATTTTTTTGAATAATTTACAGCTTTTTTAAATTTTTTGGGTTTGATTTGGACAAATTACTTTGTAACTTTTAATCTCATCTCATGTGGCCTTTACATAGCCATGATTTAGTTATATTATTGTACTTCAATTAATGACTTTTATGTTTTCATATGTATTTTCTTATATAAAAATAATAATTTTCTTAGATATTATTGTTTACTTTTGTATTTTGTAATAATTTAAAAAGATGTTTGACTGAGACCAAATAAACATCGTCTATGTTGTCTTAGTGAGCTCTATCAAATTAAATATTTCTTTTATATTTTTTAGATATTTATTTTTTAATTTGTGCATGTTTTATGAGTTATTTTTATTCGTACATAGTTTGACCATCATTGATTTTGTGCTTGAGTTTTTAGTATCTTGGAAAGCAACCTTTTCATGAAATTTATCCCTTTTACTCAAATCTTTCAATTCTATTTTCTTATATCAAAATGTAACTCCGACACTACGCTTATATGACCTCTACATTTCTTTGGTTTACTTAAATTACTTGTTTATTTATACTTATTTACTTTTCTAATTTGTTGTAAGTCTAGAAGAAGACTGATTAAGACAACAATTGCCTAGTCTCAAGGACTTTTATCAAACAATTTTTTTTGTTTCAAAATTTTTATTTCTAATGATTTTAACATGATTTTAGCTATTTATGTTCATACCTGATTTTATTATCAAGGGTTTTGTTGTCGAACTCTTTAGTAACTATGAATGCAATCTACCATTATAATTTATCTTATTCCTTCAATTTTTTTTCAATTGATTTGGTAATATATTTATGAAACTCTAATTTTTCTATCATGTCAAATCTACATTATCTTGAATTTTTTTCTATAACTTTGAATCAATTTATCTCATTTTTAGGATTAGTATGTATTACATAATTTTAAAATAATAATTTCTTCTATCTATACTTATTTACTTTCTGAAATCATAGTAATTCCAATCATGGTCAGATATAGATGAAAGAAACCATATTGGTCTTTCGATCAAACAAATTAAATTTTCATTTCATTTTTTGAAAGTATTTTATTTATATGATGTTTGTACACTTTATGAGATATTTGTATTCCTTGATGACTTAATATTTGAGGAGTTACAAATCATGTCTTGAACACCTTTGAATGCAACTTCCTTGTATAATTTCTAACATCCTTAAATTATTTTTTTATTTTATTTTGTAGTATTACTATAAAAAAGTAATTCTCCTCTCATGTAACCATTGTATAGGTTTGATTTTCTTATACTACATTACCTCAATTTATCTTATTTTAGCTCCAACATTCATATATATATATATATATATGTATACTACTTAATGTAAAATTAAAATCTATTATTATTTTTGCTTATTTACTTTTGACATTCATAGTAATTCCAAATGATTACCATTTGAGATTAAAAAATGTCATTGAACTCATCTCAACATGCCCTATGAAATTAAAAATTCATTTCCAAAGCTCTAAAAATATTTTTTTTATTTTAGCATCCTTTACGAGAGAATTTGATTCATAATTATCTTAATGATCTAAAATGTTTTACTTTGTTCCTAAGCTGTCATGGACTATGACTTTCCCAAACAAATAATTTCATTTCTAAGAACATTCGCATTATTTTATTAAACTTCTTATACTTCTAATTCTCTTCACGTTACAACATTATATCACATTGATTTTGTCATATTATATTTTGTTTAATTTATCTCTTTTTAGAATTAATATATATTTACACAATTTGAAAATAATATTTTATTGCCATTTTGTTTTACATATTTTGTAACTCAAAGTAATTCCAAATGGGGTTCGATCAAGATAAAACAAACAACTTTTGACTCAGACTATTGTGGTCTAAAAAATTAAAAAAATTTTTATATACTTCTAAATAGCTCTTTCTAGTATTTTGGAGTGGCTCATAAGTGATTTTGTTTAATTTGGTGATAGTATAATATAGCTCTAAACTTTCTCCTATGTTGCCATTACATTGAATTTATTTGCTCAATTAATTCATTATAATATATTATTTTGTACATTGTTAATTTGTAATAAATCTAAACATTGTCCCATTTAGTGGAAACAAATGTCGTCATAGTATCCAGATGAGCTCCCTCAAATTGAATTTTCATTTTTATATATTTTATTTTTTAAAAGATTTTAGCATACTTTACAAGTCATTTTGATTTATAATAGGTTTAACAATCGATGATCTTATGCTCAAACTCAGTGTTGTCTTGGTATGCAATTTAACATTATAATTTATCTCATTTTTCTTTAATATTTCTATTTGAATAGCTTTATTGCATTATAACTCTAAACCTCCCATGCTACATCCTTTACATCTCCTTGATTATGATGTACAACATTACTTGAATTTATTTTATTTAAGCTTCAAAGAAGAATTACTAAATAAAAATATTATAATTTGTTACTATTCATGATTATTTACATTAGTAATTAATAGTAGCTACAAATGGGCTCTGATCTACAAAAATAAATGACTTTTAACTCTTCTCGATAAACTCAATATCATTAAACATTCATTTTTTCCTTTTTTCAATATTTAATTTTCTATGATTTTAGCATCATTTATAAAAAATTTTGAAAAGATTATTTAATTTTTATTTGTTTATTTAGTAGGGTAATGTGTAAAATTTTTAAAATTAGTCTAACAAAAAAACAATGTCTTTTGTTGCATTTTTTATGAGCACATCAAATTAAAAAATTGATTTATTTATTTTTTAAATATTATATTTTCTATTATTTTTTTTACATTCTTTTAGCTATTTTTATTATTTCATTTTTTGATGATAAGGATATTACACTATAACTTTTTATTATTATAGAATTCAACTTTCTAGTCCTATTAATCTTCTTCAAATGTTTTACTCTAATTTAGTTATGTTATTATGAAACGATAATTCTCCTCTCAACTGATATTTACATTTTTTTTATTTAGTTATTTCATACTTTTTTTCCTTTTTGCATGGTTAGGTCAACAGGAAATAGATGTTATTGAACATGTACCAAACTGGCTCTATCAAAAAAAATATTTTATTTTATATTATTAAATATTTTATTTTCAACTTTTTAGTAAAATTTATCCAATTGTTTTAAAATTTCACTTTTATTTAAATATAATACTTAGAAATTCGAATTGCTTTCTCAAGTATCCTTTACTCTGCTTTAGTTTTTTATTTTCTATTGTTTCAATTTATCTCATTTCATCATTAACATATATTGACATAATATTAAAATAATAACTTACTATTATTTTTATTTACTTTTTTTCGTAATTAAAACTGATTAAAAACTAAGATTAATTAAAATGAATGCAATATTTTTGGGCATCTCTAACTTCCTCTATCTAATTAAATATTTATTTTTCACTTTTAAATATTTTATTTTTAAAAGTTCTTAAATGTTTTACAAACCTTTCAAATTGCACCACAATAGATTATTGAGGATGGTACACTTAGCAACATGGAAAGAAGCATTCCCACTTGTTTATCTTGTTTCTAAATTTTTTTTATTGGGTTCTTTTTTTATATCTCGAAATCTCCTCTTCTATGATATTTACATCACTTTTATTTTGATATGTTCATTATTATCAATTTTTAGTTTTTTTTGTAATTCATAGTAAACCCAAAGGAAGACCAATAAAGGAAAAAACAAATGTCATTTAAGTATTCTTAGCAAACTCTTTCTAATTAACTATCAATTTTTAATAGTCTTTAGTATTTTATTTTTAGGTACTTATCATGTTTAATGAGGTTTTTCATTTTTACATATTTTGACGATCGAGAATGTTACACTTGATCTCTTTAGTATCATAGTACCTTGTTTGTATTCTTTTTTATATTGAAATAATAACATATTATCATTTATTACTGTTCAATTTAATAATTTTTTGTAATTATAGTCAAGGTTTCATTAAGGCCAAAAGATAGTTATTGGACTTATCATAATAAATAATATCCAACTAAAAATTCTTGCTTTCTAAGATATTTTATTTTACAAACTTTTGGCTCATTTTACAAGACATCAATTTGTATCTAATTTGATTATTGAGGATTTCATACTTTATCTACGTAATACCTTTGAGTCCAAATTTTTTTATAATTTATATCATGAATATAAATGTTTCACTTTGGTTTAATTATAGTACTAATAAGACATATTTCTAATATTGTGTAGCCTTTAAATCGTTTTAATTTGTTTGTATAACATTACCTTGATTTACCACATTTCAACTTGTTATATTTTTATTAGATCATAAAAGAATAATATTTTATTATTTTTCCCTTATTTAACTGGGAAATCTGTAAAAATTCCAACCAATGCCTCATCGGCATAAAAAAATTGTCATTTGGCCCACCATAACCAGCCAATTAAATTTTCATTTTGATATCTTTGAATATTTTTATTTTGCAATGTTTAACCACACTGTATGAGAGTTGTTTTATTCACACCAAATTTGATGAGTGAAGATGTCCCATACCTTCTACTTAGTACCTTGAAATGCAACATTTCAATAGAATATATCTAATGTTTTCAAAGGTTTTTCATTGATTTTATTCTTTTACAACAAAAGTCAAATTTTTTTATTATAACTTTGTTGTTTTTATTTAATTAGATTATATTGCCTTAATTTATTTCTTTTAGCAATTATTATACAATTACTTAATATAAAAATAATATGTTTTAATTATTTATGCTCATTTTATCTTGTAATTTACAATAATTCCTAAAAAGGATTAATTGAGATGAAGCAAAATTTGTTGGACTCTTCTTGATGAGCTATATCTATTTAAATTTTTATTTTTATATTTTTAAATATTTCACTTTCAATAGTTTTGGAATATTTTATGAGAAATGTTGATTCTTTCATATTTTAATGATCTTGGATGCTTCATCTGATCTTCTTTGCATCCTATAACGTGACTTGCTTATACAATTTATGTCATTTTTTCAAGTTTTTTCTTTGATTTTGTTGCGATATAGTGTAACTCTAAATCTTCTCTTGTGTGACCTTAACATCACCTTGATTTGCTCAAATTATATTGGATCAATATATATCATTCTACTTTTATTAATTTTTAACTTAATACTAATTTATTAATTACTATTATTTATTCTTATTGGTTTTTGTAACTTATGATAATTCTAAATCTGATCTAATCAAGATGAAAGTAATATTTTGGACTCATCAAGGTAAGCTATATAAAATTAATTATTTACTTATTATTTCTTTTAAAATTTTATTTTTTATGACTTTTGCAAGCCTTAAGAGATATTTTCATTTATAGATGATATAAAGATCATGGATGTTTTTTCTATAAATAATTATTTTTTTAATTTACCTTATTTTAGTTTTAATATAAATTTACTTGACATAAAAATGGTAATTCACTAAAATTTATGTCTATTTAATTTTGTGATTCACAGTAATTTCCAAACGAACCACAATTGAGATGTAACAAATATGTTTGGACTCAACTTCATTACTTCTACCCAAAAAATTATTCATTTTTTATTTATATATATTTAACTTTTTTAACCTCACTTGTTTTATTGGCATCTTATTTTCTACCTATTTTTAGCAACTGATGATATTATACATGATTTCTTTATGTCTTGGAATACAACATTTTTGAGTAATTTATCTCAATTTTTAAAATGTCTCATTATGTAACACTCAATATCCTCTCCTATGTCTAGTACATCACTCTAAATTTGTTATATAAAGTTTCTTCAATATCTCATTTCAAATTTAATATAAATTTTATTATTATTAAAGTAGAATTTTATTATTATCTATTCTTATTTTTTTGTAATTGATAGCAATTCCAAATGAGGGCCAATTAAGTGGAAATAGACTTTATTGGTCTCGTGTTGTGAAAATCAATGAAACTAAATACTATGTTTTATATTTGTAAAGATTGTGGTGCACTTTATAAGATATTTCAAATAATATCTTATTTCATAATTGAGTTTACAAAATTTGATGACCATATTTTAATGGAATATAACATTCACATAAAATTTATTTTGTTTTTACAAATTTTTTCTTTGAATTGGTCTTATACTATTAAACTCAAATTCCACTACCATATCACATTTACATTGTTTTGAATTGCATATGTTACATCTTTTCAAATCACAAAATTTCAACTTTATTGTAGGTTAATTGAATATTTAAATAATATTTTATAAATATTAATTCTTACTTAAATAAGATATTCTAATAATTATAAGCGGGGTCTAATCAAGAAAAAATAAATATTGTTGAACTTAGCTTGAATAGTTTTTTCCTTTTAAACATTAAATTTAATATATTTAAATATTTTATTTTCTAGATTTCGAGCATAATTGAAGAGAAAGTTCATTTTTTACATTGTTTCATAGTTGAGTATGTTGCAATTAATTTCTTGAATGCTTTTCACTGCAATTTTCCTATAAAATTTATCTTATTGCATCAAAAGTTTCAATTTGATTTTTGTCATATTGCAATCTAAATGCATATCTCATCTTGTGTGGCCTTTATATCACTTTTATTTCTTTATAATACAATGCTTCAATTAATCTAATCTAACTTTATTATAAATTTACTTAATAATAATACAATAACTCATTGTTATTTAAACTTATATTTTTCATAATTAATGGAACTTACAAATAAGGTCTAATTAAGACAAGATAAGCTTCATTGGACTATTCATGCTAAGCTTTATGTAGTGAAATATTCCTTCATATATTTCGAAATTTTTTATTTTCTTAGATGTTAGCATGCTTTACAGGAATTCTCTTTCATTACTATGTAAAAACATATTTTATTTTAACTTACAGAAATAATTTTTTTATTTGTTGTTAGTAAATTGGAGTGTAACATTTTCAAAAAATTTATCTTATTTTTGAAAATTTTTTGCTTTGATTTTTTTATGTTATTTTGTAAAACCAAATATTCTCTTATGTGACTGTTACATCATTATGATTTGGTTATATTACGCTTCTTCAATTAATCTCATCTTAGCTTTAATATATATATTTCCTTTAAATTAAAATAATAAATTATTAAAATATATGTATATTTTAGTTAATAACTTCTAGTAATTCAAAATGAAGTGCTATGATGATGAATCAAATATTGCTGGAACTATTAGAATGAGCATTATCCAACAAAACATTTACTTACATATTTTGAAATATTTTACTTCCAATGGTTTCAACATGTTTTACGAGACATATTTATTTATTTCTAATCATACGATTAAGGATGTAATAATCAATCTTATCAATTTCATAGAATGTAAGTCAGGTCTACATTGTATCTCATTTGTTTAAATGTTTTACTTTAATTCGGTTATTTTACTGTGAAACTCTAATTTTCCTCTTTAATTTACTTATAATCAATCTGACGATTATGGATGCTATATTACCCTTCTTTAATTTATCTCATTTGAACATCATCATATATTTAGTGAATACTAAAATAACAATTCATTCTAAACTATTTTAAAATAAGAAATGAAATAAAAAGAAAATCTATTATTTCAATATCAAATAGGTATATATTAAAGCTAAAATAAGAAAAAATAAAGTAATAAAATGTACCAAATAAAAGTGATGTAAAGGTTATGTGAGTGGAGAGCTAAATTTTCATTATATTATAACTAATACCTATCATAAAACCATGTGCAAATCAATGTCTTTTAAAGTATTCCACACTAAAAAATAGAACATTTATTTATGTAAAACAAATATCTAGTCAGATAGAGCTCACTTATATGCAACCAACAAGGTCTGCCACATATCAATGGAATGTCATTTAATTTTACTACAAATTACCAATGTATATGGAATAAATAATAATAATTTTTTGTTTATATTAATAAAATAAATATTACTATTGAGTTAAGATAAATTTAAGAAATTTAATATAAAAAATAAAAATATATTTTAAAGTTACTCAATAAGAGATATAGAGATACATTGTAGTATAACCTAAAAAAAGAAAACAATTTAAAGAATTGTAGTGAAATGTACAAATAAAGTCTCATTCTAAGATCCTATGGAGATCGTGTATGACATCCTTGATATTATAATAAGTTACAAATAGAATTTTTTGTAATACAAGCTCAAACATTACAAAATAAAATATTTGAAAAAAATAAAACAAAAATTTTATTAGATAACGAGAAATAAGATGAGTCCAATGATTGTTTTTTATATTCACTAGATCTCATTAGTATTACTATGAATTACAAAAGTAAGTAAGCAAATATAAGAATAAGTGTTATTTTCATATTAAGTAAATAATTTCAATGTTGTTATAAGATAAGCAAAAAAAATATAATGTAACAAAATCAAAGACATGTAATGGTCAAATGAGATGACATTTAGAGTTATATAGTAATAAAAAAATTAAAGTTGCTAATTTTAAGAAAAGAAATAAATTATTTGGGAAATTTATATTCCAAGATACTAGTGTGATTGAGCTTAACATTTTTTTATCTTCAAATCAAGAATGAATAAAAATTCCTCATAACATACACAAAAAATCTTAAAAAATATTATATATTGAAATATCAAAGTGGATGTTTTGTTGTAAAGAACTCATGAAAAAGATTTTGATGATATCTATTTCACCTCTAATAGACCTGATTTGTAATCACTATGAATAACCAATTTAAATAAACATAATTTTAATAAATTATAATTTTAATGTTAAGCAAATACATACTAAATCTAAAATATGATAAACTGAAACAATATAATATACCAAAATAAAAAATGATATAATGCTCACATGAATGGAGAATTTGAGTTTCAAAGTAATCTAAATAAATCGAAGAAAAACTTTTAGAGATTTGAAAAATTTTGTGCTAAAATTACATTCAAAACAAGTTAAAATGTTTCGTTCCAATGACCTCGATTATATTAGAACTGAACTAAAACGTAATAAAAAGCATGCACGAAGTTTAGAAAGTAAAGTATTTAAAAATAATAAAATGAGCATTTAGATGGATAAAGCTCATTTAGATGATTCTAATAATATTTGTTTCGTCTCGATTGGACCAAGTTTGTAATCACTAAGAATTATCAAGCTAAACAAGCATAGTTAATGAAAAATATTATTTTAATAATAAGTATGTGTATTACTAAGATGGGATAAATTGAAACAATTTAAAGTAACCTTAATAACGCATGTAAATGTCATACGAAAAGACATTTAAAGATACAAAATAATATGACCAAATTAGAGTAAAAAAATAAGTTCAAATCTAATTTTCTTATAAAACAAGCCAAAACTAAACAAAAAAATATTATGAAATATTAAATTGGATATTAAATTTGATAAATCCCATTAAGTCATGTTCAGTGATCTTTGTTTTGTCTTAATAAGACCTTGTTTGGAATTGCTTCATATTTCCAAAGCAAACAAGCATAAATGATAATAACTTATTATTTTAACAATAAGGAAATATATAATAATGCTAAACTGATACAACTTGAAGCCATATATTATAACTAATTCAAAGCGATGATGGGGCCACATGAGAGGAGAAATATAGTTTTTTAGTAATAATGAAATAAAGGTTAATAGAATAAAGTTGAGAAATAAATTATATAAGATACTTAAATTACAAGATATTAAGAAAAAATAGTGCAACATCCTTTATCATAAAATAATGTTTGAAATAAAATTTTTACTAAAATTGTTAAACATCATAGAATAAATATTTTAAAATTTTTAAATCAAAATTCAATTGGATTAAACTCAGCAAAATGGGTTTAACAACCTTTGTTTTGTCTCCAATAAAAACGTTTGAATTACTATGACTTAGAGGAATAAATAAGCATAAATAATATTTATTTTTTTTTTAAAATTAGGTATGTGTTAGAGCTTAAAAAAGACAAATCTAATGAATGTAATATAAGAAAATTAATGCAAATTAATGGTCACATGATAGAAGAATTATAGTTTAATAGCAACATATCAAAATCAATGATTAAAAAAGGAAGAAATAACATATATTTTATAAAAAGATTGTATTCAAAGAAACTACAATGTCTAAAGCATCATCCTAAATTTATAAATTTCATACGAATTGAAATGTGTCATAAGGTGCGTAAAAATAAAAAAAATAAAAAATAATTGAAAAATATTTAAAAACTTAATTGTGATTATTTTATTAGGATAGGTTTGATGACCTTTATTTTCTTTCAATCATAATATTTAGAATACTTATGAATTATAGAAATAAATGAGCCTCAAAAAACAATTTCTTTTAATGTTAAGCAAATATATGTTATAGTTGAAATGAGATGAATTAAACTGATGTAATCTAACTAATTCTAAGTTATGTAAAGGTCACACATGTGAAAATTAATAGTTACATAGCTATAAAACTCAATTAATTTCAAAAATTTGAAAAAATGTGATAAATGTTTTTAGGAGAATTGAATGCCAAAATACTAAGTAGATCAAGCACTATATTCTTGAATTTAAAATTGGTACAAATTGGAACACCTTATAAAGCTTGCCAAAATATTTGAAAATAAATTTTAAAAAAAAATGAAAATTAATATTTAATTAAACTAATCTCATTAAGGTAAGTGCAATGATTTTTAGTTTTTCTTGACAAAACCTTCGTTCGATTTATTACATATTATCAAGTATAATTGAATAATCATATTTTTTTAATTATCAAATTAATATGTATTAAACTTGTAAAGAAAAACTTTGAAGGAATATAATATAACCAAGTAAAAGAAATTTGAGCATCACATGAGAGAAGATTTTGGGTAACATAGGAATATAACCAAATAAACATTAAAATTTTCGAGGAATAAGTTAAGTTATATGAGAAAGTTGCATTACAAGATATCAAGTAGATCAAAAGCAATATTCTCCATTGTCAAATAAAGTACTTTTCAAAATATCTCAAAAAACTTATCAAAAGTCTACAAAAAAAAATATTTATAAATTAACATTTAATTGGATAAAAGTCACCAAGATGAGTCCAACGACATTTATTTCACCTCGATAAGGCCTCCCTAGACTTAATGGAAAATTTCAAATTAGCATACATAATTGTAAATTAATTTAGTAATATTTGGTAAGTATATAGTAAAACTAAAAGAAGTTGAATTGAAAGAATGTAATATTATAAAAAGAAAAGGATGTTAAAGTAATGTGTTAACACAATTAGTATTTCTTTAAAATATAACAAAATAAAAATAAATTGTTTTTAAGAAAAGAGATAAATTTTAAGAGAACACTGCATTCCAAGGTGCTAAAAGTAAAATATATTCACTGCTTTTAATTAATATAAGTAGTAGAATTAAATAAATATAAATAACAAAAAGTTTTTAATTTAAAAATAAAATTATTTACTAATAGACATGTCTTGCAAAGTAAGATAAAACACAGAAAATAAAAACTTAATAATTAATTACATCTAGATGAGCATAATAATATTTGTTTCCTTTAACATGAACAACCTTTGGATTTATTATGAATTACTAAACTACATAGGTCTCAATTATGAAAAAATATTATTTAAAAATTTAGTAAATATAAATTAAGTTGAAATGAGGTTAATTGAATCTATGTCATATAACCAAGTAAATTGATGTAAACAAAACATGTTAAAGGATTTAAATTTACAAAATAATATAACGTAATTAATGTGAAAAAGATTTAGAAATAGGATCATTGCTCTATAAAAGTTGCATTCAAAGATACTAAGGAGATCGGGCGTAATATTCTTGATCATCAAATTGAACATGAATCAAAATGTCTCATAAACCTTTTCAAAAGAAAAAAATAAAACATTTTAAAGGTAAACATTAAACTTCTATTGATTGGGCTCGTTGAGATGAGTACGATGTTTAGTTTTTCTTATTAATATTTGGTGGAATTATTGTAAATTGTCAAGTAAAATAAG
The DNA here is from genome assembly GCA_023846275.1 of Vanilla planifolia. NCBI lineage: Eukaryota > Viridiplantae > Streptophyta > Magnoliopsida > Asparagales > Orchidaceae > Vanilla > Vanilla planifolia. The sequence goes on along the minus strand of JAIUJO010000160.1, from coordinate 539,473 downwards.
ATTAAATAATAACCAATTACTTTTTTAATATAAAGTAAGTGAATCTTAAAGTTGAAATAAGATAGATTAAGATAATATAATATAATAAAATCTTCATTCTCTAAATATCTTAGAATCTAACTTTTCCATTAAATTAACCCTATCTTCTCAAAACATTTACATTAATTGAGTAAAACTATATTACTTTAGGTTTTCTCATTCAAAGTTTGCTATATATGTACTTAATATTAAATAAATAATTTATTTTCATTTTTTCTTATTTATTTTCTTGGTTAAATATATTCTTAAATACGTTTGATCAAGGAAAAACAAACATCGTTACATTCGCATCAATGACATCTTCTAAATTAAATATAGATTATTATAATTTTTAAATATTTTATTTGTATTATTTTTACATGCCTTATATGACATTTTTATTTGACCTATATTAATTATGTAGAATGTTACACCAATATTCCTAATATCTTACAATGCAACTTTCACAAAAACTTTTCTCAATATAAATTTTATTTATTTATTTATATTATATTTCTTCAGTTTGTCACATTTAATCTATAATATATTTTTAATTTATATTAACATGACAATTTATTAATTTTATTCCTTATTATATTTTTGAATCATAGAAATTCCAAATGAGGTCTAATGAAAAATAAAAAAAATAATGAAGAGCACATTTCAGTGAGTTATTTCAAATTACATGAACATATTTCTATTTTTAAATATTTAAAAGTTTTAACATGCTTCATAAGACATGATTCTTGATTAATTTCATGATCAAGGATGTTGTGATTGAAATGCTTTGTATCTTAGATTATAATCACAAAATATTTATCCAATATTTTATTATTATTTATTTTATAATTCTTAGTAATTCTAAATGAAGTCAAATATAGGGGAGACAAAAATCATTGGACCAACGACAATGACTAGTGTCAAATTAAATATTAATATTTTTATTTTTAAATATCTTATTTTTCACGATTTTTGATGGTTTATAAGAGTTTTTCATTCATACATTTTTTTGATAATCTAGAATGTTAAACACTATCTCCTTAGTGTCCTAAAATATTATGTTCATATACCATTTATCACATTTCAATTTTTTTTCTAGTTTGATTATACTACTATATAAAACTAAATCTTGATTTGTTTGGCCTATACAAGGCTTTATTTTGCTTTACTAAATTGCTTAAATTTAGCTCATTTTACATTTACATAAATTTACTTAATTTCTAAAAAATAAACTATTATATTTTATGCATATTTAAATTGGTAATTCACAATAATTTGAAGTTAAGTCTGATTGAGATGTGATAAATGCGAATAGACTCAACTTTTTACCAAATTAACTAATTATTTAAAATATATTTTTTAAATTTTTTCTAGGGTTTTGGCATGCTGTTCTAATGTTTAAATTCATAAATGACTTGATGATAACAAATATTATACTTGATGTTCTTGGTGTCTTGGAATGGAACATTTCCATTCAATATATCTTAGTTTTTAAAATATTTTTCTTTGATTTGGTTATATTAGTACATGAATCTAATTCTCCACACATATGACATTTTTGTTGATTTGATTTTGTTATATTTCAAGACATCAACTAATCCCATTTTAGCATTATCAAATCTTTTCATAGTATTACTAATCATATTTAGTTTGACAACTCTAAGTAATTTTGAACCAGGTCTAATTGAGATGAATCAACTATCATTGAACTCAACTAGAAGATCATTATATAATAAAATAGGTACGTGTTAGAAATAAAATTCATAGAATTACTAAGACTTTTAGAAATAAATAACCATAAAAAAATTTAGTTATTTTTAAAATTAGGTACGTGTTAGAGTTTAAGTGAGTCAAATCAAAGTAATGTAACATAACAAAATCAATGCCAAGTAATGGTCACATTGTAGAATTAGAGTTTAATAGCTACATATCCAAATCATTACAAAAAAATGGAAGAAATAAGATAATTTTGATAGGAAAGTTGGATTTAAAGAAACTTTAAGGTCTACATCATCCAATCTATAAAACATAAAAAATTGAAATGTGTCAAAGGAGTGCCAATATAAAAAGTAAAAAGTAATTGGAAAATATGAAAAAAATTAATTGCAATGATTTTATTAGGAGAAGTTTGATGACATTTATTTTTCTCAATCATACTGTTTAGAACAACTATTAATTACAAAAATAAATGGGCCAAAATAATAAAATAATTTCTTTTAATGTCAACCAAATATATATTAAAGCTGAAATGAGATTAATTAAAGTGATGTAATCTAACAAAGTCTTTGTTATGTAAAGGTCACAAATGTGAAAATTAAGGGTCACATAGCTATAAAATCAATTAATTTAAAAAATTTGAAGAAATGTGATAGCTTTTATAGGAGAAATGAATCCAAAATACTAAGAAGATGAAGCACTATATCCTTGAACTTTAAATTGGTACAAATTGAAATGACTTATAAAGCTTGCCAAAATCATTGAAAATAAAATATTTTAAAAAATAAATTAATATTTAATAAGAATAATCTCATTAAGATGAGTACAATGATGTTTATTTTGTCTTGATAGAACCTTAATTGGAATTACTGCATATTATCAACTATAATTGAATAATAATATTTTTTAGTATCGAATTAAATGCATTAAACTTGCAGAGAAAACCTTGGAACAATATAATATTAGAAAATTAGAGAAACGTAAACATCACATAGAGAAGATTTAGCGTGGCATAGGATTATAACCAAATAAAAGTTAAAGTTTTTGAAAAATATGCTAAATTATATGAGAGAGTGGCATTACAAACTATCAGTAGATGAAGCGATATATTCTCCATTGTCAAATAAAGTACACATAAAAATATCTCACAATACTTGCCAAAACTCTACAAAATAATATTTTTAAAAATTTTAAGCCTTAAAAATTAACATTTAATTGGATATAGATCATTAAATAAGATGAATTGAAACAATGTAAAAAACACAAATAATAGTAAATTAATTTACTAATATTTGGTATGTATATAATAAAATTAAATAAGATGAAATGAAACAATGTAATATTATAAAAAGGAAAAGATGTTAAAGTCATTTGTAAGGACAATTGGTATTTCTTTGTAATATTAAAAAACTAAAATGAAACTCTTTAGGAAAAGAGATAAATTGCATGAGAACATCGCATTCTAAGGTGCTAAAAGTAAAAAATATTCATTGCTTTGAATTACTAAAAATTGAACAATTAAATTAGTAAAAATAAAAAGTTATTATTTTAAAGTTAAAACTAATTACAAATAGAAATATTTTGCAAAGAAAGATAAAACAATGGAAATAAAGTAGTGAAATTAAAAATTGAATAATTAATTAGATAAAACTCATTTAGCCAACCTTAATGATATTGTTCAGTCTAACTAGAACTACCTTTAGGTTTATTTTGAATTACAAAACTAAATAAGTCTTAATTTTTAAAAAATATTATTTAAAAATTTAGTAAATATATATTAAGTTGAAATGAGGTTGATTACAGCAATGTAAAATAACCAAATAAATTGATGCAAACATAAAATGTAAGAGGATTTAAAGTTACATAATAATATAACCTAACTAATATGAAAAAGATTTAAAATAAGATAACCCTTTTACAAAAGTTGCATTCAAAAATACTAAGGAGGTCGAGTGTAACTTTCTTGATCAACAAATTAAGCATGAATTGAAATGTCTCATAAATCCTTTCGAAAGAAATAAATAAAACATTTTTAGTGTAAACATTAAACTTTTATTGATTGGCCTCACTGAGATGAGTTTGATGCTGTTTATTTTGTATTAATATTGACTCATTGAATTATTGTAACTTACCAAGTTAAATAAGATTTAATAATAGCCAACTATTTTTTAACATAATGTAAATGTGTATTAAAGTTTAAATAAGATAGATGAAGATAATGTAATACAACAAAATCTTTATATCTTAGATATCTTAGAATGTAACTTCTCCATTAAATTAATCTCATTACTTCAAAAATTTTACTTTAATTGAGTTTAACTACATTATTTCAAGTTTTCTCATTTAAAGTTAGTCATATAAATATTAATATTAAAAAATAATTTATTTTTATTTTTCTTTATTTACTTTTGTAGTTAACTATAATTGTTAATGACGTTTGATCATGATGAAACAAACATCATTAGATTCCCATCAACGTCTACTAAATTAAACATAGATTATTATAGTTTTTAAATAGTTTATTTGTATCATTTTTACATACCTTACTTGACATTTTTAATTGCACCTGTATTAATGATATGGAATGTTATACTTATATTCTTGGAATCTTGAAAAAAAAATTTTCACATACAATTTATCTTAATATCCAAATTTTTTTATTAGTTTATATTATATTTCTTTCTCTCCTTAACTCTATAATATATATTTGTTTTATATTAAAATGATAATTTATTATTTTTTCTGTCTTAGTATATTTGTGATTCATAGAAATACAAATGAGGTTTGATGGAGATTGAAAAACTTCAACGAGTTCATTTCAATGAGTTATATCAAATTATATAAATTTTTGTTATCTATAAATATTTAATAGTTTTGGCATGCTTCTTAAGGCATTTGATTCATAACTAATATGAGCATCAAAGATACCAAGCTAGAAATACTTAGAATCTTATATTATAATCACATACAATTTATCAAATATTTTATTCTTATTTAATTTTTAAATCATAATAATTCTGAACAAAGTCAAATATAAGTGAGACAAACATCATTGACCTATAGTCAATACGAGTATCAAACTAAATATTAATATTTTATTTTTATTTATTTTATTTTGCATGCTTTTTGCATGTTTATTAGATATTTTCATTCATACATTTTTTACAATCTAAAAATATTAAATTCTCTCTCCTTAGTGTCCTAAAAGAAAACATTCATATACCATTTATCACATTTCTTCAATTTTTTACTCATTTGGTCATATTACTATATAAAATGTAATCTTCATTTGTTTGGCTTATACAAGGCTTTATTTTGTTTTATCAAATTTCTTAAATTTATCTAATTTCACATTTAACATAAATTTACTTAATATTTAAATATGAAATTATTATATTTTATGCATATTTAAATTGGTAATTCACTATCATTTGAAATGAAGTCTAATTGAGATGTGATAAATGTCATTAGGCTCAACTCTTTATCCAATTAAGTAATTTTTTACTTTATATTTTTTAATTTTTGTCTAGGTTTTTGACCCGCTTTTCAAATATTTAAATTCATAACTGATTTGATGATAACAGATGTTACCCTTGAACTTCATGGTGTCTTGGAATGGAAGTTTTCCATACAATTTATCTCGTTTTTTAAAATGTTTTTCTTCGATCTAGTCATATTAATACATGACTCCAATTTGCCACTCATGTGACATTTTTGATGATTTGATTTTGTTATATTTCAAGACATCAACTTATCCCATTTTGGCTTTAACAAATCTTTTCAAAACATTAATATGCATATTTAATTTGTCGAGCCCAAAAACTTTTGAACCAGTTATGATCGAAATGAGTCAAATGTCATTGAGCTCGAGTAGAGGATCTTTATCTAATAAAATATATGATTTGGTTTTTTTCATTGTTTACAAAACATTTTAATTCATTTCTGATTTGTCATTAAAAAATATTAAACTCTTTATATTTAAAATGTTGGAGACTAACTTTTCTTCTAATTTTGCACTTTTTTTAAATTGGTTTGCTTTGATATCATTAAAACACTATACAATTCTAAGCTGCTCTTGTGTGGCATTTATATTTATTTAGTTTGGCTATGTGTCATTCATTTGGTTTACCTTATTTTACTTTAATTTATATTTTCTCAACACTAAAAACTTATTTTATTGCCTTGCTTGTTCATTTTTTTGGTAACTAAATGTAATTTCAAATAACATATGATATAGATGAAATAAACATCATAATAGTCATCTTAACAAGTTTTATTGATGTAAATAATCATTTTTAAATCTTTAAATATTTTATTCTCAAAGGTTTTGTTTACTATATGAAGCATTTCCATTCATACTTTATTTGTTGATTGAAAATGTTCACTTGGCATCATGATAATCATGGAATGGAATTTGATTAAATAATATGGAACTCTAAATCTTTTATTGTTTTACATTTATGCTTGTTTGATTTTGTTGTATTTTATTATATCAAATTATTTCATTTTAGTTTTAATATAACTTTGAATAAGATTAAAATAATAATTTTGTATTATTTAATTCTTATTTGACTTTGTAGTTTGTAGAAATTTCATGGAAGGTGTCATCATGATGCAAACAATATCATTAGAATTGACTCTACAAGCTCTATCTAATAAAAAATTCTATTTTATCTTTTTAATTTGTCTATAGTTTTTGCATGTCTTCCAAGTCATTAGATTCATGCATGATTAAATTATTGAGAATGCTACACTTGATTTACTTAGTGTCTCGAAATTTGAATTTCCCATGCAATTTATCTTATTTTGTCAAATTGTTTGTTTTCATTTCTTTTATTATTATGAAACTCTAATTCACATATCATGTGACCTTAACATCTTTTTGATTTGTTTATGTTACATTTCTTACTTTCATGTAATTCTGGACTTATTTCTTTTTTACTTGTAATTAAAATAAGAATTCATTGTAATAATTACTTATTTAATTTTGTAAGTCATAGTATCCCAAACTTGGTATGATAAAGTTGGAACAAAGGTCATTAGACTTGTCACTATGAACTCTATTAAATGAAATATTTTTTATTATTTGAAAGACATTAGTTTTTAAGGTTTTGTCAAGCCTTAGTAGGTATTTTATTCCTTGCTTGATTTGATAATTGATAAAGTGAGACTCTACCTCCATAATGCCTTGAAATGTAACTTTTCTTGTACAATTTATTTAATTTCAAAATTTTTTCTAGCATGGTTATATCATATTTCTTATGTTTATCTCACTTTAGCTTCTACATATATACTCAACTAAAAATAAAAAAGCTTTACTATTATTTATACCTTTAGATTGATAATTCATTACAATTTTACATGAGGTCCATTGGACATGGCAAAACTATCATGATAATCATCTCCAATAGATTTAGAAAATTAAATATTAATTTTGTATTTTGAATATTTTTTCTTGAAAGACTTTTGCATAATTTACAAAACATTTAAACTCATATGGGATTTTACTATTGAAGATATTACACTCTATCTCTATAGTATATTGGAATGCAACTATCACATTTAACATATCAAATATCTTAAACTTTTTCACTTTGATTTAGCTATACTAATATGTAACTCTATGTATCCTATTGTGTGATATTTAGTGATGTGTTAATTGGTTATATTACCTTGCATAAATCAATCTCATTTCATCATTAATATATATTTTTATAATATTAAACTAATAATTTATAATTGCCAATTCTTATTTCTTTCGGTAATTCTCTGTTATTTCAAATATGGCATGATTGAGATGGAAAATAGTTTTTTGACTCATTTAAATGAAATAAATCCATTTAACTATTTATTTTTATCTTTTGAAATATTTTATTTTGTTAAATATTGGCATAATTGTTTTATTTTCAAATGATTTATTGGTTAAGGATATTACAGTTGATTATTTCTCTATGATTATGTTATATTACTATGAAATTCTAATTATTCTCTCACATCACCTTCAATTGACATTAATTTTGTTATATATATATATACTTATTATTAAAATAATATTTTTTGTTATTATTTATTATTTAATTTAGTATTTCATAGTCACTCTAAAATAATTCCATTTGAGTTGTAATAGATGCCATTCGAATCGTCTAAAAAGTCTCTATCAGATTAAAAATACATTTTTATATTTTCAAAGATTATACTCTTTATCTTTTTTTATCATACTTTGTGAGATGTTTTAATTTCTACCTTATTTGATGATTAAGGAGTTAATCGTAATCTCTTTATTTTCTTGCAATGCAACTCGTCTACACAATTTAGTTCATTCTTGAAATATTTCTCTTTCACTAAGTCTTATTGTTATGAAACACTAACATGGAACTCATTTCTCATTTATATTATTTTTGTTTTGTTAAATTTCATTCTTACAATTGATCTGAATTTATCTTTATTATATATTTAAATAAAATTTAAAAAACTTTAATATTTTCAAGCTTATTTTCATTGATCATTCACAATTATTGCAAATGATATTCGATCAAAATTAAAATAATGTTACCCAAAATTACGTGATAAAACATATCTTATTAAATATTCATTTTTTTATTTTTTTTAAATATTTTATTTTAAAGGGTTTTGTGAAAAAATTTTGTAAAATTTTAATTCATTCATGATTTGGTGATTGGTGATTTTACACTCAATTTCATTAGTGTCTTGGAATGAAAGTGTTTCAATTAATTTGTCTCTTTTCTACAAATATTTTTAGAATTTCTTATACTGCCATGAAAATCTTACTCTCTTATTATGTGACCTTTAGATTTGTTTTTCATTTGTTCATATTAAATTTCTTAATTTGAACTCATTTAGGCATTAATATATATCTGTTTAAAATTAAAATAATATTTTTTAATTCTTTTTGCTTATTTTTGTTGTCATTTGTAATAATCCCTAATAAGCCCAACCTAGACTAAGTAAACATCATTGCAGCCATTTGTGTGACCTCTACCTAATTAAATGTTTATTTATCCAAACACTTTATTTTCTAAGGTTTTTTCTTGTCATATGGCACATTTGATTTGTAGCTGATTTGATGGTCGTGGGTGTTACATTTGTCCTTATTGGTATATTTGAATGTAACTTTTTCGGAGAAGTTGCCTAATTTCTTCAAAGATTTTTCTTTGATTTTGTTGCATTAAAATGTAACTCAAAATCTTTGATGTGCAATTTGGGTCAATTTACTATCACCATATTATATTGATTTAATTTATGTCATTTTAGCTTTAATATATATTTACTTAACATTAAAATAATAATTTATTCCTATTTGTGCTTATTTTCATTGTTAATTCACAAAAAATTTAAATAGTGCCAAATATAAACGAAGCAAACATTGTTGGAAATATTTTGACAAGCTCTATAAAATAAAATATACCTTTTTGTATGCTTAAATATTTTTTATAAGGTTTCTACTTGCTTTCCTAGACTTTTTATTTTTACCAAAATTGATAGTAATGGAAGTTACATTTGATCTTCTAAGTATCTTGGGCTTTATTTTTCATATAAAACATTTGTCATTTCTTCTAATTTTTTCTTTCATTTTGTTATATAATAATAAAAATTGATTTCTCCTCTTGTGTCACATTAACATCCTTTTGATTAGGTTATACACATTGCATCAATTTATTTTTTTTAGGTTTAATATATTTAATTAAAATTAAAATAATAATTTATTTTATTTCTTCTTATTTTATTTGGTAACTTTTATTAACTTTAAACAAGGTTTTATAAATAGAAGTAAAACTTCAATCGACTAATCTCAATGGACATTATCTAATTAAATATTTATTATTATTATTTTTATGAAATATTTATTTTCTATTGTTTTGGCACTCTTTATTTGACATTTAGAGTTGTATCTTTTTTGACGTTCCAAGAAGTCACGCATGATCTCATTTTTACCCTACATTGAAACTTTAACAAACAATTCTTCTCAATCCTCACTATATTTCCCTTAATTTTTATTTTATTATTTTGAAACATTAAATCTTCTGTCAAGCCACCTATACATACCTTTGAATTAGGTATATTATATTACTTTAATTCATCCTATATTAGCGAAAACATAAATTAACTTAAAATTAAAATGGTAATTTATTATTATTATATTTATTTAGTTTAGTATTTTATATTAATTATAGATGAGTTTTCAATTAAGGAAAACAAATGATGTTACACTCATGTTAATGAGATCTACATAACTAATTATATATTTTAATATTTTTAAATATTTTAGTTTCTAATAGACATTTTTTGTCTTATAGGATTAAACATCATGGTTGTTCCACTCAATCTTCTTAATATTTTGGTATGCATATTTCTCTTACAACTTATCTCATCTTCCAACAAATGTTTTTCTTTGATCTTATGATATCACAAAAATTGTAATAGTCTTATCGTGTGATGTAAACGTTGCCTTAATTTCATTATATTGCATTGCTTAAATTCATCTAATTTTAGCTGAAATATATATTTATCTCTTTAAATTTTAAATATATTTACATAATATTGAAATAATATTTTATTTTTATTATTTATTTACATTTTTAATTCATATTAATTCTAAACATGTTTAAATCGAGAAAAAGCAAAATTCGTTGGAATCATCCATGTGACCTTTATCAAATTGAATATTCATTTTTATACCTCTAAATTTTCTATTTTCAAGTTTTTCTCACATTTTACATGCTATTTTTGCTAGCACCAAATTTAATTATCAAGGATGCTACACTTAATCTCTTTCCTTTCCTTGAATGTAAGTTTCATGTGTAATTCATCACATTTCTTCATGTTGTTTCCTTAGATTTGTTTATTTTACTACAAAATACTAATTTTGTAATCATGTGACCTTCAAATTGATTTGGTTAAATCACACTGCTTCAATTTACCTAATTTCATATTTAAAAGTTTTTTGCTTAAATTTAAAATAATACAATATTATTATTTATTCATATTTACTTTGGTAATTCCTAGTAACTCCATACTAGGCTTCATCGAGAAGAAAAAAATGTTCACAAACTCATCTCAAGGAGTTTTATCCAATTAAATATTCAAATTTATATTTTAAAATTCTTTATTTTTAGGATTTTATTTTGTTTTTGGAGATTTTCTAATTCATCCGTGATTTGAAGAATGAGTATGATAAGCTTTATTGGCTTAATGTCTTAGAATACAGATTTTCTATACAATTTATTTAATTTCTCAAAATTTTTCATTTTTATTTTATTAAATTGCTATGTTAATCTAAACAATATCTTATGTAACCTTCAAATTGCCTTGACTTAGTTACATTATATTTGTTTAATTTATCATATTTTAACTTCAATATATATTATATTGTAAAGAAATACTAATTTTTTTTATTAAATATTCATTTTATATTTTTAAGTGTTTATTTATTGTAGGATTTTAGCATGATTTATAAGCCATTTTGATTGATTCTTTATTTAATGATAGAGGATATTAAATATGATATACTTAGTTTCATGGCATAAAAATTCCCTAAAAAATTTATCTAATTTTCTTAAAGAATTTCTTTGTTTTTGTCATATTACTAATTAAGTATATGTTATATTTCTTATGACCAATACATTTCTTTGTTTTTGTTTTATTTTATTACATAAATTTATCCAATTTCAACAATAATATGTATTTACATAATACTAAAATAATTATTTATTATTACTTTTTGTTATTTAGTTTATTAATTCATAGTAATTCAAAATGAGATGTGATTAAGATGAAGAAAACTTCTTTTGAATAGTCTCAATTAGCTTTATCTAATTAAATAATAAATTTTTATATTTCTATATAATTTATTCATTTTTATTATTTTTATATCTTTTACAAAATAATTTTATTCATACATAATTTGATGATTGAGACTCTTAGAACTTGTCTCATTAATATCTTTAAATGAAACTTTATCACTAAATCTATCTTACTTTAAATTTCTCAACATGAATGAGTAACAATAATATGAAACTAAAATTCTCCATTCATGTGACCTTTATATCATTTTGATTTTGTTAGTTTTAAATTACTTCAATTTATATCTATTCTACTTTAATATTTATATGCCTATTACCTAATTAATGATTTACTATTATTTAGGATTATTTACTATGGCAATTTGAAGAAAATCTAATGTGGATCGATTACAAAAAAATCAGTGCTATTCGACGCATCTTGTTCTACTCGATCAAATAAAAAATTTAATTTTTTGTTATTAATATTTTATTTTCTACTATTTTAGCTTGTCTTTCATGAAATATTTATTTTTATCTAATTATACAATTAAGAATGTTTCACTTGATATCCTTGGTGTCATGGAAAACATTTCTTCCACGATTTATTTTATTTCATCAAAGTTTTTGCTTGGATTTGATTATATTCTTATGATACCCTAATTCTTCTCTCTCATGAAAAAAGCATAACTTTGAATTTTTTATATTAAATTTTAATTTTTTTCTATTTTAGATTTATAATATATTTAATTAATAATAAGGTAATAATTTATTTTTTTAAAAATTTGGAAATTTGCACTAATTCAAAAGACATGATCGAGGCAAAAAAAAACATGGTTAGAATCATCGCAACAAACTTTATCAAATTAAACATTCATTTATATATTTTTTGATGCCTTCCTAAGATTTTAGCATGTTTTGTAATGAATTTTGATTTGCACATGATTTGGTGATCAGCAATGTTACATTTTATCTCTTTAATATCTTTGAATGCAACTTTCCAAAACTATATATCTAAGTTCCTGAAATATTTTGTAAAGATTTGATAATATTATATTTTTTCAATTTATATAATTTTATCATAATATATATATGACTAATATTAAAAAATATTTTTGGTTTATGTATGATTAGCTACATTTCCAATTGGTGGTAAATTCTAGTAACACTCGATCAAGATGACATAAATGTTTTTTTATATATTTTATTTTGTAGTGTTTTTGCATATTTTATGAATCCTTTGAATTCATACCAAGTTTGATTGTTAAAAAATTTACAGTATATCTCTGTAATCTCTTCAAATGAAAGATTCTTTTGTATATTATTTTATTTTTTTCAAATATTTCACTTTTTTGGGTTATTTTAAATTGTAGGTTTAAGCCTCTTATCTTCTTTTTTTCTTTAATATATATATATATTTGTATAATATTAAAATATTGATTTATTATTATAAATGTTTTTTTATTTTTATCAATCATAGTAGTTTAAGGTAACATGTAATTGAGATGAAACAAACATTATTGGAATTATGTTAATTTCTTATACTAAATAAAAAATATTTTTATAGATATTTTAAAACTTTTTATTTTGTTTATGCATTATTTACAAGATATTTAATTTATAATTGAATATCTGATCAAGGGTTTTGTATATGACACCCTTAATAATGAGAAATGCAACTTTTCTGCACAATTTAACTTATTCATTGAATATTTTGAATTAAATAGTTTTTATATTTTAAATTATGTTTTTAAAGACTTTATCATGCTTTACTAGATATTTTGAGTCATACATGCATGAACAATCTAGAATATTACAATCCAATCCCTTAATAACTAGGAATGTAACTTTTTGTTATAATTTATGTTATTTCTTCAGTTATTTTCTCTAATTTGGTTATGTTAACTTATAACCCTAAAATTGTAATGCTATGACTTTTATGATGCTTTATTTTGTTATACTACATTCCTTAAATTTATTTCATTTCTAATTTAATATATATTTACCTAATAGTAAATAGTATTGTATTATTATTTATTATAATTAACTTTGGAATTCACAATAAATTAAATCACATTTTAACCAAGATGTAACATTTGTCATTACACTCATCTCAAAAATCTTTGTCAAATTATAGGTTCCTTTTTATGGTTTTTACTTTTTTTCTAGTGTTTTGCAATACCTTTATAAGAAAATTTACTTCATGCCTGATTTGTTGATTGAAAATAATACTCTTAAGCTACAAATTATCTTGGAATGGAAATTTTTGTATAATTTATCTCATTTTCTTACAGTTTTTTCTTTGATTTCGTAAATTAAAATTTAGTCATACATTGATTTGATTTGGTTATATTTCATTACATGAATTCTATTAATTTATGCTATAAAATATGTTCACATAATGTTAAAATAACAATTTATTATTATTTATGCTTATTTACTTTGTTAATTCACATTAATTTCAAAGATGGCCAAATTAAAATTTAACAAAAATCATTTGAGTCAACTTGAATAGGTTTATCAAAAAAATATCGATATGTATTTTTTTAATTTTTTATGATTTTTGAACATTTTCAAAACATTCAATTCATACCTAGTTTTATGATGAAGAATGTTATATTCATATCCTTAGTAACTTGGAATGCAACTTTGTTATGCATGGTCTCAAATTTTTAAATTTGATTTGTTCTGAAATTATGAAGCTCTAATTCTCATCCATGCATCCATAACACAACTTTGATTTATCTAATATTATTTTTGATACATTTATCTCATTCAAGATTTATTATATGTTAAGTATTTATTGAAATTATTGTTTAACATTATTTATGCCTATTTAATTTGGTAATTCACAACAATTAAAATTTTTGTTTGATTGAAATGAAAGATGAGTCATCAAACTAATCACGTAGAGCTCTATCAATTTCAATATTGATTCTTTATGTTTTAAAATCATTTTTTGCATTGCTTCGGCTTAAATAGATATACTATTTTCTACTTGATGTGAGGATCAAGAGTGTTATAGGTTATCTTATTTTTATTTTAGAATGTAGCTTTCCCAAATAATTGATCTCGTTTAATAAATTTTTTTCTCAAATTTTTTATGTTATATTGCCTCAATTTATCACATCCTATTTATTATGTAAATTTATTTTTTCATTAAAATAACAATTTATTATTATTTATAAATTTGTATGTTGGTAGCTCATAGTAATTCGAATTGGGGTTTCAGTAACATTAAGAAAATGTCAATCGACCTATGTAAATGAGTTATATCAATTTAATTAAAAAAATTATTTTTTAAAATGTATTATTTTGTAATATTTTTAAATTATTTACGAGTTATCTTAATACATACAATATTTAGCTAATAAGGATGGCACAATTTTTCTACTTGGTGTCTCATAATGTAGCTTATTTGTCCAGTTATATGTTGCTATGTAACTTGAAATCTCCTCTCTTATAACATTTACATGTCTTTCATTAGGTTATATTATATTTCTTTAGCTTTTCTCATTCTAGTAGCATTAATATGCATTTGATTAATATTAAAAATGATTTTATTAATATGCTTGCTTATTTACTTTGTCAACTCTCAAAAATTTCAAACAAGGTATAATAAAGACAAAAATATTATCAAACTCATCTCAATGAGGTGTCCAATTAATGACTCATTGTTTTTAATTTAAAATCTTTAAGTTTCTATGATTGTTCTATTTTATGAAACATTTCATATTTTTACCATATTCTACTATCAACAATGGTACTCTTGATCACCTAAGCTTTTTAGAATGGACATTTTTGTATAATGTATCTCATATTTACTAATGTTTTGCGTTGACTTTATTTTATTTATAGGTAACCCTATCGCCTATCGTGTGACATTTGTGCTAATTTGATTTTGTTATGTTGCATTTCTTCAAATAACCTCAGTTTTACTTTTGTTTACCTTTTTATAATATTAAAATAATATTTTATTTCTCTTTAGTTCTTATTTGCTTTGGTAATTCATAATAAGGACTAAATTATATGAAAACAAAAGTTGTTTGACTTTACTCACAGAAAATAATCTAATTAAATATTTATTTATATATTTTTAAATGTTTTTTATTTTAGCATGTTTTATCAGACATCATATTCCTGCCTATTACATGTTGGAGAATGTTATTCTCGACCTACTTTATACATTACATTGCAATTCTTTTATACAATATACCTTATTTATCAATTCTTTTAGTTTGATTTGATTATATTAATATAAAACTCTAATTCTACTCTTATGCAACCTTAACATCACTTAAATATTTTATATTATATTTCTTAAATTCATCTCATTCTACAAATGTTATTTATTTACTTAATACTTAAAATACTAACTTTTTTGTTTATTTAATTTTAAGATTCATAGTTATTAGGATTTTGCTATAATCAATACGAAAGAAATGTCATTGGATTAACCATGATAGGGTCTATAAAATTAAATAATATTTTTTGATGTTTGTAAAGATTTTAGTTTCTAAGATTTTGGCATACTTTGTGTGACATTTTAGTTCATACAAGGTTTGATATAATGAATGTTATGCTCTCTCTCCTTATATTTAAATGTAGGTTTCCTACATAATTTATCCTATTTTTTTCAAATTTTTTTATTTAATTTGGCAATATTATGTTGCTTAAATTATCTTATTTTAGATTTAATTTATTTGTCATTAATATTAAAAAATAATTTTATTATAATTTATATTTCATTAGAGTGGTAATTTCCAATAATTTTTTTCATGGTCTAATAGAGATGAAATGACATTATTAAACTCATATTAACTAGTCATATGAAATTAAACATTTGTTAATTATATTTTAAAATACACTTTCTTACATTTTTTACACATGTCTTATGATAATTACATTCGTTCATAATGGAACATTTTTTTATAGTTTATCACATTTTTCAAACTTTTTGTTTTGATTTGGTTATTACTATGTAATTTGAAATCTCATCTCATTGACCTCTACATCACTTCTATTTTGTTTTGTAACATTCCTACAATTCATCTAAATTCAATTTTGTTATATATTCTTTGAATATTAAAAATTATTTGGTTACTTTGGTAATTCTCTTTAACTTTAAACAATGTTTAATGAAGATGGATAAAAAATTGTTGGACTCATCTTGATTAATCATGCCATTTCCAAACATGGCCTGATCGAGATTAAATAAACTTGTTTTAGCTCATCTTGATGAGTTCTATCTAACTCAATATTAATTTTATTAATTACCAAGTTCATTAAGGTTTTCTATTCTTTGTAAGAAATTTAATTTTTACCCATTTGAGGATTAATGAAGTTGTACTAATCTCTTAGTGTCTTAGAATACAACATTCACACTTAATTTATCTCATTTATTAAAAATTTCTCCTTTGATTTGACTATATTAAATAACTTCAATTTATGCATTTTTAATCTTATCTTATATTTAGTTAATATTAAAAAAAATGTTATCATGCTTATTTATTTCCATACTTTATAGCAAATCAAAACAAAATTCAGTTGTGACAAAAAAACATCATTGGACTTCTCCCAAAAACCTTTATCTAATTAAATATTTATTTTTTTACTTTAAAATTTTTTATGGAATTCGTATGTTCTCCAATGCATTTAACTCAATTAGAATTGTATGATTGAGACTGTTATACTGTATCTCCTTAGTATCATTGATTCCAACATTCCTATACAAATTATCTAATTTATTCAAATTTCTTGTTATGATCTGTTTATACCATTACCTAACTCTAAATCTCGTATGATTTGACCTTTAAATTAGATTATTTTGTGGTATTGCATTAGTTTAATTTAATTCATTTTGACATATATATATATTTAGTTAATATCACAAAAATTTACTTTTTGTGATTGTTTATTTTGGTGTTTTACAAACATTTCAAAATAAGGTCTTATAAAGACAAAAAAATGTCAGTCTCACTTGATAAAATCAACCAAATTGAATGTTTACAATTTTATATTCATTAAAATATTATTTCCAAAAAGTTTTTCAAGGTTTATGTGACATTTCAATTCGACCTTCATTTGGTAATCAAAAAATTTCCACAAAAGCTAACTGGTATCTTAGCATGCAACTCTTTTGTAGAATTTTTACATTTATTCAAAATTTACTTTTTGGCTTGATTATATTAATATGAAGCTCTAATTCTCAACTCTTGTGTCCTTTTAATCCATTTGATTTTGTTACATTATATTATATCAATTTATATTAATCTAGCTTTAATATTTGTTTGAATAATTTTAACTCTTATTTAGTTTTGTGATTCATAGTAATTCTGAAAAAGGTTTGATTAAGATCAAATAGGTGTCGTTTGACCCCATTTGCTGAGTTCTATCTAATAAAATATTTATTCTTATATTTTTAAAACCTTTTATGATTTTAGCATGTTTTATTAGACATTCAATTCGATCCTGATTATATGACAAAGAATGCAACACTATATCTCCTTAGCAACTTGGACTGCAACTTTTGCAAATATTTTATCTCATTTTTCAAAAATGTTAGATAGATTTGTTTAAATTAGTATGAAACACTAATTCTCATATCATGTAAACATAATTTTTCTTTTGCTTTTTTATGTCACATTTCTTGTTTATCTCATTTCAAAAATATTATATGTTTTCTTATTATTAAGAAAATGAATTTCTTATCATTTTTCCTCATTTAATTTAGTAATTCATAACAATTCTAAACTATATCTCATCGAGATTGAACAAAAGTTATCAATCTCTTTGCAACGAGCTCTATCAAACTAAATATTCTTTTTTATATTTTATTGAATGTTTCATGCTCGATCTCTTTAGTGTCTTAGAATGTTCATTTTTTAAAATAATATATTTTATTTTGAAAATGTTTTACTTTGATTTCAATATACTAATATGGAACTTTAAATCTTCCATTTTAAAACTTTTACATCGACTTAATTTTTGTATATTACATTGCATCAAATTATCCCATTTCATGATTAATCTATATTACATAACATTAAGCTAAACATTTATTACTTTTAAGTACATAATTGCTTTGCTAATTCACATTAATTCCAAATGAGGATTAATAAAGACAAAACAAATATACAAAATTATGTGATCGATAACTTTACCCAAGATCTTCGTAGTATCTTACAATGTTATTTTCTCACATAATTTATGTCTTTTCTACATATTTTGTTTTCTTTGATTTATTTATATTTTTATTAAACTCTTGTTTTTATATCATTTGACCTTAACATCACTTTGAATTGTTAATATTACACTTCTTACACTCACCTTATTCTAGATTTAATAAATATTTCTTTACATTAAAATAATAATTTATTACTTTCTTTCTTGTATAATTTTTTAGTTTCCTTTAATACTAAACAAGGTTTGATTGATGTGATAAAAAGTCATTGGATATATCACAATGAGATATATCAAATTTAATATTTATTTAATGATTTTAAAGATTTTATTTTTTAAATATTTTGGCATACATAAAAAGGTATTTAATTCGCACATGATTTGATGATTGATAATATTACACATTATTTTCATAATACTATTATTATTTAGCACATTTAACCATTAATTTAAATTTAATTAATACTAAGAATTATATTATTATTCTCTTTGCTTTTTAGACTAGTAGTTCATACTCATCTCAATGACTTATACTAAGTAAATACTCATTTGATATATTTAAATATTTTATTTTCTAATATTTGAAAGTCATTTAAGGGATACTTTGATCAATTATTAAACTATTTCTGACATATATTATAGTTTTTCCCCTTATTATTTTGGGATGCAAGTTTTCATTTATCATATTTTTTCTAACCTTTTGCTTTGACTTTGATAAATTGTTAGGAAATCTTAAATCTCATCTTTTATGACTTTTACATTACTTAAATTTGGTTATATCGTATTCCTTCCATTTATCCCATTTTTACTTTAATATATATTCTTTTCGTATTAAAATAATATTTTATTATTATGTCATCTTGTTTACTCTAGTAATTCTTAGTAATTTTAAATATGGACCAATGGAGATGAGGCAAAAACATTGGAATTGTCTCAATGAAATTTATCAAATTAAACATTCATTTTGACATATTCAAAAATCATATTTTCTGTGGTATTGGTACATTTTATAAGATGTTTTGACAAGTGATTGATTTTACTATTAAAATAGTGCACCTTATCTCCATTATATTTTGGAATGCAAATTTTTGTGCAATTATATAATTGTTTTTAATTTTTCAAGTTTATATGGTTATATTAATTTTGATATATCACCAATTTATCTTATTTCAACTTTAATGCTTGTTTACATATCATTAAAATAATAATTTATTATTATTTCTTCGGATTTCTTTTGTTAATTCATCGTAATTCAAGATAAGATTTGATCAAGATGAAATAAAAATATTTAGACTCATTTAGATAAGCTCTATGTAATATAATTTTAATTTTTATGTTTTTAAAATCATTTGGGGCTTTTCTATGCCTTAGAAAATATTCCATTCATACCTCAGTTGATAATTAAGGATACCCTTTATCTACTTAGTATCGTACATATAAAACATTCTTTAAATCTTATTAGTATATTGGAATATAAGTTTCTCATGCAATTTGTACTATCTCTTCAAATATTTCACTTTGATTTGGTTATGATACTAAGGGACTTTAAATCCTCCCTTATGTAAATTTTACATTACTTTGATTATGTCATATTACATCATATAAATTTACCTTATTTGACCATTATTTTATGCTTACTTCAAATTAAAAAAACTTTGTTATTAATTATTCTTATTTATTTGGGTGATTGACAATAATTTTGAAGGCAATCGTATCATTGCATAACTTATGTCAATAGTCTAGTCTTAATAAGCTCTATCTAATTAAATAAAAATATGACAGTAGAGGATGTTATAGTCTATCTCTTAAGTATCTTGGAATGTAGCTTTTCTTGTACAATTTATCACATTTCTTCAAATTTGTTACATTGATTTTTTTATAATATTACGTAACACTAAATCTCCACTCATTGGATAATTACAATCATTTTGATTTTTTTATATTACACAACTTCTATTTATCAAATTTTGGTTTTCAAATATGCTCACATAATATTAAAATAATAATTTGTTATTTTTTATTCATATTTATTTTTGTAATTTATAATCATTCAAAACAATATTAGATTAAGATAAAACAAATGTATTTAAATTCATCCCAATGAGAACAATGCAATTATATATTTTGTCATAGTTTTTAAAATTTTACTCTATATCGTTTCTCAATATTTCTGAGAAATTTGTATTTCGAACTTATTTTGTGATCATGGACCATACACTAGATCTCCTCATTAATTTGGAATCTAACTTTCCATCCAAATTTATCTCATTTCTCCTGCTATTTCTCCTGGGTTTACACACATTAATATTTTACTCTAAGACTTCTCCCACATCGCTTATATATGACTTTCATTTCATTAAATCATATGGCTTCACTTTACCTGAAAATCATCTTTAATAAATATTTTATTATAATTAAAAACATTACTATTTATACTTATTTACTTTGGCAATACTTATTAATTCTAAAAAAAATCTAATCAACACTAAACAAAAGTAATCAGACTCCTCACGACTATATTTATCATATTAAATACTTTATTTTTAAGTGCTTTGATATGCTTTAAGAGATTTTTGTTTACCTCTTTCATGATCAATGATGTTACACTAAATCTTGTTAGTATCTTGAAATGCAACTTTCTCGTAAAATTAAACTTATTTCTTTAATTTTTTGCATAATTTTGGTTGTAATACTCTACAACTCTATGTCGACTATCATGTGAGCTTTACAATGCTATGATTTGGATGTTATATTGCTTAAATTTATTAGATTTTAGATATATTATATATTTATTAAATACTAAAATATTAATTGATTACTATTTATTCCCATTTACTCCCAAAATTTGCAGTAGTTTCTAATGAGCAACATTAAAAAATAAAAATTATTTGACTCATTTCGTTAAGATCTATCCGATTAAATATTCATTTTTAATTTTTTCAATGCTCCATTTTCTTAGTACTTTTAGTTTATCAGACATTTTAATTTGTCCTAAATTTTATGATTGTGCATGTTTGATTTGATCTACATATTCTCTTTGAATATAACTTTCTCATATAATTTATATAATTTCTTCAAAGTTTTTCATCTGAATATTAATTATAATTCATGAAAATTTATGTTGCAATTAATTTTCATGATATTTAAAAATAATATTTATTATTATAATAACAGTAATAATTCTTAAGATTTGTAAAAAGCATTTTTTTATTAAAAAGTTTTAATTAGTAATATTCTTCTTATTCTTATTCTTTTGCTTTTTATTGTTCTTTTTCTTCTTCTTCCACCACCTTTTTTATTCCTAACAATCTTGTTCCTCAAATTCTTTTTTTTCAACTTATTGTTTGTACTTTTTTCAATTTCTTCATCTTATTTTTCTATGCATTATTTTTCCTTTATTTTTTCACTGCTTATCCAGCTATTATTATCATCTTTCTTATTCTACTTCTCTTGCAATTCTTTCACATGTTCTAGTTTGAAAAATGTAAACCTTTAGAAGTATTCAAACCATTTTGCATATTGATTACTTCAAGTATTTTGCAAATTTGTATACTTGAGTGCTTTGTGCTTAAAAGAAAGAAAAAATATTTTAATAGCAAAATATGTTGAGTATTTCTCTTTTTCAGAAAAGTTTCACTAAAGATTTGATTAAACCGTAATAAAATTAAATCTAAAATCAAGGGCGTCATAATACTAAATCCTCAAATGAATAGTCTATATAAACTGGCTAATTCATAAAGATATTAATTTCTCCAAGAAGTTTCCATTTAATTGGTTCTAAACTTATGAAATTTTTATTCCAAGAATTCTTTGAAATCTCTCAAAATTTTTTTCTATTCTCTCTAAATTTTTCTTAAGTCCTTCATAGACCCTTTGCACATTTTAAATAGAAGTTGCGATATGATGTTTAATTACAAATTCAAATATTTTAAATACAAAAAGGAAAATGTAAACATTCATCATGTTTTTAAATTTAGCAAACTTTCAGTCAACTGGCACCAAGCCCATGCATGGAGGCCTTTCCTACGTGCATCTTCTATGTGTCATCAACACATGCATGTGTAAATTATTTTTGTATAGGAGAGGCATGGTAGGTGGTAACTTCCTTGTGCATGGAAAAAGTATTTTACATGAGCATCGACTTAAGTTTCTCTTAGCATCTCTTCCATCCCATCTCAATTTTCCAATGTTGCATATGGTGCTCAACCAGCATATAGCAGTGTGCACTCTAGCATTACAACAACAATCCACTATTTATTACCTTGTTCATGGCCCTGCTACTTTGTGCTCTATCATTAATTTTTTTATATTATTTCCCCCTTTCACTTTCATCATCTAATTTGGATTCAATGTGCCTAGAAGTGATCTATTTGTCATAGGTCCCTTCTTTTCAAAATTGAAGTACCAAGAAATCTTTGTTTAACTAATTCTTTTCAACTATCTCCATTGGGAGGTTAAGACTTCCATTTGGTCCATTAAATAGCCTCTTTAATTTGGTTAGGCACAAAACTATTGAACAAATTTTCACTTGCCTCTTCAATTGGTCAGCACCAAAAATGCCTTTTGTGAATGATTCTTTGCTTCTCTCAAAAGGAAATTTTTCCTTTGTTTATTGTACCATTAATGATGTTGTCATCTATAGTAAATGGTATCTCAATCCCATAAGTATGCATTCACAAACACAATTTGGTACGCATTTAGAGGTATCACTTCATAGATAACCTCAATAATGCCTTATTATGTGTTAGTAAGCCTTACCTTACACAACTTTTCAATTCTTACCTTTGAGGTTTTATAAATCTAGCACAATAAATATGGTCTTAGACATGGCGTAGCCTTTAAGTTTATTATTTCAGAAAAACTTTCTAACATCAAGTTATTTTTGTTTCTAGTTTCAATAGAAGCATTAAAAAGATTTTTTTCACCTATATTAAAATAGTAAAGGATTTTTATCTATGCTTCACTTCATGTGATGCCTCCATTGAACTGACCATAAAAGATATGGTTTCAACAACCTATCAAGAAGTTTAATGTAGGATTATAAATACTTCAACATAGTTTGAGTATAGTGGTCTATTCCTACATCATCTATCTTTCTCAACATTGTATCTTATGCCACTTTCTCCACCTTTCCTCAACTCAACTGATGGCATAAAATTCATATTAGATTAATTGCTTAGATTTTCTCCATGCCACTTTTATAATGATATCATATCTTAGGTTTGCATTTCACCATTCTATCTCATGACTCATCATTTCTAATCGAGCATACACCACTTTTTAATTGATCAATAGTTGTATAAAAAGAAATATATTTTGTTGCTTCAATTAGATATCTACATTTTATAGATCTATTATGGTAACATAAATTGGTAAATTAAGTGTAGCATCAGCCTTGAAAGAATATTATCATTCTTGTGTTTTAATATTTAGAGATTGAGGTCATCCTCTTTTTCATCTGTAACAACCTTCAAATAGCTACATTATATTTTAGAATTCAATTACTTAAGCATATTTTGTTAATGGATTGTCTTTTGGATCCATCTTGGGTAGGGATTATGTTTTCATCACTATCTTATTTAACACTTGCATTTGTTGGGCTAAAGGGCTGCTTATGCTTATAAGAATTTTGGTGAAATAGTTGGCATAGTAATCTCAACTATAGACTCTTCAATCCATTAATTCTCTTTTGTGGCTTGCTCTTAAATTATCTTCTTTATTGGACTTTCAATCGATGCTTAATTGAAGTGTTTTATTACAAAAAAAAATATGTTGTCCGAAAAGTATTCTCCCTAAGAGCTCTTCTCAATAAAAAATAATTTTAGATTAATAGTATTGGAAGTGATAACATGACAATAGCAAAGAGAAAAGGAAGAATGAAAATGTGAGGTGGTTTTTTGCCATAGGAGGATTAAATTCCCTAGAGGTTTCAATTGTATGGGTTATAAATTCATGAAGCTTTGTGAATGTTGGATAATATGTTACATAGTGTTTAGCCCCTGAGTTGCCTACGTAAGGCACCTCAAGAATCACACTATTTGATTATTCTTAATTCAAAATGATTCGTGGTTGCAATTTGTTTCATTATTAAAAGAGTTTATCATGTACAACATGGTGAGCATTCTTATTTATAGAGACCTTAAGAGTTTAATAAAAAGTTTGCTAACATCAGTATACTGAGAGATGCACTTTCGTATTATAAAAGACATTTAAAAATTCCAAAAGTCACACAAAGTTATAAAGCAGTTAATTTGAACTTTTCCAAAAAACAATTCCAAAATAACTTGAAAATATAAAAATTCAATTTGCATGAGTTCCCAAATAAGATGTGCATTTTAGACGATAGTAATTGCAAGTGATAAGGAAGTGGATTGTGCAATTGGTGCGATGTAGACTTATTGGTGTCTGTTTCTTCAAGTCTAATTTCAATGGGTGATGCAATTGATGTGAAGTGAGCAGAGAGGAACGTGATTCTTGATGCCAAACGTTTCGATTGGTGACAATCAACATAGGTTTCTGAGTCAGTGCATTCATGGATAAGATCTACTACAGTTGAGCAAATTATCTTATTAAGAGACCAATGTTTTTCTAACGAATGATGGCTACAACTATAGTAGTAGCAGTAGTGACTGTAGGCAGTAACAGAATAGTCCAAAAAAAATTTTAAGCTTTTCATAGCGAAATCTTTAACAAATTTTGCACTATTAAAAATATGGGACTACTAAAGGGATTACCTATACTTAATATAAAGCTAAAAATCTTTTAGTAACTATCTAGTGTTCTTCAAACATTATAGACTAAAGTGTAGAGGTAGATAACCCAGCAAATGGATGAACATTAATCTAAAATATGCAATAAACAAGTGTCAGCTACAATTAATCTCCAAAACTAAAATGGTAATGGAGACTAACGAGAAGTAGAGGAGCTAATTCTGGAATAACTCAAAACTTTTATTGGACTAGAATGCCTCCACATGCTGCTTTTAGGTGATGTATTAGATTCTATTATATCACCATCCCTCTATCGAAAAACATCTGTTGGCACATTACAACATTTACTTTGGTGGGCCTATGGAGAATCTCCACTAGCAACCCAGCACATAATCTTCTTGCTATGTTGCAACATCGATTTCTTTGTTTTGTCTTATTCCTTCATTTTCTTCATCTATTTTTCATTCAGTGAACTTGGAAGTGATCTCTTGACCAACTAGATAATGAAAAAAATAATGTTATGAAAATAGTGAGCTTTATTATTATGGAGTTGGATCCAATTAATTTACATTAGAATTATATATTAGATAATTTTCTATTTAAAAATTATAAAATTCAAAAAGTTGTGGAAAATTACAGGTTGTATTAAAGAAAAATTATTTTATCATGTTTTGGAGAAGTAATCATTTATATTCACAAAGCAATGGTGAAGCATCGTAAATTTTTTAGTAACTCCAAAAAGATGTTTAATTTATAAAGCTGAAATAAGAAAATCATATAATATGTTTTAAAAATTATCAAAAACTTCGATGAATTTTTTTTAACATTGAATTTGATTTCATTAAATAAAAAATAAGGCATTACAAATTGCATGAAATTTTTTTTTATGTCTACCCACTATTCCTCTTTTCAATTTTATCTCCACCAATTAAACCTCACATTCGTAATGTCCTTATGCCAATCATGCATTATCGGTATTTTCTTTAAGAAATTCAAAAGGCATGTTTTGGGTGAGTGACACCAAGTCAAAATTAGTAGAAATCGTTTCATAAAATGGCCTATTAGCATTAAAAAAATGGGCTCAATGATCAACTTCATTTTGAAAATGCAAAACTTATCATATAATGGATTTTGAGATTGAAAAATATGGTATATCAAATGATTATAAGAAAATATGCATTTATAAATTGTCATAATTTTTTAAATTTGTACTAAATATTGCAAATTCATTGCTCAATAATTACCAAAGATATTGTTCAATTACATCTCATCCATTATTATAAACTCGTATTTGTCATTTCTTGCAAATTCAAAAGAAAAAAGGTAAAAGTTAAATTTGAATCAATCATTTCAATCACCTCAAAAAGTACAAAATTATTTTTAGGTAAAGTTTAAATAAATATATCTACTATGTGATTTTTTGATGGAACATGTACTTTATTTTCCCTCAATTCCACATGATCTACAATAAACCAATCACACACCTTTATAGGTTATTTATGCAAATGAGTTATTTTATTCTTATTGATCTTATAAGTAACAATGTTAAGACGTCCTAGTTGAACACCTTTTCAAAAAGTTAAAGTTCTTTCAATTATTATATTGGAATAAGTATTACGCAAAACTAACTACCTATATATATATTTCATATGTATATAAAAGAATAAAAAATTTATAGATCATATCGAGTAACTGCAATGAGGCTTGTTTCATCACGATCAGAACACATTTAGAGTTATTGAAAATTTCAAATTGAAATAAGCATAAATAAGAAAAAATAATTTTTTTAAAATTAAGTAAATATACAATAAAGTAAAAAATTAAATAAACTAAAATAATATAATATAACATATTTTAAGTGATGTAAAGATTACACAGGACGTGACTTAGAGTTACACAATAATAACCATTCTTTAAACATTTTCTGATTTCCAAAAACTTTTAGCTTTGATTTGATTATATCACCAGTAATGTCTAATTTTGATCTAGTGTGATGTTTACATTGGTTTTTTTAATATTATATTGACTAAAGTTACCTAATTTCAATGTTATTATATAATTACATAATATTTAACTAATTATTTATCACTATTTATATTTATTGCTTTTGATAATCCCGAATGAGTTCTGATAAACAAGGAACAATTTCCATTAAACTCAACTTTATGAGCTTTATAATGTCGAATATTCATTTTTATATTTTAAAATATTCTATTTTCAAGGGTATTGACATGTATTACAAGACATTTCAAATTATACCTATCTCCTTGGTCTAAGATGTTACACTCGAATTGCTTGGTATCTTTGAATGCAAAATTCCGTTACAATTTATCAAATTTCCTCAATTTCATTTTTTGTTAAATTAAAAGGTAACTCTAAATCTCCTCTTTTGTGATAATCACTTTGATTTTATTACATCATATTAATTATATTTTTTTCATTCAAATTTTATTGCATATTTACTTTATATAAAGATAGTTTTTTATTGTAATTCAAGTTTACATTTTGTAATTAGTAACAATTCAAGGTAACATTCAAAAATGATAAAACAAATGTAGTCACACATCTCAATCACTTGTATCTTGTTAAACATTCATTGTTATACTTTTAAATATTTCATTTACAAAGTTTTGGCTTGCTTGTTGAGGCATTGCAACTTATGCATCATTTAATGACTAAGGATACCTTATTAAATGTCCATAATATCTATGGAAGCAACATGCCTATGTAATTTATTAAATTTCTTCAAAAGTTTTCAAACTCTTAATTTTACCATATGTGACTTTTGCATCGCTTTGATTTGTTTATATTATGTTACTTCAATTTATATTTTTTATCTTTTTTATATATTAAATTAACAATAAAATAAAGATTTAATAATATTTATGTTCTCTTTCTTTGGTAATTCATAATTTCAAAACATTAATCAAGTCAAAACAAATGTCATTCCACTAGTCTTGATGAGCTCTGTCCAACTAACTATTCGTTTTATATCCTTAAATATTTTATTTTCTATTTTTGTAGAATATTTTATGAGAATCTTTTTATTTATACTTGATATTGCAACTGAGGATGTTACACTCGATCCCCTTTGTATCTTGCAATTCAATTTTACTGAGTAATTTGTCATTTCTTAAAAGTTTCTCTTTGATACTTAAAATACTTTGTGACTCTAAATGTCCACTCATGTGACTTTATCATCACCTAGATTTTGTTATATCACATTATTTTGATTTATAATTTTACAAGTTTTAATGTATGTTTACTTAATATTGAAATAGTAATTTAATATGATCTACGCTTATTTACTTTGGTAATTTGGGATACAACATTTCCATAAATTTTATCTCCTCTCTTAAAATATTCTTCTTTGGTTATGTTCATTCATATGTAAATTTAAATCTTCTCTTTCATAACCTTTCCACCACTTTGATTTGGTTATATTGTATTATTAAATTTATCTCAAACAACTTTTGATATTTATTTACTTAATATTGAAAAATAAATTTAGTATTCTTTTTGCTGGCGTACTTTGGTAATATGCACTATTCTAAACAATGCCAGATCGAGAGTAAACAAATCTTCTTAGGCATGTCGTGATGATCCCTATCATATTAAATATTGATTTTTTAAAATAATTTATTCAATTAATCTCATTTTATATTTAATATAAATATTTACTTCAATTGAGATAATAATTTTTTACAATATATGCTCATTTGCTTTGGTAATTAGTAATAATTCCAAATAATGTTTGATTGAAACAAAACAAACGTCATTGGATATATATCAATAAGATCCTAAAATTTTAAAAATATATTTTTATTTGTCATATTTTTTTTGACACATTTTTTGAGGCATTTGATTCATAATTAAATGCAACTTTCTTGTATAGCTTATCTATTTTCTTTAGTTTTTTCCTTTATTTGGATACATTATTGTGTAAAATTTAATATTATTTATTATCATCGTTATGTATTTCTCACTTTATTGCATAATATGGCTTTAATTTATTTAATTTTTAGGTTTATTTTATACTTATTTATATTAAAATAATAATTTATTATTATTTATGCTTATTTACTTTTATAATTCACTTTAATTTCAATTGAGGTCTAATTAGACAAAAGAAGACGTTATTACACTTGGGTAGATAGGCTGTATCCAATTAAGTATTAATTTTTTATTTATTATATTTTAGTGTATATATTCCCAAAATTATAGCAATAATTTTTTATTTTTATGCTTATTTAGTTAGCTAATTCAATGTATTTTCATATACAATTTTTGATCGAGAAGAAATAGACATCATTAGACTTGTCTTGATAAACCTTATTAAATAACTATTAGTTTTACAATTTTTTAATATTATTTTTTTAATATTTTGGTGAGTTTTATGAAATAATTTGATTAGTATCTAAATTGATGATTAAGGATGTTACACTTGAAATCTAAATATCCTAGAACACAACTTTCATTTATAGTTTATCTTATTTTTTATTAAATTATTATGTAACTCTAAATCTTTTTTGGTGTGCCATTTATATTATCTTTATTTTTTTATGATATATTACTTTAATTTTTCCTATTTCAACTTTAATTTAGACTTACTAGAGATTAAAAAAATAATTTTTTATTATTTATTCTTACTTTATTTGTTAATTCATAAGACATTCAAATCAGGTCCCATTAAGATGGTACATACATCATTGGACTCATCTCAATGAGTTCTATGCTATTAAATATTCCTTTTAATATTTTTAAATATTATATTATTCTTTTTTAGTAGTTTTAGAATTTATTTTGATTCTTACCTATTTGGATTACCAAGTATACTATAATCAATCTTCTTTATATCTTGTAATTCATATTTCTCATAAATTTATTTAATTTTTAAAAAATTTTACTTTTTTTGTTAATTAATATAAAACTATAAATTTATTCTTATCTAACTTTTACATTAATTTAGTTTTCTCTCATTGTTTAAATTTATATTATTATAGCTATAAAATATATTTAATAATATTAAAAATATAATTTATTACTTTTTATTCATTAAAAATTTTGTAATTTGCAACAATTTTGAATGAGGCTTGATGGAGATAAAAAAGAATCCATAGACTCATTTCATCAAGCATTATCGTATTAATAATTTATTTTTAAATACTAAAAAACCAATTTTTTTATAGCATTAGCTTATTTTTTGAGACATTGAAGTTCATACCTCATTTAAAGATCGAAGATGTTACACTTGGTCTCTTTAGTACCTTGGAATGAAACTTTTTTATACATTTTAACTTAATCTTTCAAATTTTTGCTTTCATTTGCTTATATTACTATGTAGCTTTAAATCTCCTATTATGTAACTTTTGTATAGTTTTGTTTACATTTTTGATAATGATTTAATTTGTCTAACTTTAGCTTTGTTATATACATAATTCATTTTAAATAGAAACTTATTATTATTTATAATTATTTTATGTTAAGTAGCTTTATTATATATGTTAAAGTTGAATTGAGATAAATAAAGAAATATAATGTTAACAAATTATGGTAACTTAAATGTTACTTAAGAGGAGATTAAGATTTATGCAATAATATAACAAAAATAAAGTTAACAATTTGAGGAAATATGTTGAGTTATAGGAAAGATGTCATGATATATACTAAAGATATCATGTGTAACATTATATATCATCAAATTAGGTAAAAAAAAAATCTCAATAATCACACAAAAATATTTAAAAATTAGAAACTTTAATTGATATATACATAAAAAGAACAGTGACTGGATATAGCTCATAAAGATTGTTCTAATGATGCTAGTTTCATCTCAATGAGAGCTCATTTAAATAAACATAAACAATAATAAAATACAATTTTAAAATTAAGTAAACTTGTATTCATGTTGGAACAAATTAAATTAAAATAAAATAATATAACAAATTTAAGTGATGTAAAGTTTACATGAGAAGTGATTTATAATTACCCAAGAACAACTTTTTTGTGAATATTATCTAATTTCCTCAAAATTTTAGCTTTTATTTGATTGTATTTTTATGAAATTCTAGTTCTCATCTTGTGTGATTTTTACATTGGTTTGGCTTTTTATATTATATTGCTTAAATTTAACTCATTGCAACTTTAATATTTGACTACTTAATATTTAAATAATAATTTAGTATTATTTCTATTTATTAAATTTATTTATTCCAAATGAGGACTAATGGATTTGAAAAAAAATCATTTAACTAAAGTTTATGAGCTCGATCATGCTAAATATTAAATTTTATATTTTAAAATATTAAAGTTTTAAGGGATTTGACGTGCTTTATAAGACTTTTCAACATGTACCTAACTTCTTGAATGAAGATATTCGCTCGATTTGCTT
Organism: Vanilla planifolia; assembly: GCA_023846275.1. Classification (NCBI taxonomy): domain Eukaryota; kingdom Viridiplantae; phylum Streptophyta; class Magnoliopsida; order Asparagales; family Orchidaceae; genus Vanilla; species Vanilla planifolia. The sequence goes on along the minus strand of JAIUJO010000160.1, from coordinate 507,659 downwards.
AGCAACTTTGAATGCAACATTCCCTTACAAGTTATTAAATTTCATCAATTTTTTTACTTTAGTTAAATCAATATTTAAATCTAAATTTCCTCCTATGTGATATTCAGTTTGATTTTTTTATATTATATTAATTGTATTTATCTCATTCAAATTTTATTATATATTTACTTTATATTAAGAAAATATTTTATTGTTATTTATGTTCATTTGCTTCTATAATTAGTAGCAATTCTTAATAATTTTTAAAAAAAAGACAAACAAAATGTCACTACAATCATCTCAAATGGTTCTATGATGCCAAATATTCATTGTCACACATTCAAATATTTAATTTCAAGAGTTTTATCTTGCTTTTTGTGGCATTTTAACTTATATTTCACTTAATGATCAAAGATATATCATTAAATATCCATAATATGTGAGGAAGAAACATTATGATATAATTTATTTAATTCCTTAATTTGTTTTTATTTGGTTAAATTACTCTGTAACCCTAGAACCAACACTATGTGACCTTTACATTGCTTTGATTTGCTTATATTATGTTAGATTAATTTATCTTTTTTATCCTTTTTATTTATTTACTTAATAATGGAATAACAATTTAATATTATTTATGGTTTGTTACTTTTGAAATTCAAAGTAAATCCAAACAATGCTTAACCAAGATGAAACAAATGTCATTCTACTAGTCTTGATGAGCTCTATTCAATTATCTATTCATTTTATATCTTTAAATATATTTTTTATTTTGCTAGCATGTTTTATTAGTCATTTTTATTTATAGTCTATATGTCGATCAAGGATACTACATTCAATCATCTTAACATCTTGGAATTCATTTCTCCCATAAAAGTTATGACATTTGCTCAAAGTATTTGCTTTGTTCATAAATACTTTGCAACTCTAAAGATTCATTCAAGTGACGTTACCATCTCGTAAATTTTGTTATATAATATTATTTTAATTTATAATATTTCAAATTTCAAGTATGTTTATTTAATATTAAACTAGTAATAATTATTATCTATTCCTTTTGGCTTTGGTAAATCACATTAATTAAAAACAGGGTTAGGCTAAGATGAAACAACCTTGTTTGACTCATTTTAAAGTGTTCCAAGTAATTAAATATTTAATATTATTATTGTTTATGTTTAATTTTTTATGTTTTACTTTTTAATGTTTTTTAAATTTTTATGAGATATTTTAATTTTTTAACTTATTTGGGCAACAAGGATCAAACATTAGATCTCTTTAGTAATTTGGGATACAACTGTGAAATAACTTCTTTTGCATTTCTTCAAATATTCTTCTTTAGTTTGGTTAATTCATGTGTAAATTTACTTTTGCTTTTGTAAGACCTATCAATCACTTCGATTTGGCAATATTATATTTCTTAAATTTATTTATAATATCTTTTTATATATATTTAACTAACATTTAAAATGTAGTTTATTATTTTTTATGCATATTTTCTTTAACAATATATAGTATTCTAAAAAAAGTATGATCAAGACTAAACAAAAGTCATTAGACTTGTCATGATGATATCTATCTTATTAATTATTGATTTTTTAAAATAATTTATTTCCAAAATGTTGAAGATGCTTTACAAGATATTTTTTTTGTACTTAGTTTGACAATCAAGGATGTTACAATTAATCTTATTAGTACATAGATTGTAATTTTTTCAAACAATGTCTTATTTCTTGATATTTTTTTCTTTGATTTAGTTATAGTACTATAAAACTAGTAATCTCCTCTCATGTTAATTTATATAGTTTTCTTTGGATATATTATATTGATTTAGTTAACTCATTTTAACTTTAATATATATATATATATATATATATATATATATATATATATATATATATATATATATATATATAGTCATATATATTTACTTTTATTAAAATAGTAATTTATTATAATATATGCTTATTTACATTGTTAATTCATAGTTATTCAAACCAAGCTTTGATTAACATAAAAAATGTCCTTTCGCTCAACTCAACAAATTCTAAAAAAATTTAAAATACTTTTTTATTATCAAAAATTTTATTTTCATTGCTTTTTAAATACTTTATGAGGTAAATGTTCATACATCATTTAATGATAAAGATATTTCATTTGATTTCTATAATATCTTGAAATTCAACATTCTTTTATAGTTTTTCAAATTTAATTTTTTTTCTATGATTTGGATATATCACTATGAAGCACTAAATATTATCTATTGCCACCTTTATATTATTTTTAATTTATCATATTATATTGCTTCAATTTATTTCATTATAGTTTTATTATATATTTATATAATATTAACATAGTAATTAATAATTATTTATGCTTATTTTTTTGTTAATTTATTATGATTCCAATGAGACAAGATAAACATGAAAAATATGTTGTTGGAGTAGTTTAGAAAGGCTATGTCTAACGATATTACATTTTATTTTTTAAACTATTTTTATTTTCTTGGAGTTTGACATGTTTTCCTTGGTATTTCAAAGTGTACGTAATTACATAATTGATGATATTACACGATCTCTTTAATATCTTAGAATACAACTTTGAGTGTAATTTATCTAATTTCTTCAAAGTTTTATTTTGATTTTGTTATATAACTATTTCACTCAATATCTTCTCTTGAATGTCCTTCATATGTATGTCATTTATCTATACTATATTTCTCTAATTTATAATATTTTTCTTTGGAATGTATTTAATAAATATTAAAATAATAATTTAGTATTATTTAGGACAAGAAACTTTTGTGATTATGAGTAATAGTAATCTAGGTCACATCAAACTAAAATTGGCATCTTTTGATATGTTTTCATGGGCTTTATCGAATTAGCTACTTTCTATATAATTTTATAATTTTTATTTTCCATCGTTTCGACATGATTTATAAGACTTTATATATTTTTTATTTGTATATATAGAAAGAAAATTGGACTCAATCTCCTTGGTATTATCGAATGTGGCTTCCTCGTAAAATTTATCTGACTTTTTCAATGTTTTTCTTTGATTTTGTTTTATCACTTAGAAATCGAAATTTGTACATTCATGACATTTATATCCCTTTGATTTCATAATATTACATTGCTTTAATTTCTCTCATTAATATTTTGTTAAATATTTACCAAATTTGGAAGTAATAAATGTTTATTATTTATGATTATTTACTATTGTAATTTATAAGATCCCCAAATGTGATCACATCAAGAAGAAATGGACAACATTGGACATGTTTTCATAAACTTTATTAAAATAAATATTAATTATACTGTTATTTAACGTTTATTTTCGAAGATTTTGGTAACCTTTATGCGATAATTTGATTTGCAACAAACATGATGATTGAAGATGTTTTAGTTTCTCCTTAATATATTAGAATGTGACATCCCAATATAATGTATCTTGTTTTTTTAAAATTTTTTGTATTATTTTGGTTATATTACTGTGTAACCATTAATCTTCTATAGTGTCACTTTTACATCACTTTATTTGGATTGTACTACATTATTTCAGTTTTCTCAATTCATCTCTAATTGAGATTTACTTAATATTAAAATAATATTTTTATTATTTATTCTTATTTAACGTTTTTAATGAAAAAATTCCAAATATAACCTTATTAAGATCATACCAGCATCATTAGACTCATCTTGATGAGCTCTACTTTTTTAAATATTTCAATTAATATTTTTAAGTATTATATTATTCTAGTTTTTTGAATATTTTACAAATCATTTTGGTACGTACTTATTTGGATAATTGAGGATGTTATAATAAATCTCCTTTATATCTTGCAATAAATATTTCCTATAAATTATATCTAATTTTTTAAAAGTTTGTTATTTGGTTAATTATTATAGACCACTAGGTCAATTCCTATGTGTCTTTTACATCACTTAGATATATTTTACTCTCATTGCTTCAATTTATCTTATTTTAGCTTTAAAATATATTAACTTAATATTAAAATAGTAATTTATTACTTTTTATTCTTTCTTAATTTGATAATTTTCAACTTTTTTGAATGAGGTTTGATGGAGATAAAAAAGCATCATTAGACATACTTTGTTGATTTCTATTTAATTAATTATTTATTTTTTAAATCTCTAAATATTTTATTTTTCTATAATTTTGGCTTATTTTATAAAAAATTCAAATTCATACCTCATTTATCCATCAAAGATGTTACACTCAATCTTTTTAGTATCATTGAATGAAACTTTGTCGTATAGTTTATCTTAATCTTTCAAATTTTTGCTTTGATTTTGTTAATTACTATACAACTCTAAATGTCTTTTTATGTGAACTTTACCTAGTTTTGATTTCATTATTTGAGAATTCATCAATTAATCTCATTTAATCTTTATTATATACTTATTTAATATTAAATGACCATTTATTAATATTTATATATATTTACTTCAATAATCGACAATAGTTCTAAATAAGGTATATTCGAGATTAAACAAATGTAATCGAGCCAATTATAGTAAGGACTATCAAATTAAATTTTAACTTTTATTTTTCAAAAGTTTCATTTTCTTGGGTTTTGACATGGTTCTTTGGGCATTTGAAATGGTACATAATTTCATAATTAATGATTGTTGTGCTTGATCCCCTTGGTTTCCCAAAATGCAACTTTCTTATATAATTATTCTCATTTTATTGTCATCTTTTATTTGATTTTATTACTGTTTAACTCTATATCTTTTATCATTTGAGTTTCATATATCTTTGATGAACTATGTTACATAACTTTAAATTACAATTAATATACATTAACTAAATAATAAAACAATAATTTATTTTTATTTATGATTAAGAACTTTCTTGTTTGAAGTAATTCAAAATTAAGACTAATCAAAACTTAACAAACATTGATTGACTTATCTAAATAAGCCTTTCTAATATGCTATTCCTTTATATATTTATAAAAATTTAAATTTCTTTATCTTTGGCATGCATTATGAGACATTTTGATTTGTACTTAATTTAATGACTAAGGATGTTAGACTCAGTTCCTTTGTTTTTTGGAGTACAAATTTCTCATAAAATTCATCTCATTTCTTTGAAGTTATTGCTTTATTTTGTTATATTACTTTGAACTCTAAATATCCTCTTATGCGACTTTAACATCGCTTTGATTTGATAATATTATTTTACTTCAATTTTTCTTATCTATGCTTTAATATATATATTAACTTAATAATAAAGTGATAATTTGTTTATATTTATCCTTATTTACATTAGTAATTTGTAATAATTCAAAATATAGTATAATCGAGAAAATATAGAGGTCGTTGGACATATCTTGATGAACTTTTTTAAGATAAATATTTCTTATCATATTTTTTAATATTAATTTTCTAAGCAGTCGACATCCTTTGCTAGACGAATTAATCTATAATAGATTTGTTGATTGAGAATATTACGCTTGATCTCCATATTATCATCAATAGAAATTTTCTATATCATTTATCTTGTTCCTTCAAAATTTATATTTTGATATGGTTTATTGCATTTTAGCCCTAAATCTTCTCTCATGTGACTTTTACATCCATTTGTTTTTGTTTTGTTACATAACTTCAATTATACAAAATTTAGCTTTAGCTTAGATGTACATAACACAAAAATAATAAATTGATATTATTTTTACTTGTTTAATTTGTTAATTTGAAATAATTTTAAATGTCAATAAACCAAACAATGACCATTGGAACAACAAAGTTGTTTGATCAACCAAATGGAATTTAATCCTAACCATTTAGAAATATATAGTTGACGTGGGTTGTTAAATCTAAATTGTAATATGTTGGCAAGATTTAACTTTTCAAGTGCATGCACTTTCGACCATGCAATTACCAAATTGGGAGATCAGATGAGTATTAGAATTATCTTTTCTGAAAAATTAGAATAGGTAGTGACTATTCAATTGCAAAATTCTTGATGAAATGAATCATAGTACTCTAACAGTTTGGAATTTCTTTGATTAGAAAACGTTGTTAATTTTTGTCCTATATGGTGTATTTGAAAAAGTAGTTTCTCTATATTAGTATTTTTTTTGCACAATAGAGATAGCCAGATTTCAAGATTGGCTACGTCTTTAGTGTGTGAAACACTTAATCACCGATGCTTGCCAATAATTAGAAGATTAAGTATAGATTTGCATTGTAATGTCCCAATCTGAGCTAAATTTGAATGTCTTCGAGATGTAAATAATTTGAAAAAGTTTTGGTATTGATGCCTTAACCTAACCAAAAAACTAATTACAAAGAAATTTAGGTGATTTATAATTTTGTTTTTAAAAATTTTTATTTAAATTTCTTATTTAAATGATTACGAGTTAAAAATTTTGAGGATGCTGATCAAATAATGAGCACATGCAAATTTAATTGATTATTTAGAATCTAGGAATTTACTTTATGAAATTGATTAAAAAAACTTAGGGATTGTTATCATCAAATAAATCACCATGGATAGTGTTAATTCCACAACATAAGGAACCCATAATTGCAAAGATAATTGAATTAGAGTTTTTAATGAAAACCCTTAAATAAATTAAAAAGAAGGTAATATTGAAATGAGAGCATAAGCACATTGGAATTCTTTGAGTAGACCTTACCTAAGGCCTTCAAATAAGAGAGACTCTTCATCAAACCATGGATTATTGCTAAGATATAGTGTTATTTTAGCCATAAAATTAAAATTTGGCATAGCCAGGGGGCTATATATTCTAACGATATTACTAAACAAATAGAATGATATGTATTATTAGGTAAGATAATTAGTGACCATTTGATATTTCTCATTAGGGGACTTGACTCCCTAGCTAATAGTTTTATAGAATCTGTATGGCTCTTGTTTGCCAACTATGAATGAAAGTTTGCAATGGAAGTCATACGAAGTAAGGTTTACAAGATTAGTATGGTATTGTTCATGTGCATATAGGTCAAAACTAAGATTTTGTGTTGAGCTAAAGTTAAAGTGGTAGCCTAATCAGGCTTTGAAGTCTATATATGACCAAAGGTGAGGCTAAAAAATAAAGACTATTTATGTCTAACATCATGGCATTATAGGGTGCCTAAGATAGTCGAAGAGAAACCCTAAAATATTTAGTTGACAAATAGATTGCCTTATATTCTTGATTATGGTTTAAGGAAATCTTAGGTTTACTTGTATAGTTGGTAAAAATGGATATGATTCAAAGCTAGATGTCTAATTTGATATTGTTGGTTAAGATGAGATTTATGGATGCAACAGTCCTTAATTTTGGACAGATAAGCTTAAGATGGGTAAAGATTGAAGCGGAGTGATAGATTACTGATCTATGGTTAACACATAATTTTCTTAGTTCAAAGGAGAGCTAGATATCTTGGCCACATACTCCAATTAGTTGCATCATAAACTCATGCATTATATTAGCATAGTGATTTAGCATGCATCTATTAACATATATGATCATTATTTAATTATAATTAATTTAATATATTAAATATAGATCTATGTCACCACATATTATTTTTATAATGTATCTGGAAGATTCCATAATGAGCTCATGCCCACTCTACTATTATTTTGATATGTAGCGTTGTGGATATAATATCATGCTTACAAGCAAGAGATTAGGGTCAATATATTGATCATCTAGATATTTCTTAGTTTAATTTACAACTTTTACTTTTGTAGTAGTAATTTTGTTTTTTTGAAGTTTCATAATGTATGTTGATGGACATTGTCTTATGTTGGACATTACTTTAACACATCCATATTTGCATCTTGTATATTCTCTTATGATGGACTTGGTTTATGGATATTATGATTTGTACATATGGTGATGTATGCTTCTCATTATACTTACTTTTTTTACCATGTATATATCAGTATATATTTGTACGTTACCTATTCTAGGGTGAACCAACCCTTAAATCATTTGGGAAATAAGATTGTTAAGGGTTTTCACTCATTGTACTTTGTATGCTATGAGCATGATGATTACATTATGGAATTACGACTTTTAATAAGATCAAGCCCAATTAGTGAAAGGGTATCCAACCATGTGCCTTGAATGTATATGGGTTATCTTGCACAAGGGATTTTATATAAGAAAATTTGCTAAAAAGTCAACTTGTTAGACTGAGTTACAAAAAGAAAATTATCTGCAAATATTTTCAACAAAAAGTGTTAATGGTAATGAATTTAAAAAGTGAATTAATTTTTTTCTTATTTTTGTAATTAAAATGAAAATTTTTATACATTATCTTCATTAAGCGCACATACGAGACCATTATTTAATGTTTAGTCTTATAAACTACTAAATAATACAAAGTTGATGATGTCACGCCTTCATGAAATTTGGTGAAGGAAATTTACTTTAAATAATAAAAAATGTAGTCTAGAAAACTTTGATGCAAACTATGATTAAGATATTTTTTAGGTTCTTTTATAAAAATTAATTTATTTCATAAGATATCTAATTAGACCTGATTTGATATAGCTACTATAGTCGAAGTGCTTAACTTTGAGTTGTTTCCATTGGCTGAAACCTCTACAATGTGATATATTTTTTGTTACTGATATGCATCATATTTTTGTAGCTAAACAATGGGAGGTTTCATAAAAGAATGACATAGTAAAACATTGAACAATAATGGTATATAGGCAATGCACTTGTGTGATACAAAAACCAAATAGTACCATAGAATTAAATGTCTAATAACCTAAGTGATGTCCTGCACAAGCACAATCTAGTGAGATGCACAATAGTGACAATATGATATTATAAACTTTATATTCTTATAGAATGCGTATTCGTGTAGTGTCAAGAAACATGAATGTTGTGTAAAGATATCTAGAATGAATGGAATTTGCCTTAATGTAATGAACCTCACTAACAGGAAGGAGTTAATGTTTAAATATCTGAAGTAAGGCTATTAATGAAATGTGCCTGTCTAATTTGATTACCAAAAAGTCATCTTCAAATAATGATGTCCATATTTTAAATTTAAATAAGCACTAGTCAAGCTTTGCTAGTATTGTAATTAAAGATTATCATGGTTATTTTTTGAGGTTACATAGCATATAAGAAAAAACTTTTTTAGAGGAAGAACAATATATGAGAAAGATGAATCCCTTTGTAAAGTTCTTTTCCCTCAAGTATAATTTCATCAATTAAATAAATAAGAAGTATTAAGTTTCAAGGATGAGCAAGTGGACAAAACCAAGGAAGAAAAGTAATAATAGACAATGAAGGTCAACATATGAAAGAATATAATTCCTTTAAAGATTGTCCTAGTGATTCGATAAAACAAATTTTAGCAAATTGTTTTAAAAAAATAAATAAAACTCAAAGCCATATATCCAAAATGTAACTACAAATGAATCATATTTTAGAAATCTAACATAGTGAAATAGCTCCCAAATTTACTTAGCAATAAATATCCAACGTTCAATAACATTAGAATCCTTGTCTAATCGAAAGAAATCACAAATATTTAAATACCAAAGAACACAAATAATAATCTAGTGTAATCTAATGTTCATAGATAATTATAACTGTCATTCATGAATGGAACTAATAGCTCAGTAACTAAAACTCATAAAATGTAAGAAGAATGACATTCAATAGGTATTTTAACTAAGATTATCTTATATCTACCTATATGACTCCAAACTCCTTAAACTTATAAAACTATTAAAGGAAGAAAGCTAGGGAGATAAAAAATGAAACCATGTGTTATTATAAAATTAACATGTAGTTACCAAAAGATATATATGTCAATCTATAACTAAAATATATAAACAACATCAAACACAAAATTTTAATGTTCGTATCTCTTTTGGCCATGCTTTGCTATTCTATAAATTTATGGTGCTACTAATTGGATGCACAATGTATTATAATCAATCTAATGCTCTCCCTTAACCAACTAAATCATGGCATGGTGTGGTATTCCTATCACATCGTGTGAACTAATGCTCTTAACTAGATAGGCTCATAACATGAGACAACATCACAAAGCTCTAGGAGTCCATAGTAACAAAATGTACTCCCTAACCAACATAGAATTTTTAATGACCCAAAATTAAGCACTACCAAGCATCCCCATTTGCAAAACTATGGTCAAACTCGCCAAAAAATTCATCTTGGTTTACTAAAGAACTTAAACTCATGCCTAACATGACCACCTCATGACAAATCGCAAGCTTCACATGCAAATTTTAGACAAGGAGATACTTAGTCTAAAAAGTCCCAAGAGTTTAGCTAAGTTTACAAGTTTCATTCTATTGTTCATGTCCTATGATAATGTCTACTTTGCACAAGATAGAATTTTAGGCATTTCTTAGAATTTTCTTGCAATCGTAATATACATCTTATTCATGCCGTGATGAGTTGAAATTATTTATGTTATCAATCAAGTTGTCATTTATTATATGTAAATTACTACTCTAAAACTTCTTTGTAAAACCAAGTGATTTAATTTCCTTATAGTGTAAAGTCTTGGTTCTAATCACCTAACAAATCAAGATGCTATAAAACATTAAGATAGACATCGACCAACAAAGGTAGGGAAATATGCCAATAAATAACACTAGCACTCATAGTTTACATAAATTGAAAGGAGTGTCTTGAAGTTCTTATTATTGACTTGTTATTAATTTTAATACAATTCTATCATCTCCTAGTAAAATAATTATATAAATCATAAACTTGTCATTTAATAGTTTGAATAATAAATAACATTCTCTTTACTAACTACAAGCTTATTTTCAATACCTACTCATGTAACCATGAAAGCATTTGAATTCAATGTACCTTTAACTATAATTCGACATAATCAGGTCTTAGTTAAGATAGAATAAGTACTAATAACAAATATTCAAAAGCTAGCTTTTGATTTTAGATATAAATCCAATAAGAATTTGCACATTACAAGCATGAGTTCATGATATTCCATCTAACATTCTCATGTATTATCTTAGAAAAGAAAATGCATGGAATTTTAACAATATTTCATAACAACATAAATAAAAAAAGGTCCATCACAAGCTCAAAAATTACTTGAAGTCATAGGTAGAATGAATTTGTCATCATATAGTAAATTCCATGGAAAGGGGATTAGTTGACCAATTCCATAATCATTTTCCAAGGTCACCATGATAATTTAGCAATGCAATCATATTTATCTTTATAATAATTTTAACTATATTTAATGTATAACCTCAAGGAAAATTATACCTTGCAATCATAGTAGAGGACCCATCCTCATCTAATTTTTCTTCCCACTCCTTTCCCACAGGTGTCACTTCTTCCTTTCTATATTTCTCTTAATTGTCCTTCTTTTGTGTTCTTATGGCTTGATTTTGTTCTGAAAATTGAATTACTCACAAGTTAGGAATCCTTAAATAAATGGATTTACCTAACAACTAAAAAGGGTTTTATCTTATGCACGAAGTGCACTATAATTAAAGGTCAACAGTTCCTAGATTTTAAGAACTTATGCACATTGTTATGAAGTATCACCATGGTTTAATGTGCATAAAAACAATTTAAGGATTTTCCATTTAGGTATATTTTTCTTAATCTTACCAAGAATTCATGTAATACATCATCTCATAAAAGAAGGCATTCACAATAAAACTATCCTCACTTCTTTCCAATTGAAGTTGAAGTTCAAAATTAATAATAATTTCTTAACATTCAAAATTTAAATATATTTCAATTTGATATTCTAATTTTAAATGGCACTAATAGGAAACACACCACAACAAAAGTACAAATAAGTAGAAAAATATTGTAGTGTGACATCACCCCCACCTTAAATTAGATTTCATCCATGAAATTTTCAAAATTGTTTTAGCCATTTGTGGGCATTTTAGTCTTAGCATCCCTAATGGCTTTATGAAATACATATATCTCCTTCTTATTGCATGTTTTTTACAGTATGGTACAAGGTTTCGCCAATAACTTTTTTGGCTCATTCTCCCTTATAATTTTGTAGGTTCAAGGAGATAGTAGTCATTTCAAGCCAGAAATAGGATCATTAAGTTTATTATATTTGTTGGACGATGTTTTTTCTTACATGTTATTTAATTAGTGTTAGTTAAGCTATTATTTGCTTTCTTGATTATTAGTATATTTGTTAACTTACATTGTTTTACAGTTGAATATTATTGTGGACTTTGGCATCTATAAGTTTATATTTATTTTTTTTACGTGAATTACAATTTTGTTTGAGTATTTGATTTTTATGATTTTTACATTCGTGATGATAGACTTCAATAATTTTGGGCTATATGATTATGTTGGTATTTCAAAACATATGAACACATTTGTAGATTCATGATGTGACTTTTGGTTTAGCTAGTAGTTTAACAAAATTGCTAAACAAATATTTGTGATGGATATGAGATTTCATTATACAAAATTAGAGTAATGGTTGCACTATTCTTTTGTCAAAGACGTGGTAAATGGTGAATAGATTGTTAATGAATGGAGAAGAAGGAGCAAAGTTGCATAGTAGGTCTTGAGGTCATTAGAAAAGCAATATGAAAAATTCCATCTAGGTGAAAATAGAATTAAGTAGTTTAATTCATAAGAAAATTTAACTTGTTGCCATACTTAGGAGGAATTGTATTACAAAAAAATAGATTTTAAAGGGCAAGGGGAATGGCACTTCAACTCCAGATACATTAATTTATCGATCATGGAAAAAGATCTAAGATTTCTATCAATGAGTAATTGCAGATGAGGATATTGGATTAATAAAGATTAGATCAGCAATGAGGCTCTTCAGTATTTTAAAGAGATATTATCCTACTTCAATGAGAATTACCAAAAAAATAAATGGTTCAAATAAGTAATGGTTAGCAAAAGGCAACAGACTCACACACATTAAGAGTGTATTAAATTACATAGAAACACACATCTTAATCATGTTAGATCTACCAAAATGAACCATAAAATTGAAAAACAATGGCCAATGAAAAAAATCCTCTAAATAGGTCCTAACAATCCCTTAAAACTTTTTGAAATGGCCATCGAGAAACTCCTCTGAAAAAGTCCTAACAATACCTTTGCTTCAATTGGACACTCAGAAGACAATAACCGCATTGGTTGAGTGAAATGGTTAAAAAGAAAAAACATTGAAACCAAAATAAAGGTACTTACATACAAACAATGGTCTTTGATTTTTTTCAATTCAACCAGAATGTGAGTAAAATTCATGAGAACCAAGTACGAGAACAATCAAGAAAATTGGCAAGAAATATGAAATGGTGGGTAATTCCTTTACATTATGTTGAATGCTTAAGCTATATTCTTCTACATAAGAAGCATAGTTTTTGGGTGATACTAATATGTTGGAATTCAATTTATCCTTCCAATATGTAAGAAACTTTAGCTAAACAAAGGATTATGATAAGTAATGTAGAGATAATCTAATAGATTTGAATTATTCCCATTACTAGGAAGGGTAAATTTGAAAAAAAAATGTATTCTTTTATAGTACATATTTAATCACATTCCACCTTTTGCCTCTCCAATCATGATTTCTTGATTTCAATTATCTTCTTATTATATTTTTTATGATCATGAAGATGATCTCACCTACTTCTTCTTGCCTTCACAATTATTAATAGTGCTTAGAAATGCTTGAAGTACAAGTTGGTATAAACCACAAATAATTTCATGACAGCATAATACAATTTATCCATTTTGGTGTTTGAAAAATCTTTTCAAACTTGGATTACTAGATGTGGAAAGCATGGACGATGGGTCACTTTGAATGAAAAATTTGATGTTTAACATTATTCTTTATTTTTTCCTTGCTCAATTATAGGGCATACTTAAAACATCCCCTCACCAAGTTAACCATTAAGACAATATCAATTCTTTGCAATTTGCAATTTCCCTTCTCATGTATAGCAATAAATCTATGTTTTTATTATATGTAACAACACAATTCTGAATTGGATATTTCCATTTGATACATTTCAATGAATTCTCATTTCATTGGCAAGGTAGCAAGCTGTGCATAGTGAATATAATTAAGGCATTATCCAATTTTGGTAGTCTCCAATGTTTTTCATTAGGAAACTTTAGATGGTAGATTCGTAGATTAGTTTACAAAAAGTTGACAATGATTGACTTTGAATATAGACCTTGTAACTATTCTTGCAAACGTCTACGACACCATATCATGCATAGCTACAAGGTTTATGTTGGATACAAGATCTATGTCAGTAGACTAAGACATTTGTGGCAATATTGCACAACCATTTAAATTTTCTACGAAACTTGTGAATGGTGAATGCATAAGGAAAAGAATCAGTGAGGATGATATAGAGGACAAACACAATGTATAACTAGATTCAAAAGTTGTCAATATAATTCAATATATTGCATTGTCATCTTTTTTGTCTTAAAAAATAACATGATAATGAGCCTTGAACAAGATTAGAAAAATTGGAACAAATTAGAAGGCCATCTATTATGGTACCCAGCTAGGTATAATAGAGTAGAGTCCATTTGTGGGTCCACAATTTTGAGCCATTTCTTATGTCATTTGATGAATATATTAGTTTTTTGTTAGCTATAATTGCTAACATTATTAATGTCCTATCAACCATGGGTACAAAACTTTATAAAATAGAATATATATGCAAGATATTTGCCCCAAAAGTTGCATGAACCTTTGGTCACTATTATAAACCTACCACAGATGTATCTACTCTTAGACATTGTGAACCAATGGGTTTGCTCCTTACAAATGAAATGGTTCTTAAAAGAAGAAACATAGAAGTGTTGTGTATAGTTAAGTAGACATATGAAAAAAAGCAAGGGTCAACAAATTTAGATTCCTCTTCCCCTCATATGGTTGCCTTAATCAATAAAGGATTGTCTTGCTTACTTCAAAATTATGCTACAAGTAAGAAATTAATAATAGATAAGAAACTAAAAGGAAAGATGACACAAAATGATGAACTAGGGTCTAAGAATGCAAATTGAATAGGCATTCTATTAGAGGAGTTGAAAATTAGAAGAGAAAGAAGAAGTATATGACGTTCACTTTGATTAACTATGATGAATTCTCCTTAAGGGAAGAAGAGAAAAAAAAAACAAGCCATATTTCACTTATGGTAATAGATGGAGACATTGTGTGCATTTCTAATTGTGATAAGGTGTAATCTTCTTCTAACATTTATAATGAGAAGCAATACATAGTTTTCTTAAATATAAAGAAATAGTTATGTGCAATAAGCTAAAAGAAGATCATACAAATTTCTAAAGCTTATGTCAACATTTATATCTTAACAATGATAATTATTTAATTGAAGTAAAAACTATTAAGGTGGAGCAAGCTAATGCTATAATTCAAAATAATATGTTAGCTCATTCACTGAAAGAGTTTAAACGAATTCATGCACGTTGCTATATTTTATTCAAATCATCTTATCATCAATTCGTGTACTATTTCAATGGTACCTATATCAAAATATAATAATATTTTGAAACATGGTACATACAATGTTCAAATTTTTTGCATAGATGGTTTTGCTATCTTAGCTCATCAACACTTAAGAAGATCACAAAGTATTACTTTATTAGGGTTCTTACTAATATTTATTTGAATTATGAGTAAATTTTTTATGCATTATTAATTATTAAAAAATCAGAAAACCTTACTTAAATCTATAAGGCATGTGATTACAGGAAGATTAATGGAGTTGTTGCTCTTAGAATTGTTTTGAAACCCATTCATCCTCATACCCTAAGGTGATGAAAGCATGGTTCATCATGCCTAATAATTATTTATGGATTACTCTTATTTTATTCACTAATAAGAAAAGTTGTAGTTGAATATCATACACATTTAGTTAGTAGACTATAAAACAAACCTAACTTATCCCTTGGGCTTTTTAGAAGTGACAGAGTAGGATAATCTAAAACAATTTTTTGAGAATCTAAAACATTCTCATCATCTAAAACACCTCAAAAACATTAGCTAAGTGAGAGAAGAAATAAAACATTATTGGACATGGCTAGGTATATGTTGAATGAGTATATTGTTTAAAAGAATTTTTGTTCTAAAGTAATTAGTAGTTCTTGTTAATAAGTAATAGTGCTCTTATAAGATTTTTACTTCATGTTTCCCATTGGATTTTTTTAAATATTCTTTCTTATTAATGGATAAAAGAGTTATATAAGCTTTTTCCTATACCTGATGATGGAATTTTCTTAGGATGCTACACAAATAGTAAGTCATATTGAGTACTGAATAAGAAAACTTAGGTTATAAAGGAACTATTCATGTGAGGTTTTATAAGTGTTCTAATTGTTCATGGAGTAGTCAAATGCTACTTGATAAAATTTAGAAGCTTAAAGAACTAAGTGTTGATGATGAGCCATTACATAACAAAATTAAAAGAGAAAGCTATAGAAGGACAAGGCAAAGAAAATAGAAGAGAATAGTAGGCCATTGATGTTCATTTTTCTTTGAGTAAAACTAAAATTAAGGGAGTGCTTCTATTACATATTTCTTTCATGGAAACTCACTCATTTCATATACTTAACAAAAGAAAATTTTTAGTTTTATAATTTCACTGCAATGTGAAATCATAGTAATTAGTTGTAAAACTCATGTTCTTTTGATTTGGTAAAAAAATTGAGATTATGGCTTACACTTCAATAATGTACCAATCTGGTACCCAATTACTAGTGTTATATTCCTATAAAAAACTCTAATTGAACATTGCTATACCAAAAACATTGACTGTAAGAACCACATCAATTGAGATAATGTGGAGAAGAATGATAGTCCTCTATTTGTTTTGACCTAGTACTCATTTAGAAGAAAGCTTTGAAAAAAAGTTAACCATCAACACCATCACTAGAATTTGGCTAACCAATGGAATTCACAACCCTTTTTAATGATTCAAAAAGTTGGAGAGCCAACAAACTTGAATTGAAGGGGGTGTTGAGCACTTATTTAAGATGGCTTTTTGGCTGTGTTAATGCTAAATTTTGTTGAATATATTTTTTGTATTAATGTTGCATATTTTCAAATATTTTCATACTTTTACATGAAAAATATTGGCATAGATTTCATTTTATGAAAGAATATGTAATCATTAACTATGGGAGATTATCGACACTATGTCTTATGAGGTTGGATTAGAACACAACAATGAAAAGAATCTACTAATAATTTGTGGAAGATTTAAGGAACATGGAATAAATTCTTAATGAATGGAAATAAAAAAATAAACATGTAATGGAAGTTTGGTTGTTGGTGGCATTATTGAAGAACTTCACACAACTTCCAAAGCACAGGGCCAATAGATTTAGCTCTTTGTACAGCGGTTCATAAAACAAAGTTCATCATCTACTACTCAAATTAATTAGGTTCTTAAAGCTTTACTTATCAATTTTTGGCATAAAGTATCATACTCTTCCAACTCAATTATAACATCTTATTAAACTTGCCTCTAATGGTTAGAAGTAGAGAATAAAATAAAATTAACCATGAAAGTTTGATGTCTATATTGTTAAACAAATCTTAAGTGAAACTAAAATTTTGTTCCTTCAAATAAATTAAATGAAGAGCTTCAATTTCTACCTACTTTCTGATTTTAAAAAACAATGTGTCTCATCATAATTGTGTGGTCTACATTCATTCAACATTTCCCAAGAGATATATAGTTAGTATTATTTGTCATATATGTTCTATGGTATCATCATACTAGTTTGACCACCATTCTCACTTCAACAAACTAATTAAAACATTATCATGCATCGTAATACTAGATATTAGATATGGATGAGAGAACTTGTTGTGTGTATTCAACCATTCCAGGCATCATACAATATGAAAGCATAGGATGCACATTCTTACAAAGAATATTTTAAATGACTTCGGATAAAATTAAGATGCAGTAGAATCACACATAAGTGATCCAATATCATATGTGTATGATTGACACAAGCCATGAACTAATGACAAAAAAATCATAACTTCGTATGATAATGATTTTACATATCATACACATGCAATAAATTTATTCTATAAATAATACCTCACTACTAAATAAAACATAACATTGTGCTGGAATAATCCATCTATAATAGTTGTAGAAAGTGTATAAAAGCCCAAGAGACTTGCAACTTTGTGGAAATTTTCACTCTATATATATGATCCCCTTTTTCGATGTGTATGATCCTTAAACAACTTGAACATATGCAATTCTTAAGTAGATTATTTTTATAGAATTATTGTGCTTGTATATGGAAATGTTTTCAAAAAATGAGAAGTTTTTTAATTATGTGTGATGTACATGCATTAACTTATATAGTATCCAATATCATACTTCAATGATGTGCTTTGCATAAAAAAAATACATGTGCAATATATGTAGATAGTTGTATGATTTATTTAGTTCACTTTTTTCTAGTATATATGTTTTTAATCATAGTGAACAAAATTAACATTAAAAAACTAACAAATATTTAATCATTTTGCAAAAACATTTAAGCCTTTATAACTTATTATATAGGGCTTATTTCGTTAAAAAATATAAATAACATGACTCTTAGTTTAAAAAAGCTAATATTTTCATTTTCTTATCATTAAAAGAAAGAACGAGGTGCTAGTTAGTATAATTATGTAAATGCTTTAGGATATCTTCTCTAGGTAATTCTTTATCATCTTAATTTTGATTATTTTATTTTAATCTACATATTTCAAAAAGGTTGGCAAAATCTTTAATCACATCTTAATTTTGATCATACCAATACTATCATGTTTCCCTAGTAAATTTGAAAAGTGTTATAAAGAACCTATCTAGTTGCATTTGCATTGACTTTTTTTTTGTTGTGAGTTTCGTTCGTGCAAGAAATTCTACCCCATGTGGAACAATTTGTTACACTGTGCTCTCATAGTATTTATCTGACAACCATTTCTACTTAAACAAACAAGGCATCATTATCATACATCACAATATTAGATGTTAGAAATGTTGGAGACAAAATAATGTTTTGTGAAATCAACCATTTCATTCATCACACAATTTGATGGAATCTTTTACACATTCTTTCAAAGAAGACTTAAAGAGATAGGATGAAACTAAGTTATAGTAGAATCATACATAAATATTCCAATAACATATGCATACAGTTACCACAAGCTTAGAACTATGACAAATTATCATGATTCATATAACAATCATTTGAATGTTATAACATGCAATTCATTTATCCTATAGATCATAAGTCAATACTAAAAAGAACTTACCATCACACTAGCAAATCCAAATGGTTGTAGTCATACAAAATGCATAAAATCCCTATGGTGTTGCCAGTTTTTGAAATATTTCATTGTAGAAATATGATCCACTTTTAAGAAGTGCACACTACTTAAAGAACTTGTACATCTGTGAGTCATAAGGGGATTAAACTTGTATGAATGTCATGATTAGTAACATTTTGAAAACCTAAGAGTTATTAATAAAATGTGTGATTTGTTTTCATCATACTTTACAATGCCTTATATAATACTTGTTTAACATGTTTTACATAGCAAAAATACTTTGGTTGTATAAACAACACTTTTGGTGATTCATTTCATTCACTTATCAGCAATTTATGAATGTTTAATCATAATAGCATAAGCATAACATGACACTATTAATAACTTTTTGCTGCATTATAAAAAAGCAATTTTAATTACTATAACTTCTAAAATTGGGTTTAATTAATTAAAAAGTATAAACAACGAGCATATTTGTTGCTACAATTTTGTGAATTTTCTAGGATATTTCCTCCAACAAATTATTTGTCATCAAAACTACATTTTGAACATCTCTAGTCTTAATATTTAATCTTTGTTGGTAATATTTTGTGTTTAGTAAATTATGAAAAGCTTTGTAACAAAGTTGTTCGTTTGTCATTCTAGTCTTCATTTTAGTTTGCTATGACGCTTCACCAAGCATGCCACTATTCTTATTGTGGATGATCTTGCTACACTATGATTTTAGCTAATTATTTTAACACCCACAAAAGAAACAAAATCTAAGTATCTCTTAATGTACCAAGAAATGAAATTGTACGAGCTAGAATACTAAAATAATGATAAAACTCAAATACTTCTAGGACCATAAAATATGATATAAAAATTATAACTATCAAATTCTCAAATAACAATATAATCCAAGTCCAACTTGAAGTGATCATAAAATGTAAATGCTAAAGTTGAACAATAAGATATACTGTAAAATCTAATAAAAACTATAACTTATATTTATGAATAAAAATAATAAAAATATTATTAATAATTATAAAAAGCAAAAATAATATCAACTAGTAGATGTACTAATTGTGACAATCCAAAGTTATATTTTGAAACAACTTCTAAGTCACTAAATCTTCAAACATATAAGGTGGGAGTGAGGGATGAGAGCACAATAGAAAATCCCTAAGACATACTTTAAAATAAACATGTAGTAAAAAGTATATATATATATATATATATGTACCCCAATTTATAGTAACAAAGTCTAGCTAACATTACATGTAAAATGTTATTTCATGTATCTCAAACTACTATGCCAAATTGATACAAAGCTTTGCAAGGCAAATAATTTTAGCATTATTCGATTGGGTGACAAGGGAGAAATGACGAGGCAAAGGTAGTGGGTGTTTGATAATAGGTGATAAGTAAAGAGATCTATGTTTTTATGGAGGATTCATTGGTAGTCTATCAATTAACACATGGAGCCTCAATGTAATAGTATGGTCTCACATAAATTTAGATTCTTAATTTAAAATTCGGGATACTTAAATAATTTACTATTGTAAGTGGGACATCCCTCCCTTAACTTCCCATTTATTGAGATATTTGGAAAGCCTAATAGTTTATTCCTAAATTAAATGAAATACATTATAACATTCAATGGAGAATAAGAATATATGTTTGAAGAAGAGAGAATAGGGAAAATGGCTAATTATTCAAGCTAACATTGATAAAGAAATTCCCATATGGGTTTCCTAGCATGGAAAGGATAAGTAGAGCTCTTAATAAACATGACATTTCAAATGACGTTAATGTTTGATTGCTGAGTAGCATGCATTTCTTCATTACTTTTTAGAAAGAAGAGGATATTCTAATTTGTTGGCTTCATAAGTTGTGTAATGTGGAAGATTTTCAAATAAGAATTTTCATGTCACATCAAAATTTTAATCTCATACTAAACTATCCCTAGCTCTACCAGGAGTCTCTTTTGTTCACTTAACTAATAAATCACTAAACAAGGTGTCACCATATTCCATAGCTATGGTAATGAAGAGCCTAGTTAAAGTGCATGCTACAACTCTAAATCAAACACATCCAATGGTAGCTGGATTTTTTGTCAAATATCTTCTAGAAAAAGAAATACCAAAATGGATCAGAATTATGTAAAAAGGAAGTAATTCAAAGGGATTCTAGCAAAATACCTAACAAATACTTGATGTGTTGCAAGAAGGGTCACCCTTCTATTCATAAGGAATTCAGAAACACAAAGACTAATTGTATTATTATATACTCCAATTAAATAGAATTAGTGTAAAACTAGCAAAGAAGAGCCTAAATGGGATCTGATGCATCCATTGACAAAACCTATGACATCCTATATTATAAAGTTAAGTAGGATAATTCTTTATACCCAAGTCCTTGTCAGCCTAACAACTCTAATAGTTTTGATGTCTAAAATGAAGCTTTAAACAAAGGGGTGGATAGAGATAAGGGAAAATTTAGTTTATTAAAGATTAAGAAAAATATAACTTTGAACAAGATCTAAAATTATTGCTACATTTAAGAAGGGCTTCATGTTTGAAAATAGGCACACAACAAGTCTTACATGGAAGAATTGTGGTAATGTTGTCAAAGAATCCTTAATTTTCAAAACCTATTGAAAATAATTAACTTACATAATGAGTCAATCCTATATTAATACAAATTCATGAAGTTGATTTTACCCCAGTGTAGACTAAGACATTTAAACGAAGTACAATGAGAGTTTTTTAGTATAAGACAAGTTCGAAAGGGACAAAAAGAAGCTAAAACTCTTTGAAAATTATCGATAAAACAAACATAAATGGATAACACATTTGTTTGAAAAATAAAATTGGTCATGAACATGAGTTGAATCTCTAAACATAAGCATCTAATTTTTTTCAATAATATCACACTAGTTGTTCTACTAGAACTAATGTCATAAGAAAAAAAGAATCCACACTTGGTTGTGCCATTTTGATTTAAACTTTTTATGGGGAATTCTTCCAAAAAAATTCAAGTTGCTTTGGAAAGGAAGTTAAATTACCATAAATTATGTGATGATGAACAATTCATTTACCTTCTCAATGTTAAATGTATAGGCCAACTACCAGTATTACTATACATTATTATATGCTAAGTGTATAAAGGTAAAGAGAAGGACATTGTGGAATAATTTAACCTTAATTGCAATAAATCTCACAAACCTGTTAATGGTTGTGGGAGACTTTAATGTTATTGCTACCTTGAATGAATATAAAGGTTCATCTACTCCTCCTTCGGTTGTGATGAAAGAGTTTTAGGATTACATAAACCAATGTGGCCTAAAGGACCTCCTTTCTTGGGTTCAATCTTTACCTAGGATGGAAAAAGAAAAGGAACATGGGTCTAGAAATAGAATATCTAAATTTAGTTGATAAGTATTGGTGGGAAACATATCCCATAAAAAATGTAAAAAATCCATCCAAAATAGAACAAGTCACTCTCCTACATTACTCTAATATCCAAAAGATCATGAATCAAGAACTAAGAAATTCATGTACTGAAAAAGTGGTCCATGGATTGAACATTTTATAGAGTGGTGGAGAGTAATTTTGTAATTTGAACAAACCATTCTGATATGGAACAAATAAATTTAAGATTGAGAAGCTTTGTGGAATGCCAAGATTAATAGAATAAAACAATATTAACATAGTAGCATCTTGACATCACACAAACCTTCTACTTTTAGGTATATTAGTTCAACGTAGTCTCGTTGCCATGCCAGGATTGACACTTTTTCTTCTCATTGTCTATATCCTCACCATTTCGTGGTTAAGACTTGTTTATTGTACATTAGTTTGCATTTCATAACTTTGACAATTTTTACATCTACAAATTAGTTTAACCATTTTAAGATCAATTAACATATTTTTTAGATATTTCCATCTTTAAATTCTATATAGCCATCCTTAGAGTAGTCATTTAATTCAATCGATACCAAATTTTAGTGAAAATAATTTTAAAAAGTCTTTGATTGTGTTTTGAACTTTATTTGTAGTCACATATTATCTACAACTCTAACTAAAGTTTGATTATATTTTCAAAAAAGTTAAATTTAAGGCAACGAATGTGGTTAAAACTACTTAAGGATTACGATATCGAGATTGTTTATCATGTAGGTAAAGCCAATGTTGTAGCTTATGCATTAAGTTAGAGCACTAATATTCATAGTATGATATAAAGCTTGGAAGAAGAGCAATTAATAGCTAAAATAAATTAATAAGAATTAAATGTATTATCAGCAACTATTAGAAGAAATGTTTGTCAATTAGCAACTATAACAGAGTGGTGGCAATCTTTGAAAGTTACACAAGATATTGATGAAGAAATTCAACAAATCAAGTCCTAAACATTTGAATGAAAAGAAAAAATAGATAATTTAATTAGATGATCTTTATTTTATAAGAATAAAATATGATTTCCAATAATAGGTACATCTAAACAAATATTATTAAAAAGCGATTGATGGAACAACATGTGTTGTTCATGCGAAACTCGCAAAAATGTGACATTATTTGAACAAGAGATGTTAAGTGAATGGTATGAAGAAAGGTTTATATGATTATATGAGCAATTATGTGATATGTCAATAGGTGAAAGAGGAGCATTAGAGACCAAGTGGATTGTTCCTACCTCTTTCTATTCTAGCATAGAAATATGAAGAAATATTAATAGATTTAATAGTTGGGTTACTGAAAACTAGTCAAGGATATAATACTATATGAGTATTTGTTCATATATTAATAAATATTAGATCATTTTGTACACAATAGACTTATTAAGCTTAAAGGTAAGCACAAAAAGAAAAAACCTGTTGTGTCGAAGGCAATTATATCTATTGGAGATACTAAATAAATTTCATATTCTTAGAAAAATGTGCAAGAAATGTTTGGTACTTAATTAATATTTAACATAACGTTTCAACCATAAAGAGATGATAGACTAAATGAGTTATAAAGACTTTGGAGAATATATTGAGACTAAGTTTATTCGATTTTGGTGAAAGTTAGGATACTCTTTTAAACATTGATTGAATTTTCTTATAGTAATGATTATCAATCTGACATAGGAGGGCATCATATGAGGCACTATATGGTAGGAAATGTCATTCAATATTGTATTACTATGAAGTAGGCAACAAAGATCAAACAAATTGATAAATGAAATAACTTAGAAGATTAAAACAATTCAAGAAAGAATATAAATTGAATAAGATCATTAAAATAAATTCTTCAAATTAAAAAAAGAAAGAAAGAGTTCCAAGAAAGAGACTATCTATTCTTAATTGTTAGTTTGATCAAGCGTGAAAGTCAATTTGGCAAAAATAAGGAGCTAAAGACAAGGTACATTATATATTTTGAAATACTATAAAGAGTTGAAACAATTTCATACAAAGTGGCACTACATCTAGCATTGGTACATGTGCATAATGTATTTCAACTTAGCTATTAGAAGCTTTACTTCCAATCCATCCCATATAGTGCAATATGATCCAAAAATTATAGAAGTGTAATTACATTTGAGTCATGAAGCAAAACATTTCAAAATCATTATTAAAGTGATCAAATAATGGTGAATAATAGTAATTCTTATGATTAAAGTTTATGATACAATCAAATAGAACATCAAGCTACCAAGGAACTCAAGCATGAGATGAGAAAAAAGTATCTTAAGCTATTCTAAATCTTTAGAAACATTTATATGATGGTAGAATTTATGACATCCACAATCCACAAATAAGGTATAAATTGCATTATCTAATAATACATGCCAAAAATCTAAAAACATGATATGTTTAATAATATAAAAATCAATATTAATTAAATAGAGCTCATCAAGATGAGAATACTGACATTTGTTTCATCTTGATCGTAGTTTATTCAAAATTTTTATAAATTATCAAAGCTAATAGAAATAAATAACAATATATTATATATTATATATATAATATGTAGCTTCTAGTTCGGAAATAGAACCTACTCCTCCTAGCAATGCCTAATCTCTGAGGCCTAGATTTTTCCATATGCAATCAGTCAAAGTTTCATTAGAGACTCGATTTGCTGATGATGTTTGCATTGATTATCAACATCCTTTAAAGGGTATCAAAAATTTGAAGTCAATTTGCATCTTAGAAACCTCATGTAAGTCAAACAAGCTAAAACCTAAAATCCATTTTATCTTTTTTAATAATTAACTTTGAAATCATGAAAACTAATAGTCATTATATGGTGTCCCAATTATAGTTTTATCTTCTTTATTTAAAAGATTGGGGAAAACCATTGTCAATAAAAAAACTAAAGTTTTAAAAAAGAGAAAACAAAGAAAAGAATGTAAGAAAGATGAAATTTTTGTTATTTAAGAAACAAGTTATGTAGCAAATCTAGCCATCATAAGGCTTAGTTATGTAGAAATCAGTGTTGATAGATAAGACCACATTAAGAAAAAAATTAAAAAATAATAAGTTGTATATTTTTTTTACCTTTTAGAGATTGTCATATCATAATTTATTTACATTTTAATATCAAGGAGACTCTAGTTGTTATATGCTATGGCTGAGCTTTTGTTAAATCTTATAAGTAGGTTTTCTAAATTATTGCTTATTTACGTATTTATTTATTGTTTGAGATATCCTACAAAGCTAAAGATAACCAATAAGAAAAATAAAGACTATAAAGGTATGCATTATAAGAGTTAAGTTGAATGGCATTTAATCATGTGCTAAATTTAGTATTATATGTAATAAATATGTCAAAACTCATAACACTGAGAGAAATTATGGGAACTATGACATTTTAATATCAAGGAACCAATTATTTATAATTATTAGATGTGAATATAAAATGTGGTTTTCATGTTGTAGATGAAATTATTATATTGATGTATTAATAAATTAGAAAATAGAAAAATTCTAGTAGAAGTTTTGTCTACTTAAATTCTAAAATTTGAGAGAAACTATATTGAATATACAAAACTAAGAGTCATTACATACTTTCATGCTCAGTTGTACTCATATTCTCATCAGGTCCCCAAGGTGAATAGTGTCAAGTCTATAGAGCAATGTACATATGGGATTTTGACAAAATTCATCTATAACTATAACAAAGGAATTGGCTCTAAGCAATGGGTTGAAGGTTGCCAGTCCCAAATGCATCGACTATCAGTAGACTACTTGATCACTCATGAGGTGATTGCAAGTCAATGTATCTTAGTTTGGGGGAAAATTGGGAGCAACCCCTATAATGGCCTTCCCAAGGCATTGAATAATTGACTTGAAACTGGTATAGGCATAGGAAATCTAACTGTTTAAATAAAACAAACCATTTTGATGTTTCTCATAGATGCTCACACAATGTCATTTCTACAAAGTGCTCTTAATTTTAAAGTGAAGAAATTCAATTATGGATGAGTAAATAGGTTGAGTAACTACGACTCTTTTAACGTAGCCAAATACATCATCATCTAATTAGTGATGCACATAATAGATTAACGAGATTCCCACTATCCTTTTCTATTATCAAGCATAACCATAGCAAAAGGAATTTGCTTGGTAAAATTAGTTGAGAAAGAAGACCCCATTAAGCTAACTATAATTCAACTTTATGAAATGACTTGAGAAGTTTTACATAAGTGGGAGTCAACATGTATTTAGAATTGATATTGTACTACCTGTAATATTAATTTACTTATTTTGTGTGATGAAAGACGGTCCCAACCCTCATTTTTGATCCAAGCATCACTTGCTTGGTCGATAGAAGTGAATGACATTGTCAGGTGAGGAGTTTGGCTAAGGTAACACATTTTTTAAAAGATAACTCTAATGTTCTAAGATGAACTAGACGAGAATAGAGATTTCATGTGAAACAAATGGGTAAAAGCTTATTTGATTTTACTTTGTAGTATAAATATGAATAGTGAAATAGCAGCATATTGATCTTTTAGGCTTTCTAAAATTCAAGCTAGATATGCCAAAAGCTTTACCACAGTGATAACTACCTTATGTTAGTCACACGTTCATAGCGATATTACTTTTTTACCATTGAATTTTCGCTCTTCTTATCATTTTAAATAGAATTACCAAGTATTGGACAGTTCATCCATAAAAATAGAATTTGAGCCACATTTAGACTATCACGAGATAGGTTACTATTGTTTCAATGATGAATGTGTGAAGATAATAATTCAACCATGTATAATAGAAACTATTGCTTCTCACAATTGGCTATTGCACTCAGTTTAAAATCCATTGGTGTGAAGCTATCAGGTGTAGGATTATAATTGAATGCCTCTAAGTCAATATCCACACAAAGATGTGATTCCTAGACCTATTGCTTTCTTATTGGCTAATAGTAAGGGCTTTGCACCCTAAAGGGCACATGACCATGGGCTCAACTAGTGTATTAGAAAGTTTGACGGAATAGGAACCTTAAGAAATGAAAGTTAAATATGAATATTAGGTAGAATCCTTTGTAGATGACTTAAAATTGCAATGGTGCAATGTAAGGGGTAGTGTGGTCTTATAGTAATGATCCATAACATTCCAACCCTATGCTAGAGCATATTCAACACCTTAGAGACATATACATCATGAAAGTTTCAAAACACCCCTTCCTTGCTTGCTTAACTTACTCCATATGCTCTACTTTTTGTGATACTTATTATGGTACTTTATGTTGTAATTTATGTGATACTTCATGTGACACTTCATGTGGTATTTCATGTGGTACTTTATGCGATACTTCATCTGGTTCTTTTTGTAATACTGTGAGGTTCACATTGTGTCACATGGAGGCTTTCTTTGGTGCGAGAATAAAATTTCTTACATCGTCCATCATGGAAGTTAGATGGGTAATGTGGTAATTTTAGCACTTTCCCTTCTATAAAAATTATCATGATAAACTAAGATCCAACCAAGCGTCACTATAGATTCATCCTTATAAACCCAAAGATGTCACGTAAGTTTCAAAAATTTTGCTTGCTTACTAACATCCATTATTAAAATGGTACCTTTAACTATTTAATGTGGGTGGTAAAAGTGCCACTTCTTTGATGAAATTGTAGAAATATGCAATTTCCAAGGGGTATTGAGTGGAACAGTCTAGCACATGGCAAAGTGGAAGTATAGATGGTGTAATATCTATTACTGCTTGCATGACAATGCATTGTGTATGCATGACAACCAGTACATGCATTGATAGTAGCATCCTATGACATGACTGATGGGTCCTACAAAGTTAAACTTTATTTTTTATTTTACTTAATGTTCTGGCTTATTGGTGCCTTAAAAACGTGATGTTTTATTGAAAGACTTATTTTCTTTCTTCACTGAATTATCACAATATGCAATCTATTAGGGCTACATTGTGGTATAGTGTTATCTACGACAAAGAAGAAGTTTGACTATGCAATATGCACTAAGCCTTGTGCATGCTATGCTTTGCCCTTAGTTATGCACTATTATGGATGATTGTTCAGCGAAGAATTATGCATGTTGCAACACTGTGCCCATTTGGAATGGAATTATGCTTAAACAAGGCATTTACTATATGTGTGCTTAATGGAATCTAGTGTGTGTAGCTAGTCAAACTTGAAAAACCTTTTGGTATTTTTAGTGCTAAGTGCCACTAATGCATGGATAAGCTCATATCCTATTTGGAGACTTTCTTTCTTCAAGGAAAATTTTAACAATATGCAATATGTTGTGTAGTGTAGCACATGACAAAATGGAAGTTGGATGACATAATAATTGTTGGGATTTGTGCATGCTTGCTTGCATTCATAAACACACTACTACTACTACTGTGCATGATAGAGCACTATGCATGTTATAAAAATGAGCTTGATGGAACCTAAAATATGCAATCTTTTGAGATTTTGGCACTATGGGTTGTTTGTCTATGGATAAGCGACAATATGTGATGAGGTGTGCTCCACGGTGAAGTGAAAGTTGGATTATGCAATATGAGGTAGAATTTGTTCATTTTGGGATTCTTTCCAAGCTATTATGATAGCCCATGGTCTACACAAGCAACAATCCACCTTGCAAGCTTATGCCCTGAGGCATCCTTTATGCCGCTTTTAGGACCCAAAAACTGAAACATGTTTGTGATTTTTTGCATTGCAGACTACTAGGCCATAGATAATATGATGCCCTTTTAGGACACTTGTCTTCTACCTTGACTAAATTATCACAATATGTAGTCTAAACGGGCAATGTGTGGCATGATGTTGTTCATAGCAAAGTAGAAGTTGTTTAGTGCATATGTAAAAAGGGTTTGTGCAAGTTGGTTGTGGCCTTAGTCATACATAGCTATTACTACACTCAAGGTAATGCACTGTTAGTGCATGGTAATGCACTATGAATGAGTGCAAAAGCCAGTTTGCTCATGCCCTATGGCATCCTATGCACGTGGTGGGTTAGGACCACAAAGTTTATCTTTTTTGTGTTTTTAATGTTGTTAGTTTTTAATGCATGGATAAGGTGATGCCCTATTAGGAGAACTATCATTATGCAAGTTCGAGTACCATGCTCTTCCGTCTACATGGAGCATTGTAAGGTGTAGTTTTTCTCATGTTGCAATGAAGGTTTGGTGGTGGCATATGCACTCATTAATGTCCCTTTCATCTATGTCACTAACCTTCATGGTGTGATGGATGCTAACCTGCTCCTGGCCATTGAGATAGCTTTCTTCACACGAGGCAATTTTTTGTTCTAAATGCGTAACTCTTTTTGTCCATTATCATTACTTCAAACTACAAATGTAAGAATAATGCCACTATAATGGGGACTTGTGTCTAATATGGAATTGTCACACCTTGCTTGCTACTATGGACTTTGTTTGATGTTGTGTTTGCCCTTGTCAAAGCGAAAGTTTTGTGGTGTAATATATGTCTGGCTATGTATTGGTCGAACATGTTGTTGCCCTTGCATGTTGTAATGCATGATGTCAATCCTATCTTCAGTGCTATGTCTTCCTATGTTGTGGCATTAAGGGTACGAAAGTGTGACCTGTTAGTTGTGGAACTACAACATTTTAGGCGTTTAACATGGTTTTTCATGGTGGATGGCTAACGTTTTGAGCACATAATTTTCTTGTTTTCTTAGCACTGATGTTGGACAAGTGCTTTTGTAGTTACATGAGTCATGTTTAACATCTTCAATTTGAAAGGTGCAATAATGTTTAGGTATTTTAATTGTTATTTGAGTGGTGTAGACTACTGTGTATCAATCATTATGTCTTGGGTACCTCTTAGTGTGATCAGTCATTATGTGTATAGTTTTATTATTTAATCAAACCACACTAAAGATGACTTTCATATTTTACCTTTTTTTATTAGATTGTTAAGTTCCATTCAATTATTTTGTTGATACCACACATCTTTTGTGATTAAACTTTTGGAATCCTATAATACTATTTAATTTGTGACCATTCTTGCCCATGTTTGCATGGTCTTGGAAATCATTTGTTTTAGTCCTCATTCTACACTAGGGGCTACTATCATCAAAGAATGTTAATTCTAAGAGGTAATGCCTAGGAACATGATGAATGGTAATCAAACATGAAAGCATTTGCTCTTTCTTGGTGGAGCATTACCAGACATGATGCACATGTCAATTAAGATGTGAGTTCTTGTTAGTGCTTTATCCTTGGATTTCTACCTAGTTGAACCTTTTGATAGTCATGTTTTGGTCTCAGAGATTAAGTGATGCATATGTAAGTACGAATAATTTTAGACTGTGAAACTACAAATGGCTTATCAACTTACTTATAGTTTATTTGATATACATGTTACTCAGAAAAATGTAGTAAGTTTAGAGCTAATACATGCACTAATCGCCAACTTTTAGAAGTGATGAATTCTTTAGGTAAGTCATTGTTGCAAACTTTTGCTCAGCTTCTTGATAATTTTGGACCATTGGTCCTCCATTCCAATGATGCATCATTCGAATTTTGGCCATATGAACACTCGATTGTTTGATATGAGCATATTGTGCTGTTGACTAGTGATGAAGAATTAGGGTTCGATCTTATGGAGGGAGCTTAAGAGGTAGCTATCACATCCAAGGAAGGTAGTAGGCACAATAACTACCCTATCCTAGCTTGGGGAGATTATGATACTAAATAATATAACTTTCTCTAGGTGTTTGAAAACTGGAAGGACTAAAATCGAAATACCTTAATAAGGATCCATTTGAAGGTAGGTATGGTGCCAATAGTCATTCTAATTCTAGCTCCAATACCATATATTTAAGTTTTGTTTAAAAAGGTCTTATTTGGACCTTGGTTTGGGTTAGTCAATCAATTATTTTGTTTGCTCTGCCTACCATTATCCTTTTGTTAATCATGCTTTCTTACCTTAGCTACTCAACTCATGTCCACAGCATCTTTACTTCAAAAGAAATTAGAATTGTCAAAGCAAGCCCATGCTTTGGATATCATAGCATGAGATAGACAAGGCTATGATGAAAGTAACAATAATCTAGAGTTCCCAAAATTTCCATTGCTTCAAAAGTAACAATAATCTCCATGGTAGAAGCTGAACATGAAACCAAGTTTTTTTTAATAATATAAGTCTACTCATGCCATCCAATGCAATAATAAAAATTCGAGCATTCAAATCATCCGACATTATTGCATTTCAATTGAATTTAATTCAACCAATTAGAGGAGGCGTCTAACAAGAGGTCACAAGTGTCCCATCAAGGCCATCAAAGCTCCCACTAGACATTATTGGATAGTTGTAGCTAGTGGTAGCTACAATGTGAATGTTCCTTTGAAGTGTAGTTAAATTGAATTTAGTTTTCACACATGTCCAAAATTTCCTCTTACACCAAAGTTTGAACAATAATAAAGCAGCACATTTGGCTTCTTGAGAAGTTGTTGCCACTTGAACATTCATAGATGTCCAATTATGGAGCTAAAAAATGGAATTGAAATCCTTACAATTAATCCACCCAAGCTTGAAGCAATCATTTAAGAAGATGTTGGACAAGAGTTCCTTCATAATATTGCACTCCTACAAAAATGTTGCTTTCCTTCATTGCTAGAAAATAGATTTAATGCCAAATTTCATAGGAAAATGTTTAGTTGAGGTTGCACTGACACTTTGTAAACCGACATGACTTCCTTCCTTGAAGGATTATGGCTTATATTTCTTCTATTGTATATAGTATTTCAATCTAGTATCATATCCTCATTCAATTTCAAGCAAAGAACATCTATTTCATTTTATTTAGCACTAAGGGAATGCAGAATCAAAAATACTAAATTAGGCATGAATAGCTTCTAAACCGTTTTATGATCGTACACTCAATGTTTCGTAGCTAGGCCCGTTACAAATGTTGAATTCTCCACATCCATGTTATGGAAGCTGGCCTAGAAGCAATAGGAAGGAAGCCAAGCTAATTATCCAATAAAATAGAAAAAAAAATTACCTATAATAATCCACCAAAATCATATTATTTATGGTCAAAGGGGCTGCAAAATTAAGTCAGTTACAAATATGAGAAGCACCATGACGCATATGAAAAGTCTTTTTTGTTGTAAAGTATTTGGACGTGAAGGATTGAACCCACAAAAATTCTTCATAAGGAATAACACTTCTAACAAAGTTTTGTAATCAACACTTACTATCAAGTTGATAAGCTACAAACTCTGAGTCCCTATAGTCCTTGGCTAGATTTACCATTTCATAGTAGCAATAATGTGTTCCATCTTGTAGTTATTTGGATTACTCCATGCATAACGATGCAATTATATTCGCCATCTTGTCAATATTTTTGTAAAATTCAAACATGTTCTCCTGATGAAGCTACTACTCCGGATCTATAGATTGAATAGTCTAATTCACTTTAGTTGTAGTGGATTGACACATAAAATCTCATTTTGTGTGAAATACTTTTCTTATTATCAAGTAATTAATGACTCCAAAAGCATGCTAGAATTTTTACTTAAAAGCCACTATAGCTTATAATTTTTCAATCCAACTTGCAATAGCTTTAAATATTATTCATGCTCCTTAATTTTTGTCCAAAATGATCTCATCCTATTAACAAAATAAATATTTGCAAAGTTGATTTTAGCCATAACCACCGCACAAATAGTCATGCATCCCACCTTATCAATTCTATGGACATGTTACATCCTTGCTTGTTCCACAATTAGTAGAATAAGACACAAGGAAGTTCTCCAATGCATCTAGATTACCTAACCAATAAGCTCCCTACTCTTAATACGAGTTTGACATAACAAAAAACCTTTTTTTCATTGCACACTCAAACAACAATACCATCAATCAACATAAAGCTAGAACCATATGTAATCCCATTTTTTTAAAGTGTTCCTAATATCAAAAAAGTAATATGGACATCTTATAATTTCTTAGAGTGGTGAAGTTGTTGTAGATTGCTCTCCCTGATCTTGTTTTCACTTGTCTTGCCACCTTTTTTGTTTATTAATTTCTGATATTTCTTAAGGGTTTCTTTTCTAATTATTCATTTATGTTCTCATTATCTACTACATGAATATTTGGAAATAGCTTTTTAACGAGCTCCGTAGCTTCAAGAATAGCAATAGTTTCCACGGCAAATGCTAAACCTAAAATTCATGTTCTACTAACAATAATAATAAGCCTACTAAAATTATCCCAAATAACTTTACAAATTCCATCATCGAGATATTATTGCACTACTACGTAACAATTTATCTTCACTCACCCCATTGGAGGAGAATTCTAATAAATTTTAATAAATAGCCTTTGAAGGCCACTAAAACTCCCCTTAGATGGGATTGGAGAAATAGAACATGGAGTAGAAGAAACAATAGAAAAATGAATACTGCCTTGATGTGTTGCCAGATTAAGCACCTTACTCATGTGTGCTTCCAAATTTTTATTAAAACAAATGTGATATAATGCTGAAGTAGTAAATTTGATTATAGAAGATGGAGTTGCATCCCATATATTTGCCACCATCTAATTAAGAAGCTCATTTCAAGAACCTACATGTTAATACCTCTTCAACACAGCTTAGAGTGAGTTGAAATAAAATTCAAAACTAATCTCCACATGAAAACATTGGCTTGATGCTACAACTCAATTTCCAAAAGTTATAGTCTCATCTCCTATTACATTCTAGATTATAAACATGCTACTATAAATGAATTTTGATTCCAAGCTAGTGACCTCATTATATTTGAATTAAAACTTGTCTCATTCATTTGAATTGGCCCAAGGAGAATGTATAATCTAAAACATTTAAGTACAAAAAAATTTTGTTTCTTATCCTTGTCCCAAACTTCAATGTCCTTAACAAGCTTTGCAACATTAATTGGATGCTCCACTTCCATGTCGATATAGGTAGGTCATGAAGAAATAAAAAGAATACAAAGCCAATTATCTATCAAGAATGAGACTTTTTTTACCCTCAATAATCTACTAAACCATATTAATTATCTAAGATAACATACTACTGAGTAACGTGCAATTATGTGAATTATTGTGCAACATATAAAAATTATCATCTATCACATAATACTTGAATTTGATGCCCAAACCAATTGATGTCATTCTTGTGCCATAATTTTCCAATAATTCTTTGTAATTAGTGCTACATACTATGTTGACAAATTATGAACTCCAAGACCCCCATACTCCATAAGAAGATTAACCAAGTTCAAGCAAGAATAATACATAGTGTTGCCATCATTTGAACCCATCCACAAGTATCGATGCATTAGTTTCTCTAACCCATCAAGAATGCTTTTCAAGGTTAAAGAATGGGTTAAGTAAAATGTAGGAATATTAGCATGCATAGAGTTGATCATGAGAATATGCCCCTCCATCAATAAAGATCTAACATTCCATCTTAACACACAATTCTCAACTCAATCAATTATAAATTTGAAGTCTTTTTTTAAAATTTAGTTACTACAATAGATATGCCTAAATATTTTAATTGAGCAAATTGACTCATTTGTACCTTTCGTTTTGTCATCTTCCTTCACTTGTATTCCATCCCCTTATAAAATAATAATCTTCACTTGTTAACATTTATCACCCAACTAGAGTGTTGCCCATGCTACTTCATATTGTCCTAATTGGTATTAGCTACAACAAAAGTTGTAGGTGCATACATAATGATGGCATCAACATATAGATGGTGAGTAATCATGGGTGAGGAATGGCTAATTATATTCCCAATCGATAGAACTTTCTCTACACAGTACTTAATAGGCAAGAGAGATACTCATACACAAAGGTAAAATTGTTTTTAGAAAGTAGACACCCCAACATAAACCCATGATAACCCCAATCTCTTGAAGATAGATCTTATTAAATAAAATCCCAAATATTGATGTAATGGTACAAGCTACATCCAAATCATGCCAAAGCTGTTGTAATTGCAAATGCTTCTACATATTAAGCATGAATTTCCAATTTGTCTTATTACAAGCATAGTCCTTGTTCATCTTTAATGCTACAAGACCCTCTAAAAGAGCAAATAAATTTATATACACAGCCATCTCTAATGTAAAAAGCATAGTATTAGATATAACATGGTGAAGCACAAAATCAATTTGTTCCCTAGTAATAATATCAGGAAGCTCCAACTTTAGGATACCCACCAAAAGTTTAGTCACAACTTTCTGCATCACATCGCAAAGACTAATGGGTCTAAAGTGTTAAGGTTTAAGAACACTCTATACTTCAGAATTTAGGATGAATAGCACGTATTTTCACCTTTTTGGCATAGAGTTATCTTTAAAGAATTATTTCATAGTAGTGACAATATCTACCTAAGTAATATTCCAATATCCATGCCTAAACTACTCAAAGAAGCTGTCGAGACTAAGGACTTTGTTTCTTTTGATAGGAATAGACCCATTTCTAATCTCAAAATTGTTGATTGGAACCATTAGACTTACTAATTATGCAATGTTGATAGCTATCAAGGGTTGGAAAGGTAGGGGAGGATTATATTGCCCAAAACTACATCACTTCTAACTAAAGAACAACATGTGTATATCTTTAATCATAGTTATGGAAGCCACCAGTTCGCTATTATCATGTTTAAGATGATGTATATAGTTTTTTCTATATCTAGACGCAGTTACCACTTGAAAGAAAGTGTGTTCCAATCACAAAGATTGGCATCATGAAGCTTTGTCTGCTACCACCACCATGCTTCTTCTAAAGTTGTAGCCATATTATAAGAGAAAATACATTATGCCAAAAAATTGTGTTCTAGCTCTATTAACCCCATCTTAAGTTCTTTAAGTTGAAGCTCTTAGATCTCTTGCTCCAACATGTGAGGCATATTAAGAATATTGTCTAGTTCAGGTACACCTTATTTCATTAAAGTTGATATTGCTCTATTAAATTTAGTAGATAGGCCATCCATATGTTTGCCAATGAAAATTTTATTCCAAGCTACCTACATAACAATAGTTGAATTTGAAAATGATAGCCATAAGGTTTCAAACTAGCTTCTCTTATTAGTATTATTCAAATATAGTTGTTTAAATTAGATAAGATAAGTTTATGGTCTAAGCTAATATGATGAAGATGTGTCACAGTGGTACTCGAGAGAGCTTTTATACCATTAATATTCATGAAAGCTCTATCCGATCTTTCCTATATATGCACACTACCCTTCATATTTTTACACAAAGTGAACCTATTCCCAATAAATCCAAAGTTTGCTAGATCAAAATCAGGCATAAAACTACAAAACTCATATTGAGCCTACCCACTACTAAATCATTTTTGTCCTTTCTTCTAATTCCACACAATAAATAGATTGAAATCTTCTATAATAAATGACTCTTAACCAAGCTTTTCACATTCTCAAATTTGTCCTTAGGCTGTCTGACAAAACTTTAATCTTTTGATACATACACTACACGACACTATCTACAATTCTTGCTACTATGTCACACCTAGATAGTAACCACCAATAAAGATGACCAAATAATCTCAAGCTCCACTCAATGCCTCAAAAAAACAATAACACCCTTTTATAATTTGTCAAAGGTTGGACAAAGTACCACTAATTCTTGCTCAAAAGCCAGTCTATCTCACACCTATAAAAGTTTTCAACCCAAGCTTCCAACAAGACAATAACAAATACACCATTTTCCATTACCGAGCATTGTAATAGCTACAAGCGTTTGCCACTCTGATGCAATAAATGTTCCATATTGCTAATGAAACCACATATTGTTTGCTAAAAACCTTATAATTTGACAAATTCCACACATCTATTGCACACCCAACCATGTTATGTCTACATTTTAGAAGCACCACACTTTCAAAAAAGCATATGGGACTCAAATACTAATAGCAGTGAAGCATCTTGCTATAATTTGCAATTGAACAAATATTCTAACTCCCATTTGAGATCCTTCTTTGGTTAACATGCTTCCCTTCCATAAAAAAAGTAACAATTGTAGGAACTTGAAGAAGTTCTCACTAATGTCAACATTTTGTTTAAGCATTTCCATAATCATTCGATAATCATTTGATAAATTTCTTCTTAAATACTGCACACCATTATTCCCAATTTACTGCTACAATAGTAAACCTATGTAAAAAAGCTTCATACATGCAAAACTATACTTGCTATGGCTAGACATTTATACATTCTTGATCTTATGATATCTCCTATAATTCCATACAACATACATCTCCATACAACTAACTAAAAAACTTTAGTTTTCATGCCAAATGAACTCCACATGATCAGTAGCAATACATCAAACAAAAACTCCATAATTATAGCCAAGGAAAAAAGGTTGAGCACCTAGCTTTTGTTTGCATTTAAGGAAATGGACCAACTTCTCTTTTAGGCCCTCTTTCTAAAAACATCTTTCTCTACCTTCGAAATAAAGAATCAATTCCAAGCAATTGAAGTAACTCTCACAATAATAAGAATTTTATAC
Organism: Vanilla planifolia; assembly: GCA_023846275.1. Lineage (NCBI taxonomy): Eukaryota > Viridiplantae > Streptophyta > Magnoliopsida > Asparagales > Orchidaceae > Vanilla > Vanilla planifolia. The sequence continues at coordinate 469,345 of JAIUJO010000160.1, read as the reverse complement.
AAGCTATTCCATGGATATCCAATTAAGGTGCTTCTCAAAAATAGCCACACAACTTTTTTAGAAACATAGTGAATCTTCCAATTGCAAATTTTTTATATCTTCCTCTACTTATAATATCTCTAAGAATTTTGAACATAATACATCTCAAAAAATTGCATATCCCCATTGTCATAAATTTGTGTCTTTCTTTTGCTGTAAACACTAAGAAAATTTATAATCCTATTAATCACCATATCTTGACCAAAAATAATGTTGTTTCTTCCAACCTCATTGCTTTGGCCATGCTTCAACCAAGATTGAACCTTATCTAGTAAGATCATCACCAAGCTGGTAACTAACAACCTCTCGTTTCTATGCCAATTGAACTTTACATGATCAGTAGCAAAGCAACAATAAGTGCAAAAATATGAAAAACTTCTCCGCTCTTGTTTACCATAACAATAATAACCTACATTCTTAATAAAGTGAAGTCATAAAAAATACTAGATATAGTCTTCAAATTCATCTATAACACCAAAACCATCTACATTTCCTTAGAAGTTTTGGAAGCCAAGATGCCACTACTCTTTAGTCTACCAATTTCAACTTTTCTCTACATGAACATCTTTTTTCAATTTTCAAACTTCACTGGGTGAATCCGTTACCTTTATTAATTTTTATTTTCATTGTCATCTACACATTCATTCTATGGGGCATTAGCCACTTTTGTAGATCCTAGGTGATATCCTAATAGTGGATGGATTGAGAATACACAAGACTTACACTTTCTTTGCTTAAATAAACACCTTAATCTTTGATGAGTTACCAGGGCCATGAACAACTTCCTTGTTACTTAATGAATATGCTTTTTTGTATGCTTTTTGTTTCATTAACCACTCCATCTTAGATGAACCCCCTTTATGCCTATCATTCTTAGATTTGGATCTACCACTATGCATAATTTATGCATTATCTTTCTTTCTATATGCTTACAAATATCCTACCTACTCATATCTTGGTTATTTGCATTCCTCCTCTGTTGTGTTGCTAAAATCGCTTTCCTGTTCCTAGGTTACACAACCATCCAGGGACCCAAACCTTGTTGCTTATTATAATCAGCTTCTATCTCTACGTACATTTCACTTGTCCATCCATTCTTGTCCTATTCAAAACCCATCTTAATAGGACAATTGCTTTCTACTCTCGTAGCATTATGGACCAACTCGTTAAATGTGCATATTGCATATGCCAAATGCATGTCTTAATTTTCAAAAAATGAAGTAGATAAAGGAAACCTCGTAATACTCAAACCTTTATAGACATTGACTGAATGGTCCATTCAGCCATATACCCACTTTAAGAGGCTTTAATAGGTCAACTTACACATACTTTTACAAAGGATGATTTTTGCTTGTTAATAATCCAACCATCACCTACAACCTTGACAAAGTACAAAATGATCTTTGTCTCCCAATACATAAGGGAGAATGCTAAAAAAAACTCACTAATATTGGCTCACACATGATGGCTAAAGTGTTTGGTCTAAATCTAAGTTTCACGATTTCTAATCCTAGTGCAAGGCCTATAACATAATTGGGACCTCCCAACCACTTAGAGTCTCTATTTATAGATGACTCAAAGTTCCACAAATAGCCTACTTATGACCCAAAATCCACTAAAAAAAGTCCCCTTCCATAGTGGAGTACACTAATAATCCATTGAAAGGTTAAATGAGTACCATACACCCAACCAACTAGATCATACTGATAGTACAATTTCTAACCTCATTCAATAAGAAATTTGGTCATTTATTATGATGGAGGTATCACTTTATTCTATCATCTTCATGGAAACATTTTTTAGTCTCCCCATGTAATCACAAAAGGAACCAGAAATGGAAATGTTATTACCATTGCTTACTCTTCATTAAGATTCAAAAAAAGTAAGAGAAAAAAGTAGAAAGAAGAATTCAATCAATTATTTCAATTTCAATTGAAATATTTTCAATTGAAAATTTAAAAATCTAAAATGAAAATAAAGCATATTGAAAAATAAATAAAAGAAATTAGCACTCACAGGCAAATATTGACTCCTTTTTTTATTTTTTGGGATGGAGTTATTCATGTATGGGAGAAATCCATTATTAATCAAATCAACTAGAGGTGCAGACTTTATTGGGCCACCATGGAGACAGAAGCGTGGGCAGGTGTCACCCCTGTAGAAATCATCATGGTTGGTCATAATGCTTGCCCCATCAAAGTGTGCCTTTGAGGTACTACATGCATTGAAAATGGCTAGTGAATTCCCCATCTAACCAATCTTAAAACATGTACCAAAGAATTTCACATGGTTTCTCGTCAACTAGTGAGTAAGCCTAAAAGACAAAAGTAAACTAATTGGTGGGATCCTCATTTGATAGGTAAACCACCAAATGATACAAATCTTCTATGAAATGTTCGAGCGAGAGAATGCCTACCAAAACCTAAACAATAGTGAACTATCCTTGAGTGAGCCAAAGCTTTAGTAAACTTTGGCTGAGTCCCTTAGTGATAATAAAATGCAAATTATTCATCTGACTTGGGAAGAAGCAAAAGACTAATCAAATCGTCTAGTGGTTTGTTCCCTTCAAATATTCCCTTAAGATAGTTTGAGCCACATTTGGAATTTTATCAGCTAGATTGAATGATTAGAGGCATCAGGGGCATATTTCCCTCAATTTATCTTAAAACTTTAAGAAGGCAAGAATTGCTCAACTTCTTTGATAAGTTGAGCAAACGAATATGGGATTCTAGTGGGCCACTTCAACAAGCAAAATCTGCAATACGTAATGAATCTAACACAAGGATTTGGTGTCAAATTATGCATTAGCCCAGACCCCACAAAGGGTGTTGTTCAATTAATATAGCAAATTGGTAGTCATGTAAGTCCAAATCCCCTAAGGACTATGTAAAAATACACTTGTCGAATCAATTAACACCAAAACTTGATGATGTTTATGCCTATCAACCACTTCTAATTGTCAGTGCAATGCAACACCCCAATAGGTAAGAGGGTGTAATGGTTATTGGAAAGTGTAGGGTGTGAGTCCTCATGGAGTGTACACTAGTACAGTTATTTATTGCAGTATTAAATATTTATATTAGTTCATTCAAGTCCGAAGGGGGAAAAGTTCCATGATAATGGCACTTGCACTTGGGATAGCCAATCCTACGAGTTGTAGAGTGCCTTTTAACATGAAATTTGATGGGACACAAGTTAAAATTCTCAAGCTAGAATGTTGCAGCAAATGGAAATGTCAAGTGGCCCAAATATGTCGATGGAGGCCTTACGAACAATTATGTTTTCTTCCTAACAAGCTGTTGACCTAGGAAATGACTCAACTATAGGTTAGACAAAGCAATTGGAAGAGCACCACATGCTGAGCCTTGTCTAATTTGCCCCAAGTTGCCCCTAAAAATACAAGTGGCCAAGTGCATTCCATACCCAATCATAGCAATACCCACATCAAGTCTCTAAGGTGAACAACCTCTAGTCGATGAAGTAATGCAGGCAAGGGAAGTCAAGAAATTGGATCCATTATTTTAGGAAAAGGTTTTCCTCTAAGGACTAGGAACCACTTTCAATGGACTATTAGAGCTGCTTAAAAAGTAAAAGCTAGCTAATGCATGCTGGTTGTGTGACAAATTAGGAGCAGCCCCTACGAGGGGCCTCCTTTGGGCATCAAACAATAAACACAAAATTTGATGGACATTTCGAATCAAACTATTTGATTAAAACAAAGCATTACAATGATATTTTAGGTTCCTCACATAATGTTTTATCTACTCAGTGTTCTGAATGTCAAAGTGATGAAATTCAATAAAGCATGGGTAATTTATAGAAGTAACTATGACTTTCTTCAGCTTACCAAATGCTTAATCACCTAATTACTTATATGCATGAATGGACTGATGCAATTACCAATGTTCTTTTCTATTATCCAAAGAAACCAATGACAAGGGATTGAATTAATAGAATGAGTAAGAAAAAAAGACCTTATTTAGCTTTACTTTGATGTGACTTTGTGAAATGACTTGAAAAGTATAGCATAAATGGGAGTCATCATGCAACCTAAATTAAAATTCCACTACTTCTCATATTATTTTACTTATTTCATAAGATGGAGGTAAGGCAAGAACCATCTTTTTAGCTATAGGTCTTGCATTTGTATGTCAATCTGAGTAGAAGATATTGCAAATCAGAGACTTTGGGTAAGCTGCCACATCTACTAAAAGATAATGCAGGTGTCGAAATATAAGCTCAACAAGAATAGAAATCTAATCTAGAATAAAATGGTAAAAATGCAATTGTTTTTGATTTCCAGTACCAATATCAACCACAAAAAGTGTGTCCTATCAATCCATCAGGCTTTCAAAATTTTAGGCTAGAGGTGTAAGAAAAGCTCCCATAGGGATAATTATCTTGTGCCAACTAAGCATTCATTGCAGCAATACTTTTTGGGCCATTGTTATTCGCTCTTTTTATCATTGTGAAGTAGATTTCACCAAGTTTTTTTATCGTTCACCCACAAATAAGGAACTGATTTGGGCTTAGATTTTCATGAGACAGGTTCATTTTACCTTACTCATAAATTTGATGTGATAATATTTCAATATAGCATTAGAGGAACCATTAATTCACATAATTGACCATCATTCTTAAATGAAAAGTTAGTCATGCAAAGCTATTCTATCTAAGATTTTCATTAAATTCCCTTATGTCATAATCCATGCCATGATATAATACATCGGCCTATTGTTCACCTGTTGTAAAATAATATAGGCATTGCACTCTAGTGGCACACAACTATAAGCTCCTCTAGTTTCTTTGAAAGTTGGAGAGCATCGGCAATGCAAGAAATGACAGTTAAGTATGAATAGAGAATCCTTAAAACCGACTTAAATTTGTGATGGAGCATTCTAAGTGGCAGAGTAGCATTGCTATCATTATCTACAAAGATCCAGCCCATTTGTAGCATATTCATCGATTTGGAGACATAGACATCATAAAATGTTTGAAATACACCCTGCTCGTTTGATTTCTTACTTCACATGTTACATTATGTAATACAATGAGATTTATGTTGCACCCCTTGGAGGCTTACCTAGGTGAAAAGTTCAAATGCCTAATATTGCCCATCATGGAAGTTGAACAATGAAATATGTGAAGTATTGTGGTTTGTACTCTCAACAAATTCTTGCAATCCACTGAGAACTAACCATATATAGTAGTAGATCCATCCACATATGTTTTATTTTAAGAAATGTTTTTAATTTCCTTATGTGCATTATTGAAGACCTACTTATAAATGTTCAAATTACGAGGAAAAAAGTGTCACTTTGTTGCCTTATTTATTGCTTGGGATTGCTTTGGGATGGATGCGGAGAGATTAAATTGGGGGTTATGTTCTTCCTTGTTCAAATTGTCATAATATGTGATCTATAGTCCATTTATCAACTATAAATGATGCTAACCTGTGAATTGTAAATCCTACTCATTAGTGGATGTTTTTTGGCAACATTTTAGATTTTAAAGTGATGCCGTATTCAGATGTTTTCCTTCCCCTCGAAGGAATGGTGGTAATATACAATCCATAAGAGGCAATGTGTGGCATAGTGTATTCCATGATGAAGTGAATGTTGGATGGTGCCATATGCTCTATGCATATTACATGGTATGCTACACCCCAAGCCATGTACTATTACAACTACTTGCATGACAGACTAATACATGCATTGCAACACAAAGTGAACAAATTTTTAGGTTTTTTCTAGTACAAATACTGGTGCGTGTGTAAGGTAATACCTTATTATGGGACTTCCCTTCATTGGTTATCAAATTATCAAAATATTTAATCAATAATGGGCAATTTGTAAGATGGTGTGACTTAAGATGAAGCAAAAGTTGGATGGTACAATATGCACAAAGGTTTTTGAACCCTTGGCACACTACAGCACTATACGACACCTAATGGTAACCATTGTGTGCTACTAGTAGCACATGGAAATGGTGATGTACTACTAGGAAACTTGAGCTCGTAATTCACTAAAATGCCACAGTATGTAATCCTTGAGCAATAATGTCTAGCACAATGCATCTTAAAACAAAGTTGAAATGAGCAGCATGGTGTGGCCTATGACAAAGTGGAACTTGGATGGTGCAATACGCACTAGGGTTCTGAGCATGCCCTAGCTGGACACTACTAAGAATAATATGCACCACAACATTGTACTTGCACCTAGAAACATGTCTATGTGCACCTAGTGACATTTTATGCTTGCAAGAAGTAGAGCTTGCTATGTGTAACTTTTTTTGAATTTTAGCATCACAAATTGCTATTACTTGGATAAGGTGATACCTTATATGGAGACTTTCCTTCTTCTTTAACAAACTTTTTGCAACATGTGATCTATAACAGATAATATGTGATATGGTGTGTTTCATGATGAAGCAACAATTTGATGATACAATGTGCTCTATGGTTTGTGTAAGTTTGGCAAGGTCTTAGAATCATGTTGCTACAACTAAGCGCATGACACAATGTTAGGAATGCTACAGTAGCAATAATGCACTATTCATGTGCACCGTAGTCAGTACATGTGCTCCCAATTTGATCCAATGTGCATAGTTATTGAAGCTCACAAAGCATAACTTTAAGGATTTTTAGTGCTAAAAATAGCAAACACATGGATAAGGTGATGCCTTATTGGGAGACTTACCTTTCTCCTTGAAAGAATTATTACAACATGTAATCTGTAAGGGTTAATGTGTAGCTTTTTTCAGCTCTAAGCAAAGCCAAAGTTGGATGGTGTAATATGTGGCTTGTGTATGATGGGCTTCATCTGAAGCCACATACAATAGTCCTCTATTCATGTATAAGGTAGCCAATCTGCATGTGGCCCACAACATCCTCTGCATGTTTCTTACAAAATGTAACCTTTTTTTGGGATTTTTCAACATACAAGCTGTTATCACATTGATAAGTTGATGCTCTATTCTTAAACCTTCATTCCACCATGACAGAATTGTCACAAGAGCAATCTGTAAGGGGTTATGTGAGGCACCATGTGGCCTATAACAAAGTAGAAGTTTGATGGTTTAATATGAGCTAGGGTTATGTCATGTTGGTCTTCATCCCAAGCCATGTGAGATAGCCCACATTGTGTGCATTTGACAGCCAATCAACACTTGGCTTGTGGCATCAAGCACATGGCTGGTAAGGCCCATAAAGTGAAACTTTTTGGGATTTCTAGCACTATCAGGTAATGGCACATGTGTAATGTATTGCTTTTTTTGGGATGATTGCCATCACCATTATTTGAATTGTTCTAATATGCAATCAATAATGGGGCAATATGCTGCACAGTGCAGCCCACATGATAGAGAAAATGGTTACAAGAGGCATTTGGATTTGTGTATGCTTGGATGTAGTGCGAGCCATGCACTACTATAGTTTCACGTACAACAGAGCACTGAGTCCATCATAGCACTGTCACGCATGTGGTCGCTTGTCTACTCATGGCATGTTGGATCCTTTGCATAAGGCTTTTTTTGTCCACAAAGTATAACATTTTTTTCGATTAATGTACTATGACCTACTAGTGCAGGGATAAAGTATTGCATTTTTATAGATTTCCTCTTTCATTAACGAAATTGTTGTAGTGAATAATCAATAATGGGCAATGTGTGATGTAGTGTAGTTCACAACAAAAAGGTTGTTGGATGGTGTAATATGTCCTACGTTTTAAGCATGCTAGGATGTGACCCCAGTATCATGCTACTGTAGCTACGTGCAAGGTAGAGCACTTCACCCATTAATGCACTTTTTGTATGCGGAGTGTAGTTTGAACCTTCATAAAGAGGCACGTTCATATGTTTCCTGCTTTTTTATTAGATGATAGGTTTCATTAAATTATTTCATTGATGCTACACTTCTCTTATTTTGAAATTGTTGGTGTTTTTTAATGTTATTAAGCAAACACTCATTCTTACTCTCCTGATTCCAAAGGCTTAGAAATCACTCTTCTTGGTCTTCATTATTTGCCAGGGAGGGTTTGAAGAATTATATTATAAACTAGAACATAAGGGATGGTATCCTAATTGCACCTCTTTATGGAGTAATGCCAGACATGACGAACATGTCAACTATAACATGAGGTGTTGTCTGGCATTTTATCTTTGTATGGCTCCCAATTTGATCTTGCCAGTAATCATATACTTTTCCAAAAGATTAAGTAATGCATATGAAATTATGATCAATTTTAGTCTATGAAACTATGGATGGCTCATTAGATTATTTAAAGTCTATTTAATGGCACATCCTACTCATAAAACTGTAATATTTTAGAGATAATATGGGCATTAAACTCCAACTTTTGGATGGGGTGCATTTATTAGATAAAAGTTCAATTGGTACTTTCATCTAACTCCTTGATGACCCATGATAACTTGTTAGATTACACAACCACTATGCTAGTAATGCATTATTCAAATTTTTGCCCTATTAACATTCAACATATGATAAGGGCCTACCATTATTGTGATAAGTGACATAGCATTAGGGTTGAATTTTGGAGATCCTAAGAGATGGCTATCAAATCCAAGAAAGGCAATAGGAGCATAAATTACCTAATCTTTACATGGGGAGTTAGTGAAAATAAATAACAATACTATGCTCCATGAGTCTTACAATTGGAATTAGTACAAATTACAAACCTTAAAAATGATCCACTAGAAGGTAATTCTTGTACAAATAAATATGGTAACTTAAGATCCAATTGTCTATTTTTAATTTATAATAAAAAAGCTCATAGTTGGGTCATAGTTATGGTCAATCGATCCATGTTTTAGTGTGCACTGCCTACCTTGATCCTTTTATTTTGCTCTATAGTTTTGCCTTAGCTATGGTTACTATGAAGAAATTAAATTGCTCAATGAAAGTCGATGCTCAGGAAATATTAGCATGGGATAACATCATAAGATTTTAATCATATAATGTTGGCAATAAGGATCAAAGTCATGGGCATTTAGATTTCATAGTCAGAGGTAATTCTTTCGGATTTTTTAAATATGAATCACTACAAAAGCATTTGCAAATAATTTTTTGTTAATCTAGATTGAAGGTTTGGTGCTCAAAGACAATCAGATACTATTTTAGTCTTAACTGTAAGCAATGCTAACTAAGTATTGGTAGATGTTGTTCTTTAGACTCTATCAGCAACTTATGAGAAATCAAAGTCCTTTGGCCTTTTTAGAAATTCATGGTTAAAGCCTACATCGTACTCTTCTTGAGGAGGTTCACACATAAAATCATTAAAAACATTAAGTTGAAGTGATTTGCGAAGTTCCATAGTCCCAAACAAAATCATATAGAAGTGAACGATCAGCAACACTATCTATAGCACTATTGACATGAAATTTTATGAGAGATAGTTTTAAGTACTTCGTGCCCCAAATATATGTAATGACATTATGGAAAGAACTATTGTTTGATGTAGAAACACGTAACTGGTTAACTGTACTAGTGGCTTTTGTTGAATCGATTTCAAGAATAGAAATAATACCCATGGAACAAAGCAAACATGGAGCCAAGGTTTTCCCTATAATAGTAGTAGATCTACCCATATCATCCCATCTAATGATTCTTACATTCAAGTTATTATACACATCTATGTCACAATTGAATTTAATCCGACCCAATGAAGGAATCTAATAAGATGTAACAAACAACCAATCATGGTCACATGTGCATCTGTTGGATGTTATTGGAGAGTTATAGCAAGTAGCAACTACAATGTGAAGGTATCTTTAAAGGGCAACACAATTGAATACCTTTTCTGCATGTGCCTACAAGTTCTTTTACACCATGTGAAATAAAGATAAAGTAGCACATTTGATACTTGAGATGTTTATCCACCAACAGATTCACAGACATTCAATTAAGGAGCTCAAAAATGCAAGTGATGCCCCTACCATTAATCCTACTTAGCATGAAGAAATCATTATCAAAGTTATTTGGCTAGAGTTCTTTCACAATATGGCACTCAAAGAAATAATGTGGCACGTCTTCATTATGAGTACATTCCCAAAGTAAAAGTTTAGATGTCTTAATCTTTCTTGGACAAAGTTAGCTGCAAGTAGGAAGTAGATTTAATGCTAATATCTATAGGAAACTATTTCCCCGAGGACACACTTGCACTTTCCAAACCCACATAACCTCCTTCCTTGATGGGTTATGTCTATATACATGCTATTGTATATACTCTTATAGTCAAACACTATATCCACACTCAATTTGAAGCATAACACATCTATTTCATTCAATTTTGACCAAAGACAATGTAAAATCTAAAGTATTAAATCAAGTGCAAAAAACTTCAAAATCCTTTTGTGATTCAACATGTAATGCTCCCTAAGTAGCTCCACTTCAAATGCTAGATGCTTCACATCCATGTTGTGATAGCTTTGCTACGTAGTGATAAGAAGGATGCCAAGCAAATTATCAAACAAAAGGAAACAAAATTGCCCATAATAATCTAATCCATATTAGTTATGGTCCAATGGTCACAAGATTAAGTAACTTATGTATATGAGATCCATGATGAGGCATCCAAAAAGTATTATTGTCATAAAGTATAGATCTTGAAGAACTAAACTCATAAATAGTCTTCGTTAGTCATAATTTCTCGGTAGTGTTTTTCAATAAATGTTGATGGCTAGGTTGACAAATTGTAAATTCCAAGGCCTCTAACCTCCATAAGAAGAGTTATCATTTCTCAACAAGCATACTTTATTGCATTACTATCATTTGTACAACTCTACAAATAATGACACTTTTTAGAAACTCTAATATAGTTCCACCAAAAATTAATGTGTGGGCTAAGTAACAAGTAAGAATTGTAGCTAATATTAAGCTAATCATGACAACATGGTTGATTTGAAATTGAAGTCTTTTTTTTTTATTTTTGGTTACCCCAACTAGAATGTCTACATATTTTAATTGAGTAAATTAATGCATATATAGTTATCCCATAATAAACTTCTTATTCTTACAGTTCAAACACTTGCTAAAGAACACTTTGTCTTTGTTTAGATTCAGCATGTGACTTGATTGATGCATATATTACTCCATAATATCTCGAATGTTACTCACTACAACACAAGTTGTATGTGCATAAATCATGACTTTATAAGCATACGAGTGTGTAATCATAAGGATGAAGGGTAAATCCTTAACCCAATAAAGACAGAATAATTAAGCTGGTATTAAATATATTATAAGATATACTAAGACATAATCATAAACAATTATGGTAAAAGACAATATCCCTATGCAAAACCCCAAGTTGCTTTGATTTGTGATAGATGGATATCATTCCAAATAATACAAAGTCTTAGTGCAGTGATAGAAGCCTTAATCTAATCATATCAAAGAGTAGGGAAATAAAAATGCTTAAGCATATCTAAAATAAATTCCTACTTTACCATGTCAAAACTTGGTCCATATCTAATTTTGAACAATCTTCAAAGGTAAATAGGAGCAAATTCGTAGCCATTTCTTGTACCAAGAAAATATTATCAGATATAACATGGCCTACAATAAAAGCAACTTTCTCCCAAGTAATGATATCTTGAAGTAGCACCACAACCCTTGCGATCCAATTGGATTGATTTTCTTGGGTTTAGATGGTCTTCAAACTTTAAGGATGAGTATGATCAATGTGTCTTTACAATGTTTATATACAAAACCTTGTTAAAAAAATTTTTCATTATTATAACGATGTCCACCAATGTGATCTTCCAATAACCACATAAAAACTTAGTTGACATGCCATCAATACCAAGGTATTTGTTTCTTGTTATTGAATTTAACATAGATCTGAGCACATCATCATTGATTAGAGCCACAACTTTAGTCACCTATTCCCTATTAGTAGTTCTCAAAGGGTAGAAGGGTGGAAAGGGCTCATATTGCATTTGGATACACTACTTCTTGCTAAAAAAATATTATTAATCTTAGTTGAAGGGGCCACCAGTTCCCCAAAATTATTTTTAAGTTGGTGGAAATACTTGTTCTTAGTAGTAAAGGTAGGTGCCACCTGAGTCGATTATACATCATTCTCATTTGTATGGTTTAGCTTGGCATTATGGAATTCCTTCTCAACTAACACAAAATCTCCATCTCAATGTCTCTCATGCATTATGAAAAATGGATTGGAAGAAGATTCAATAATAGTTTCTGCATGAATACACTTATTCTAAGCTACAATTTCAATTTCTACACCCACGACACATCTCCTTTCTTGACCTTTGCTATTACAAATGTCACTATAAATACATCATGCATCTAGAACCATATATTTAGAATGATTAAATAATGGCATGTCCATATTTTTTGAGTTTTTCCTATGAGACATGCATAATTTGTTGATTCATCAATGTCAATGTTAATTACTGATACAATTTATCATGGTTCAATGAACCATAGCCCTCGATAATTTTTATCAATGCAGTGAGGTGCTCCATGTCCATGAAAATAAATGTTGGCAACTCAACAATAAGAAGATAACCAAACTATTTATCCTTCGCAAATGTCACTTACTTTCTCTTAACAATACACCAAATTGTATTATCACAAGTCCTTGGCATCACCATGCACAAGAATTGCTATATATATGATGTCTTATGTGGCATATATATATTGTCATGTGTCATATAATATTTGGATCTAAAAATTTCAACCCATAACAAATACTCCAACATTACAACCCACCTATATGTCTTACTAATTAATTCTACCTTCCATGTTAATAAGCTCTAAATTTTATGTCCCTTATGTTACTTATGAAGTAATACCAAATTCTTGTTTTGCACAACAATTCAATTTATTAGAATCAAAACCACTTAAGTACTTAGGCATCACCTTTTACATCTTCTCCATAATGCTATTTGGAATTGAAGAATGGCCTAAATAATAAGTCAAAATAGCATCTACGACCAAATTAATCAAGGCAATCAAGCTCACCATTGATAACAACTTAATACTTAATCTCAAAACATAGTTCTAAACTCTTTCAATAAGGAACTCATCATATTTGTTTTGTAATTTATTTGTTGTAATAAAAATGTTTAAATAATTTATTGAAATCACATGACCTCCCAACAATCATCTTCTTCTACTTGAGTCCATACCTTTTCAAAATAGTACTCTAGATTTGTTAAAATTGATGACTTGGCTAGAGTTTAACCTGTATTACTTCAATATGTCTTGAATGGTCCTTGATGCAATACGCATTGTATGTGCATAAATCAAAATGTCATCAGCATAAAGAAGGTGAATAATGATTGGTGAGGATGGGTTAATCTTGATTCCTATAATAACTTTATGCTTCACATTGTGTATAACAAGTTTAGAGAAATATTCTGGTTTAATTGTGAAGAGGTATGGCAACAAAAGACAAACTTGCATAAGTTCCCTAGTTGTTTTAATACATGCCTCCACCCAATCACACAAAATTTTTAGAAACCTTAAGTTGCTTTAACATGTCAATAAAAAAATTCTAGTAGGCCTTATCATTGGCTTGATCAATGTCCCAGTTTAATGCCATGAGCTTGTCTTTAAAAGTAGAAGAGTTTAGATAGGCTACCATCACTAATGCCAAAAAGATTATCTAATATAGTATGACTAGTCACAAAATCCACTTGTTGTCTTGTAATGATGCATGGAAGCAATAAATTAAATTTACTTACTATGTTAGCCTAAACCTTGTGCATCACATTACATAAACTAAATAAACTAAAATATTTAGGTATTGTAGCAAACTATACTTTGGAATAGGAATAACTAACAAGTCTTTTAATCTCTTGGGCATACAACTATGAAAGAAGAATTGTTTAATAGCTATGACAATAACCACCTAGTTAATATTCCAATAACCATGTACAAACTCTTTACTTATACCATCCACAACTAGAGCTTTATTTTCTTATAGTCATAACAATAGTCCTAAATTTTGTATCTGTAATTGGGGCCATTAGACCTTTCAGGTACTCACTATTAATAATTTCTTAAAGGTTCGAATGATGGGAGAGGATTATACTATCTAAAAGTGCACTACTTTCTACTAAAGAATTTCATAACGGTATCTTTAATTTCAATGAAAGAACCCACCAATCCCTTTTATCATTTTTAAGTTGATGAATATAATTACTTCTTTAGTTAGAGGCAACTAAAGCATTAAAAAAAGCTTATCTTCCAATACCTCAGGTTAACCCAAAGTACCTCAGCATGCTGTCACCATGAAGCTTCTTCCAAGGTTCTACCATGTCGTAAAAAGAAATTTGAAGTGCCAAAAGTTCATTCTCCTTCTCTATTAATCCCTTATGCTCTTTATGTTGCAATGTCTAGATTTCTTGCTCCAATTAGAGAGTCATATTAAGAATATTGCTAAGTTCAATAGTGCTCCAAATTTTTAAAGCTTACAAAGCTCCATGGAATGTCATGGAAATTTTAATCATGGGGTTACCACCAATAGTATGTATCCATAGAGCATGCACAACCTCAAATTTTTATGGAAAAGATAATGATACATTTTCCAACTAGAGTCTTCTTTCCATCTCATTTAATGGTAGTCATTCAAATAAGATAAGTAAAAGGATAATGGATAGAGCCAATGCGAGCAAAGCAACTCACTATAAAGCTTAGGAAAGCCACACACACCCTCGTCTACCAAGAAGGTGCTATCCAGTCTTTCCCAAATATGTGCACTACCCACCTTATTATATCACCATGTAAACTTGTTACCAATATTTCCTAAATTATTAAGCTATAAATCCTACATCAAACTTGAGAACTTGCATTAAGCCTACCCACTATTAAATTTCTTCCATCTCTTCTCATTTTGCTTTAGTGAAGCATTGAATTCTCCGACAATAATTAATGGTTCACCCAGCTTAGTCAATTCTCTTATTTGATCCCATACAACAAGTTGAGCCATATAATCTTTTGATGCATGTGTCTCGCAACACCCCCAAGTTGTACTGCTACCCCAATTTAGAAGTATAGTTGCCACCTAGGAGGATGAATGCATAACCCCCAATTGCATACAATTTCTCCAAAGCACCATAATTTCCTGAAATAAACCCACTGAATGTTGAATAAAAAAGTTTAAATTTCTTCCCAATAGACTTTTTACCTCACTCTTATCAAACATCTCCATGCTAGTTTCCAACAAAGAAATAATAGTTAAATCATGTTCTCATACAATTCACTATAAATAGCAATGAGACATTTCCTCTAACACAAATATTCCATACTACTTACTCAACAATATCTAATAAAGCAAAGGGATTGAAGCATGCTTATGAATTAATGCACCCGAACAACACATATGCAACAAATTGCCCCACACCTGTATAATAGACCTACTACCTTTGCACCAAATACTAGAATTATAACTCTTATGTGATTTCCAATTCTTGAAGCCTTCCCACTAAACCTCTAACTTAAGCAAAAATATGAAGTAGTACTATGCTTTTTATGTTTTTTTTATTTTACATTCCTCAAGACATGTTCAAAAATATTACATGTAAACAACCCAACTCTGCTATCAATCTTGTTCAATAAACAACTATAATGTTGCCAAAATAATGTAGAGCACAAATCCATAATATATCAAACTTACATGTTCCACTATCTCAAAAAATTTAAAAGAATCTACATCTCTAAATTAACCTTAAGTAGTACATCCACATAGCTGTTATATAGATTCCATAAATTTCCACCTCTACATAATAGATTCTGGCACCCATATGACTTCAAATTCCAAAAGGTTTCCTACATTCCCTAAAACATAATAAAGTTATAAAGTAGAGCTTTCCTCTACACGTTTCCTTATTTCTCAAGTGATGCTTTAAATTATTATGCATAAACAACTAACCTCTACATTCAATCATACTTAATAAGTTGTTGTAATTTGGCCACAATGATGTAGAGTGCAATTCCACTATCTAGCAAACCTACATCTTTGATTAAAATAATTTGATAAAATCTGGTCCTCAAAAGTCATCCAAAGTAGTTCATCTAATTTATTATTATGTAAATTTTAATAATTTCAAACAATATAGATATAAATTCTCACACCAATAAGGTTTGCACTTCCTATAGCCTTCCTACACTCCCAAAAACATAAGCAATAAAATGAAGTAGCACTTGGCTCTATATGCTGCTAATTTTACATTCCCTAAACTATATTTTGAAAATAACTACAAGTAAACAATTCATCTTTGCTTTCAATCTTGTTTAGTAAGCTATTGTAATTTGGGAACATTAATGTAGACCACAAGCAGGTGAACCCACAAACCAGTATCTTCCTCTACCTCCAATAATTTGATGAAATATCTGCCTAAAAAATCCCTATGAGTATTGCACCACGTTTTTATTATGTGAAATTTAATTTCTATAACAATTCCATACTAAGACATTCCAATTAAACCTCATATCCATAACAAACATCCTATTATTTGTTCCTATATTCATTTTGTAACCATGTAGAACCCATGCTAAGACCATCACCAAAATGGTCTTCCCCAAATTTGTATTCATAACAACATCACAATAGCACAACACCGTACGATAATGCCTAAGTTGGAAGGATAGAGGCCATAGAATATAATTTACTATTATTTAAATAATTGAGCATCCCATAAGGCTTTTCCATCTAAATATGACCAAGTATGGCTTAAAAATAAATAGCTAATTCTAGGTAACATAACCCTCAGCACATTGCACATAAAGCATCTTCAGAATTTGTGTTCCTTCACTATTGGTAGCTAGAGTCCTTCCTCTATTAGACATACTTATTGAAATTTTATTTATATAAATCACAAAAGGACCCTTAGCAATAGTGTAATAGTAAGCATTCAAATACTACATCCCTTGTGTGCACCCATGATGCTCTAATTCCAACAAATTCCTTACCATGCTTGTAGTCATAATCCACCCCTTGCCATGCCAATTCAAATTCCTACAATCTGTAGCTATATAATAATGAAAATAATATTATGCCTTCCTACTCCACCCTTCTTCACTACGTCCAAGATATCTTATGTTATCCTCAAAATAAGCCTTTAAATAATACTACATAAGTTTCCTAAGAATTTGTCGAGGAAACAAAGTGATCCATAGATCCACAAATTCTCAAGTAGGAAAACCAATTGTCTTCCATCTACAACATACCTCTGTCCATCCCCTTTTAAGTTTTTCTTGAATTTGCAACCTGCTCAGGATGAACCCCACCCCTTCTTTATTGAGTTTCTTATCATTGCTAATTTACTCCATTATGTATTTGCTCTTTCCCCCTACTTTTGTTGGGGCTGCATTGTTTGATGTACTTGGAGTATCAATGATATCAATCCACTTCTCCACAACCTATTCAATGGCATGTGAAATGTCTCAGAATCGTCAACAAACTCAGTTATTTTAATTTCATGTTCCTTCATTATTATTATTTTTGGTACACACTCGATCATATATAGCCCCATATTATACCCTTCAACCTGAGACCTTGATTTGCTTCTATTCCTTACATGCCCATTTTCTTCTAGCTTATAATACTTGTACTTCATGCTTGCTTTCATGTTTTTATTAATATTTCTCTTCTGATGTATTAATGTACTCATTCTTCTTTTTTTGGGTTGCATCACATTCGTGGTCCAAAGCCATGACATTTATCATCAAGCTCTTCCATCTCTTATGATAGGTACTTCTCAATTCATTTTTAATTTTTATCACGATCAGGATAAGCCTCCACAGAAAGTGAACCATGATTAGAGTTATAATTCTAGACCAGCTTAATGCAAGGACACAACTTTGAGGTATGCCCTACTTTGCCATGGGTAAAGGTAAAAATGAAAAGACCCACTTATTTGAAGCTCTAAAAGGTCATGCTCAATCGACCATTTATCCACGTATCTTCTCTAAGAGGCATAGAGAGGTCGATTCTAATATAGACCTTAGCAAATTATGAACTCTGTAAGTCTTATATCCAACCAACCATTTCCATAGGCTCACCAAAAGTCTTGTTAAAGCAAACAAATATTTTATATTGCAATAGACAAGGATGAGTGTTGAAAAATGGAGCCACATAAGAGCACTCATAATTACTGTAGAGCATGGCCTAAAAGATTTTGTCCACATGTCCAATCCCACTACTTGCTAAAGTCCATCGAACCACACTTAGTCATTATCCATTAAATACTCAAACTGTAGCTAGAAAAAACAAGAAGATAAATCTAGACCCAAAAATAGCTGAGGTGCCCCCATCTATGATGTAGTACTCTTGTAATTAACTAAAATAGTAGTTGCCTTCCATACACCCTATCAATAATGTCAAATTGATTGTACATAATTCATCATTAACAAGCCTCATTCCACAAGTGAATTTCATCATTCATAATGAAAGAAGTATCTCTCAATGCACAAATTTTCACATCCACAATGATACATCTCTCTAATGAATAGTCACTAGAAATGTACTTGCAATTTCATGCATTTCTTCTCTTTTGCACTTTTTTGTTGTTGATTATTTGGGCTTCATTCTTACTGATCGTTATCCAAACAACTTTTTCTCCACCTCTGATAATTTCATAAACACTTGAAGTGCATGCCTTCAAAATAGCTACATCAGCAAATTTTGGAATTATTTCATAATTCTATAGTTTCCTTCAACTTTGCAACAGTTTATATTATGATTAAAACTTTTTCTTCCTTCCCTATTTCAACTATTATATCCTACATTACATGTGACACTCGATCTGCATCATTGAAGGAATTCAACTCAATACAAAACCATTTTTAACTTGCCTACACACTTTGATGTCTCCATAAGAATAGTGCTAGATTATATTACATTGTCTTCTATTGAAAAAGAGTTGTCATGCTCATTGCCCATTTAAAAGAAAAATGTCCCACATTGTTTTGAACTCTTTCTTAGCTTAAATACTATCATAGTATACTCAATGATTCAAATAGTTGATTCAACAAAATCCATTCAATAATCACCCAAAAGAATCACATGAGATTCCTTCTTTCCATTACTTCCCACAAGTCTGGTTATTGTGAGCACCACCATCGGCCAACACCACTGTCTATCACTACCAACTCCAAGGAATTTGAAATTCTCACATCACCTATCACTATCTTTTGGTTTCTTGAAAATGTATAACTGGTCAAAGCCTACATCAAACTCTCTCTAAGGAGGTTCAAAACAAAAGCCTAGTAAAGTCAAAATAGAAGTTGGTTGTGAAGGCACATTCCCTTGTCCTAAAGAAAATCACCTAAAAGTGAATGATGTGCAACCCAATCTGCTAAACATTTCCTTTCCTCTAAACAAGGTATAGTTTGAAAGAGCTCATTCCCTCCAAAAACTTAATCACACCTTGGCAATTGTTCCCATGGGAAGCATATGGTATCATTTGATTCATTTGATTCACTTCCTCAATCACAACAATCAATTCAAATTATATTTCCACTACAAGTGTGCTTGGCAATCTAGTTCTTAAAATCCCTTTGGTTTCAAAGATTGCAAGTGTTTCTATAGTAGTGATAGATTCTAATACATTCTGCCAGCTATAATTAAAGTTTCACTATGTGATCCCTCATTGCAGTCCTAATACCTGTAATATTACTTCTATCTAGCACCACATCACAATTTATTTTTACCTACCCCTTTAAAGAAGGTGTCCACTTTGAGGTTGCACATAGCCCAACATTGTTGCTAACATTACCCTGGATGGCTTATTGAGACTTAAGCACACAATAGTAGCAACAAATCAAATTCAATATCTCTCTATAAAGCAACTTGACTGAACACCATCTCCTCATGTACTTTCTTATTTCTATTGATCCATAAATGGCACAGTACAATTGTAGCAAATTAAACTCCTTTAACATTGTTGAAATTTTTAAAATTCTTACCCACCCAACTGATTAATTCTTATAATGAGTTAATGTGATAACAATTTTTCATCCATCACAAATAGCAACATTAATGATGCTTTACTCCTATAGTTCTTTGGCCTTAAAGCATTCCTAAGAAAAAGCTTGATATTTTGGTCCATGATGCACTACCTAGAACTTCTCTCTTTCCTCATTAAAACTCCAGCACCAAACCAAGGGTTCTCTTGAATAAGATTTAGGATCAATTTCCAAAGAAAAACTTTCACCTGGCATTGCACCTCTATTTTCCACACCAAAGGTGCATACATATTTAGATAATTCAGCATCCTATAATATATGTGTTTATATTAGAGCACACTTTCTTTATTTTTCCTAAAATATAACATGTCTCTTTCATTAAAATTAAAGAGAGTAAGGAATTCTTAAGACTAAGGTAGTAATAAATGTGTTTTTAATCTTTTTACATTCCCATTCTCCATGTTCATTAATAAGCTCCTCTAGATTTAATGGATACTACATATGCACATAAATAAATGTTGGCCACAAATCAATTAGGAGATATTCCAACCAATACCTTGGCAGGAAGGACACTTATCTATCTTCAGCAAGTACCATAAAATATTTGCACATGTCAAAGTATTAGCAAACTCAAAAAGATTGAAAGTATGTTAGTCACCCTAAGGTACAATATGGTTCTTATTTACTTAGTCCTGAATACATATACCCATAATCCATCTTCACGATGCAGCACTCTTCTACATTACTTTGCAATCAGTGCCTTCTACCAAATGACAAATCATAGATGCCCTAGCCTCCACATTCCTTAGGAAGCATCACCACATTCCAACTGGCAAAATGGATAACATTATTCCCATTTCTTCCACATCATAAATATCTGTGAAAATTGTTTTTCTAAATCATCTATGATACCTTCTAAAATTAAAAATGCGTTGTTGATGTATTCGTATAGTTTGCCACCTCTTGTGCTAAATAAAGTTTATCAAAATAGGTCTACTAAGAAGAAATATGACCTTCTTCCTAACAAAAATGTTATGAAGCACAATCTTTAATCTACCTATCACAATCTTTAGAAAAATTTTATAAATCAAAATGCACAGCATAATAGGTCTTAATTATTCAAGCTTTCAAGCACCTTGAACCTTTGGAATGAGTATGGGCAAAGTTTCTTTCCATTTCATTGGCATATATCTACCATGAAAAATCATTTTCACAACATGAATAATGTCTATGTGAGTAATGCTCAAACAATATTGAAAGAGCTTAGCTTATGCCATCCATGCCGAGTGCCTTATTTCCCTTGATAGATTTCCTAATAGTGCTAATTTCCACATCAATGATCAATGCCT
This sequence comes from Vanilla planifolia, assembly GCA_023846275.1. NCBI lineage: Eukaryota > Viridiplantae > Streptophyta > Magnoliopsida > Asparagales > Orchidaceae > Vanilla > Vanilla planifolia. The sequence continues at coordinate 448,003 of JAIUJO010000160.1, read as the reverse complement.
CAAGTATTATTGCTTACTCTTTGTAAATACATCTATAAGGATGGAAATATAGTTGTAGGGTGAATATAATCCTAATCACTAAACAATTTTAAACTAAAAAACTACTTTAACATCCCTTTGATTTCACTTGAAGAAGCCACTAAGTCCTTATTAGCATTTTAAGCTAGTGAATATAGTTATTCCTAATGGAAAAAGTAGGTACAACCTAAAAAAGTGGGTGTTATGATCTCTCAAGCATGCCCAATGTAGCTTAGCATGCTACCACCACCACACCCCCTAAAATCCCATCATTCAATGGATGGAAATATAGTTGTAGGGTGAATATAATCCTAATCACTAAACAATTTTAAACTAAAAAACTACTTTAACATCCCTTTGATTTCACTTGAAGAAGCCACTAAGTCCTTATTAGCGTTTTAAGCTAGTGAATATAGTTATTCCTAATGGAAAAAGTAGGTACAACCTAAAAAAGTGGGTGTTATGATCTCTCAAGCATGCCCAATGTAGCTTAGCATGCTACCAAATAACTCATGCTTCTACTAAGTTAGCCCCAACTCAAACTCTTTGATTTGCAGCACCTCAATGTCTCACTCCATCTAATAATTTTTATTAAGAAAATTACCTATTTCATTTGCACTATATTACACTTGTACTCTATTTTCAAAATTTTTGTGCTTATCCATTCTTTTAGTAAGCTACAATTTAAGTTGAATAAGTAATGGATAATGAACAAGGATAATATAGGAAAGATTTGACGTGATATCATTTGCATATTCCAATGAACCCTTAATGTTCATAATAACTTTATCCAAACTTCTATAAATGTTAGCATAGTCATCTTTTTTATTACACCAAGTGTACTTATTCCAAATGAAACCCAAGGCAACCAGATCTAGGTCTTGTAAAAAACTGTTTCGATCTCTCTAATTTGATCTCACACCACCTTATGAGTAACATAATCTTTGGAAGCATACACAACGTAGCATCTCCAAGATTGTTTACTTTTAGGTTTTCTTATATTGATAGAACATGTTATGAGGCCGTGACAATGTCCAACTCCATCAAATTTCTCCATAGCACAAAGATTCCTCCTGATGTGCACACTAATGGTTACAAAAAGAACTTCTAGTTCCTATTAAGATCTTTGTATGCATCTTTCTTACTAAATTTCTCCACATAGATCTCTAGTAAGGCAATCATTAATACTCCATATTTACTTAAAAGACTTTATAGAAAGCCTCTCAATTTCACTACCCTTATTCCCTACACATTCCAAATAGCTAACACTACCATACAAAATTAGGTTGGATCACAATAATTACGAAAACAAGCACATAAAGGATTTAGAAATAGCCAGCACATAATAACAATGGCACCATAACCTTACATTAGCCATACTACCATAAAGAGGGCTAGATAGTCAGAATTCTACCATACCTCTTATAGATATGTTTTATCTTATAGTTGTATCTTTTTTGTTCACTTTAACATTTGGCTTGGATGTACAACATATTTTCCAAGTAATCACCTAATGTCTAAGCCCCTTGCAAAGTTTGTTGAGAGAGCCAGTGGTCCCCACAAAAAAATAGCACAACGTAGCTCCAAAGTTGTTTCTTTTTATATATGTCGTCATACTTTTGCTTCTATGATTTAAGGGTGAATTGCAATTTAATCTTCCTATGATAACATTTACGTTTATTTTTTCCCACATTTGCCATAGTTTATCATCAGTTTCATTGCCATTCTTAGTACTACCACTTACCAATACTTAATAAATACATTTATTTCTTATGTTGTGTCATCTAAGTTTTTTCAATTTGCTTATAAACAGATTAAAAGTTTGCATTTTGTTAACCATAGGTCAAGCACCAGTATCATTTTTCACTTAAACTCTACTAAATAAACTCCTACTTGCTACTCCAACTCAATTAGATAAAGGCACTTGGCTCCTCCTTTAAATGTAATTCTTAGATACATGTTGTTCTGCTCTGTAGTGCATATAATATGTTCTTCTAGTATACCCTTCTTTAAAGAATCGTTTCACAACAAAGCTTCAAAAATATTCAATCCTATGTACTTTGAAATGAAATGAAATAAAAAGACACACAATTTATCTATCAACTCCTCTACTAAAACTATTAATGAATCTCTTTATCTTTAATGCCTTCCATGATATAAGGTAAATTTTGTTATTTCTTTTTGTAGTTGTAACTCGTATATGAATATTCCACCTCTACAATATGATTACAAATTGAACTCCTATCAAGCCTATAGAGACATAAAAATTGCATAACAAAGCTCCCAGATCTTTTAATTCTATAAAAGTTGAATTGCATAAGCAACAAAGATGTTTATGCAATCTATAGTTTCCTTTCCAAGCTTTTTCCAATCTGATTAAGTATTTCAATTCATGTAAACACTTCTAGATAGTGGCTACCTCAGCTAATAGCACTAATCATTTGCAGCAAATGGCCCCCCATGCCTTCGCCCAAATTTTGAACAAATAACTGCTAACACCCCCAATTACATTACATGTCCACAATAGTACCACAATTCTTCCATTCTACTCCAACTAAATCATATATTTAAGGTTAATCTTCAATGAATCCATTTCATGCGTCTCGTATAATTCTACAAAATATAGCCTTTCATGACAATCTTAAATGATTACAACCCAAAGTATCCCCAAGTTTTAGGCACAAATAACTATGAAGACTTCAGCTTATTTCTACAATTATCAATCTTGCTTCCCATTTTTCCAAGCTTGCTCCTTTCTTTGAAGACATTTTGAGGTTCCTAAATCATGCTCCTCAGAAACTTGCCCAAATTTTTTTAATTTTTTCTTTAGATAAGTTTTAAATAAGTAACCTCCAAATCGAAGTAGGTTATGAAGTATATACATCCAACCCTTTCTCAATTCTTCCTTATAATGATGCCATTATAGCAATTTTTTAACAATAACAACAATTACAATAAAATTCAACCATGTCATATCATCCCTAAGAATAAGGAAGTAGTAGTCATTACTGAAGCATGTTCTCTTTAGTATGGCCTTTATCTTTTGGAAAGTAAACATCCTAACTACTAATGAGAAATATCAACCTTTATTCCATCTCATGTACATTATATGACTACATCATTCTAAATGGGATTTGCACTTATCTCCAGTTCTGGGTGGCTCCTCTAGCGTGAATTGTTTAAGGTTGTTATCATCTTTAACCTACCTATGTAAGGAATGCCCCATGCTTAATTTTTACTATACTTGGTCTTCACCCACACTTTTATACCCATTGAGACTTTGCTCTTCTTCTATTTTTAAGTTTGCATTATTTTCCTCCTCTTTATAGAGTCTTTTGTTTAGGAACCCACTCAAGTTTAGATGTTCCAATACTAAGAATTTTTGACACTAGATTTCACATGGATAGTAACCACCTATGAGGATGAATTCATAGTATCGAGCTCCACCAACTTCTAATTCATAGCCAAATGCTGATCCATCTTATGCCTATTAAAGTTCTCCACTTTAGTGCCCAGCAAAGCAACTATGAAGGCCCCATTTTCCCTTGGTAAGTACTATAAGCAGTTATAAGATTTTGTAGGTCTAATCCTTTGAATATTCCACTCTACAAAAGCAACCATGTTTTATTAGCTGAAAAACAAGCCTCAAGGTGTGCTACATACCTCTACAACACTTCTTATTGTGAATGATTTGCATTTTAAAGGCACTACACATGCATAGTAACACATGGGACTAAAAAATTCATCAAATTCATTGCACTATTCAAAATTAGCCTACTTTCACAACTTGAGCTCCCCAAGTTAATTGTCCATAAATCACTTACCCAGCAAAAATTAAGAAGCTGTATCTCCAACAAACAATTTGAAGTTGACTAAAGATTCTAGGTGCCAATAATGCTCCTCCTTCTAAGGGTGCACTCCTCTCTCTTAAAAATATTGTTATGATTCGATGCTAATAAAGAGGCTCTTACCCTTATAAGCACTCTAATAGAATTCTTTTAGGTCTATCCAATAAAGGTGTTTCTCAAATACAATACATCATTTCATTTATTTAGTCCTTGATGTAGTTAACTATTATAGTGCTTAGATGCATAATAAATCTCTGAATGGTTAATTATCTATAACTTGTTTGCCATGGTAAACTTGATGAAATACGCAAAACGAAATAGCAATTTGCATAAAACCCTTTAGATAAGTTGGGGGACCATTCCTTAGCAACACTAGGGAACACATAGTTTGAAAACCTCTATTGCTTATGATATCTATAAGGCTCCCACATTGAATACATCTCCAATAATTGCAGATCCTTTTTGTTGCCATTTTGAATCCTTCCTTTGCTACAAATATTGGGAAGATTTGCATTCCTTTTAATCAACATATATAGAAGAGAATTAACATTGCTTCTTCTTACCTCATATATGTGGGCATGCTCTAACCAAGCTTGAACTATAACCATCAAGATCAACAACATATAGGAAACTAAATACAACTAGATTCTATGCAATGTGAGCTTCACATGGTTAATAGCAATAAAGTAATAGAATGCCTTATTTGCCTCTATCAGATCAAGTCAAAATACCCAAATTCATAATAAGGTAAAGCCATGAGCAATGCCAAATATCTCTCTCAAGTTAGCCCAATAACAATATTGCCATTTACAGTTCCTCAAAAGTTTTGGGATAGAAAAGACTACTACTCCATTGTCCAGCAAATCCAACATTCTTCTACAATACTACCATTTATTGTATTTTAATTTTCAAAATTTCGTAAGAGAAGCTTTATCATTTTATATTTTCATTATCATCTCCAATTACATAGTTCCCTTGTGCTTTCTGAAGGAACAAGTTGGTGCCAATATAATGGATGGACTAAGATTGCATATGACTTCCATCTACTTTATCAACAACTACAACATAATTTGTGAAGAATCACGACGGCAATCATCCACTTGTAACTTGATGGATGTTTCTTTTTAAATGTAATAATTACATCTTCCCCCTTCACTCTTTATTTTGATACCCACTCAGTCTCAGATGAATCACCATAATGCCCCTCACTCCTAGTTTGGGATCTACCCCTATGCGTAACTTCCAGAAGATCTTTAATCTTGTAGTACTTACTAGTCTTTTACTGACTCAAATCTTTACAATTTAATGTCTTCCTCAGTCATGTTTTTATAGACACTCTCTTCATTTAGGTTGCATAATCATCTATGGTTCTAAACCATGTTGCTTCTCAACATGAGCTATTAATCCTACTTGTGTGAAAACTAACCTCACATTCTTATCTTGATAAATTAATACATCTATAAGATAGAAGGTCTTAACTATAACAGCATTATGAGCTAGCATTTAATTATTCATATCTTAGAAGCATGTCCCACCTTGCCACAATTGATGTTCATAAAGGGTAGTCCCTGATACTCAAACTTCTAAAAAGATTGACCTAATGGCCCATTATGCCACTAATCTACTCCTAGTGGCTTTGAATAATCTACAAAGGATGACAACTACATGTTAACCATCCAACCATTAATCTGAATGGGTCACCTATGAATTTGGCAATGGGTAAAATATTTTACATCTACTAATAAATAAGAGAGTACCTAAAAATGAACCCAAATTAAGGACAACAAATTCATTAAAGTATTGGGCTTAAAAACATGTGTCTATTATCTAAGCCCAATGCAAGGCATAGAACCTTCTAAGGTCTTACGAACCACATAAAATTTTTATTTGCGTCTATATCAAAGTGAAAATGAAATCATCCAACCAACAATTCTAGAACTTGGAACCCACTAAAATGGTCTGATCTACATTGGAGTATTTTGACAACTATTAAAAAGAAAAACAGCCACCATTCTAAAAAACTCATACTGGTGAAATCAAAATCATCAACAAAAAGACTATTTCAAAAGGTGTATTTCATCATTAATGATGAAAGAGGTATCAATTTGTGGTAGAATCATCAAATAAAAATTTTTCACTCTTTCCATGTAATTAGTAAGGGAAGCTCTTACGACAATGTTATTGTCATTATTCTTTCTTCATCTTGTTAAAGCCTCCCTGAAGCTAACCTTACCTAAGCTATTATTTGGATGATTTCCATTCAAATAATTTTCCTCCATTTCCACTTTACCATTTCCATAAACACTTTGCATGTACCATCATAAGTCAGCTACTTTAGTACCAATTAGATATGCAACAACCTTTTTTGAGGTAGTTCAAAATTTTGTAAGCTCATTCAACTTCATTTTATGATCTAGAAGATTAGATCTTCCACATCCATCCTCATCTCAATTATCTTCCTCACTTTCATAGTTAAAGCATCCTGCATCTCTAATGATTCACCTACATCATCCTCAGATAATTTATCATCACCATAGAATTCACCTGACTCTGATACTTGTACGGATGTCAGCACATTGTTCCATTCTTTCCATAAAGTCCACTACCACAATTTTTTGAAAGATGGATTGCAAGAAAAAAAAGGGATCCTCAAATGTGTCCTTTACTAAGGTTAAAACATCTTTGATTGTTGCCCTTGATGAGGATACTAACACCAAGATAACCCTTTTTTTGCAGTCTTTCTTGATTTAGAGATCACCATTGATCACTAATGCTCTAAGGTACTCAAGAAATAGTTGATTCCAAATTCATGTTAGAGTTCTCCAAAAGTAGAATGTACCGCAAGCCTAAACATGCTTTCTAACGAGGTGACAACTCAAGACAAAACTAGAATTTAGCCGTGCTTCTTCCCTGTCTCCTAGTTTTACCACTTACCACCACCTTCCTTCTTCTAAGAATACCATCTCCCTAGATGAACAATATATTTTGAGTCTCTATCCTCCAACAATAGCACAAAACATTACCAATGTCTCCTTCGACCAGGCTCTGGGAGTATGTTCACAAGGCCACAACATAATGGAATTCATGCGAGTGTACCACTAGAAGTGTAGTTTATAGCTTAATTTGACTCAACACTAGGAAGGTTACTCAGTTTAGACATAGGAAGGATTGATAAATTAAGACTTTTTTCTTGATTCTATGGGTGGTGGTGCATGCCCATTCGTAGTTGGTGAAGAGATTTGTTAAGTTAATTTTGTTAATGAGTGAAACTTCACTCTACTAACTGACTATGTGACAAGCATTTGAATGGGATTATGGGCACTTTAGCCATGGAAAATTTATGAAATAATGGGTCATTGATGCCCTTAGATGTTGTGGGCCACATGAACTCTACATTAATGTACTCAATGAGTCTATTCCCATGGTTAAAAGGCCTAGGTGATCTTACAATGTTTGATGGTGATAGAACATTTCAACTGTTGGTCTACAATGAGGAATTTCTAGTTAGCACTAGTCATTAGCTTGCATTTACTACATCCCTATGTTTTGTACAAACTACCTACTGCTCCAATCAATTAAAAGGTCTAATGATGTGATATCTACAATGTAGGATATTTGCCACATGTGACTTGATGAGAAGTCTACTGAACCTTATCATTTAGAGGAAGGAGAAGACTTAATAATGTTTTCATATGTGAACTCTTGAAAGGTTCATTTATGAGAGCTATTGATGTTCATGTGATATGTGAAACCTTTGAAGTGTGACAACTATTTGATGTCACATTCTTCCATTACACATGCTCTTTCTTCTAGGTGGAGCACATTGTTGTATGGAATAAATAAAAGACTATAGGCTTGGTCATGTGCCAAGGCAATGCAAATGTTAGCCAAACTCGAGTCCATTATGTGTTATAAGGTCTAATAAGGCTCAACAATCAAACATGAAAAGACTATTAGCAATAGATATCTTGGCTCTTATATTGATGAAAATGGTAGAGAAATACAATACATGTAACGAATTATATAATCTATTGAACCATCAATTTTTTTATTGTAATTTTCACATATGAATGCATGCTAATAGCATGTTTGCATGGGAATAATGTTACTTTTCACTCTTTGTAGAAGCTTGGAATCTTTTGTTTGGGACTTGACCCCTGCTTGGAGCCACCCAATAGCATTCTATGTTATTGGATGACATGTTCAAGTGTTAGGTTATGCTTAACTATCAATTTGGTAAGAGGTTGACACCTTCGACTATTGAGTCATTGGCCACTATGAATTGCAGTTGTAGCACAACAAGCAAATGCCTCTTTGAGATCAAACTCCATGCTCTATGGAGTGGAATTTTGACCCCATGTTAGTGAGGCTACCCATTGAGTTAAGAATATTTATAAGTGGAGGAGAACATACATATAAGGATTCTTTTTATGACTGTAAGAAAAATGTGACTAGCCCAGTCTGGTAATTAGATTGCTTAAAGCTTAAATTATAATATAGAGAGGGGTCCTTAGTGACAAATCATTATGAAGTCTACTAGGAGGTGCTTGAGAGGGTGAGAGCCTTATTTGGCTCATACCTAGTTCATATATTAGGCATTGACAATGAGTCAAGTTATTTTGGAATGCACTCTAAATTAGGTTGCAAATTAGGTGGAAGGCTAAATAATTGCAAGATATCAATAATAAAAAAAGTAGTATGTGGAAAGAAGAAAAATACTTTGAGAAGTGAATCAAGGCATGCTTGAAATTCTTGGGAAGGAAGCACATGATGATGGATGGTGTGCCTCAGCCAAATGTGGAACATTGTCAAATACTTTTTTACGTAGCTCAAGGAGTGGATTGTCTTGGACCATCACATTGATAGGAGCTGAAGACAACATTGCCTAAAGAGAAATCATCATCTTGTCCAGTCATAATGCTGGCTCTATCAAGGCTTGAATTGGTAGCACCATGTGAGTTGGTGACCACAAATCGGCACCCCATTTGGCTCAAAATGAAACATGGACAAAGAAGTTTGGCATGCTTGCTTGGCTAAAGGTGAGCATGCTTAAAAGGTGTAAGGATGCTGATTTATGAGTTCCTCATTCAAGTGGTGATCCATTGGCTAACACAAATCTTTTGTGAAGGGTTTGAGTGAAAACATGCCTATCAAAACATAAAATATGGTAAACTATGTCTAAGCAAGGCGAAGCTTGAGGATACTATGGTTAATGAGGTAAGACAAATTGATCCATCTAGTAGCTAGTTCCCTTCAAGGTTTCCCTCAAGATAGCTGGAGCAGTAGTTGGTGTTTTATTGAGTAGTGGCAATGACTGGAGGTATTGGGGGATCAATGTCTTTGACTTATTCTCATACTTTAAATTGATTGGAACGCTCAACTTCTTTGATGAGTTAGGCTGAAAAATCTAGTCTCCAAGTGGACCATTTTTTACAAGCATAACTACCTATTTCGGTTGAATTGAAAGTTGGAATATCGTGTCCAATTGTACACAAACCTGGAACTTACAAAGGGCGTTGGTAAGTTGAGATTGTAAGATAGTGGTCATGGAACTTAAAATATACTTAGGAGTTCATAACAGCTCACTCTGTGAATCAATTAGTCCCAAAAATAGATTGTGCTTAAGTGTGTGACCCACACCTAGCCATCGATGTAATGCAACATCTCGATTAATGGGAGGGTGCAGTAGTAGCTACAAAATGTAGAACCTGAGCCCACATGGAGTGTTTCATTGTCTAGCTTATGGCTGTAGTGGAAAATATAAAAATGACAACTTTGAAGATCAATAGTGGAAAGATTCCTTGTGAATGACACTTGTACATGGGTTAGTTAATCCTAAGAAGTAGTGAAACTAGTTAGTGAGTGCCATTTGGCATGATCTTCTAAAAGAAGTGGAGTTAAAATTTTAGAGCTATAGTGTAGTGGTTGATAGCAATAACAAGTGGTTTGGAGAGCCAAATAGTTAGAAGAGTACCACATGTTGAGTGGTCTCTGATGTGCTCCTAATGACCCGTGAAAAGTTTAATGGATTAGTGTCATTGAGGATTGGTTTCACTTGTAACTACACCATTTCTCCAAGATGAATAACATTTGGTCAATGGTTAAATGTAAGCGAGGGAAGCTGACAAAAGGAATTCATAATTTGGCAATGGGATTGTCTTTGAGGAATGTGCACAATAGTCGTAGTCCCAAACTCATCTATTGTCAGTGTACAACTCATGCTGCTTGGGCACTAAAAGAAGGTCGACATGTCTCAATTAGAGGACAAAATGAGAGTGGCTCCTTTGGGGCCCTTCCCTTAGCATTTAATTATCAACTCAAAACTAGCTTATACATAATGAATCTGACTATTTAATTACAATCAGGAATTGTGATGGTCCTCAAGAATTGTCATGCAATGTGATTTCTTCCCAAAGCTCTAAATGTCAAAATAATGAAATTCAACCATGCTTGGGTAAATGATGGCAGTCACTATGACTCTCTTACGATAGCTAAATGCCTTACCATTTAATTTGTCATACACATGAATAGAATAATTGGATTTTCATTGTCTATATTTATTATTTAACGAAGCCACAAGTAGGGGGATGAGCCTAAAGAAATCAGCAAACGTCGCTTGTGATGAAATCGTTGTCAGGGCCAGCCACAATGGTCACCTTATTGACGTTTGCAATGGCAACACCGCATGCATTGGCGAGTGTTAGTGGGCTCCCCACATGCTTGTGAGTCAAAAGGTGAGCAAGCCTGAAAGGCATAAGTATGCTGATTTGTGGATTCTCATCTAAGGGATTAGCTAGCAACTATCATAAATCATCTATGAAGCAATAGAGTAAGAGCATACCGATAAAAAATTGAAAGATGGTGAACTAATCATGAGTAGAGTGATGCCTAAGAAATTCTTGTGGAGGCCCATTGTGATATTAACATGTAAATCATTCAATTGAGTTGAGTGCAGAAGTGAAAGATTAATCGAACAATCTGGTAGTTTGTTCCCTTCTATAGTTTCTCTAAAGATAGTTGGGGCCACTATCTGAGTTTTATCAAGCAAAGCCATTGACTAGAGGCATTGAGTGCCTAATGCTCTTTAACTATTCTTATACTTTAACTTTGTAGGAAAGCTCAATTTCAATTTTGAGTTGAATCATTTAGTCCCAAAAATGGATTGTAGTTAAGCATGTGAGCCACACATGGTCATTGGTGGAAAGTTATTCCTTGACGAGTAGGAGCGTAGAATAGTCGATACAAAATGTAATGCATTAGTCAATGTGGAGCATATGTTGGTGCACATCATTGTTGCAGTAGTAAAAATTTAAATGAGAACTTTGAAGACTGTAAGTGGGAAAGCTTACATGTGAATGATAGTTTCACATTGGTTAGTTGATCATAAGGGATGAAGGAAACCAATCAAAGAGCAGCATTTGGCATGAACTTCTAAAGGAAGTTGAGTTGAAATTATCAAGCCAGATGAGGTAGTTGATGACAACAACAATTGTTTCTAATATAAAGGTAAGGATTTCAGGAAGAGTTAACTTTTTCACTTAACATCCTGTTGGCCTAAAAAATACATAACGAGAGGTAGGGCCAAGTGGTTGCTAAAGCACCTCATGTTGAGTAGTGTCTGATGCACCCCCAATGACCCTTGAAAATCTAAATGGCCAAGTGCCTTTGATGCTGGATCGTACTCATAGCAAAACCATGTTTCCAAGGTGAAGAACCCTTGGTTGATGGTGAAATTTAGGCAAGGGAAGTTGAAAAAATGGATTCGTAACTTTGGAAAAGGATTGGCTCTGAGGAATGGGCATTAGAGTTCCAGTTCCAAGCCCATCAACTATCGATGGAGTACTCAAACTACTCGGGCACCCATAGTTGTTCAATGTGTGTCTACTGGAGCATAATTGTGGAGTAGACCTTATGTGGCCTTCCTATAGTATTGAAAAATCATCTTAGAACTAATGCAAACATAGGAAATCTAATTATTTAATTACAACAAAGCATTGTGATGGGCCTCAAGGATGCTCACTCAATTGAATTCTACATAGTACCATGAATGTCAAAGTGATGAAATTCAACAATGTGTGGGTAAGCAACTTGGATTCATTATAACTCTCCAAAGATAACTAAATGCCTCATCATCTAATTTATGATGCACCCTAATTGATTAACAAGATTCCTATTATTCTAGTCTACTATCTAGTGAAACCATACCCAAGGGAATGGGCTTGGTAGAATAAAAGGGGAAAGAAGACCTTACTAAGCTTAATTGTTGTTTGACTTATTGTGGGAGATAACATGACAACTAAATTGAGATACCACTATTAATAAAATTATTTTACTTTTTGTGTGAGACAAAAGTAAGGACCAAACCCTCTTTTTGTCAAGCCCTAACTTGGTGGGTCAATTCTGATAGAAAACATTGTCAGGTAGAAGATTGAATGGGGTGGAACATCTAATAAAAGATAACAAAGGTGTCCTAAGATGAGCTCAATTAGAATAGAAATCTCATGTGAAATAAAGGGGTAAACGCTCATGTGATTCTAATTTATAGTATGGATGTAAAACCATGAAAGCGGTGCCTATCATTCCTTTAGGCTTTGAAATTTTAGGATAAAGGTGTAAAAAAAGTTACCATATGGATAACTAGTTAGTCATAGCAAAGCATTCATAACAATGTTGCTTTTTGATCCTTCAATTTTGGTTCTTCCTATCATTGTAAAGAAGAATTTATCAACTGGTGGAATATTCATCCACAAATAAAGAACATGAGCTAGGTACACACCATTATGTAAGTTGTTAGTTTTGCTCTATTAATGAATGTGTCATGATAGTAATTGAGTCTTATATTAGAGGAACAATTGATTGACCCAATTGTTATTATGCTTGATTTAAAAGCTAGTGGAATGAAGCTATTCTATAAAGGATTATGACTGAATACCTCTGAGTGAGAATGCATGCTTAAATGTGATGCTTAGGCCCACAATTAGCTTACTGGCCAATATTTGGGGCTTTGCTACCTAGGATTACATAAGCATGAGCTTTCCTTGTGTCATAGAATGTTGTACAGCATGGGCACTATAACAAATTATAGTTAAGTATAAATGATGGGTAGATTCTTTTACAAATGGTGTACAATTGTGATAAGAGATTGCAACTTGTGAAGTATCCTTATCATCATGATCTATTGAGATTGTACCCTATGTTGTACTAAATTCTTACCCTTGAAGACATTGACATGACAAAAGTTTCAAAACACCCCTTGCTCACTTGCACACTTGCTCATTTGTAGGCTTGCTCACTTGCTTACTTACTCGCTTGCACAATATGCTCGCTTATTCTACTTGCTCTATTGTTGCAATACTTCATGCAGTACGTCATGTGCTATGTTATGCGATACTTTGTGTGATACTAGAAGATTCACATTGTGCATGTTGGATGTTTTCCTAAGTGCAATGTTGAAATGTAGCATAGTGCCTGTCATGGATGTTAGATGATGCAATATTAGAATTCTAGCACCTTGTCCTTTCTACAAATTGTAATGATCCACTGAGACAAAACCTTATGTCAATAGATTGATCCCCACAAACCCAAAGATGTCACATAACATTAAAAAAATTTTCTTTCTTGCTCACTTCAATTATTAAAGTGATACTTATTGTAGTTTTATATCCATGGAAAAAAGTTTCCCTTTTTATACCCTATACATTGCTTGTCATTAGTTGGGTACAACTATGGAGTTGCTTTATTAGGATGCTTAACATCTTCCTTGATGGAATTGCTGCAAATTGTAATATAAAAAGGGTAATTTGTGGGATGGAGTGGCCTATAACAAAGCATAAATTTCGATGGTGCAATATGCACCATGGCATGTTCATGCATGGTTATGACCTAACCCATAAGCTGAGGTAGCTTCGCTCAAGGTAGACCACTAGGCACGTTACAACATTGTGCTCATGTGTGGTAGCTAGTCCACGTCTGCACTTACACATACCGTTTGCACGCGACTTATTGAGCTCATGAAGTGGGAAGTTTTTTTTAGAGATTTTATGTTTCAAGCTATTTGCCCAAAGATAAGGTGATGCCCTATTTGGTGACTTACCCTCTTTGCAAAATTATTGCAATATACAATCCAAAAGGGGCAATTTGTAATATGATGCGGCTAATGCCGAAGTGAGAGTTGGATGATGTAATATGTACTATGCATTGTGCAGGCTAAGTTGTCACCATAGCTATGCACTACCACATCTATACATGAAGCAAAGCACTTGGTACACTGCAGCAATTGTTCATGTACATGGAAGCCAATCTACTCGTGCACCTATGACAACCAACGAGCATGATGGGTGGGACTCACAAACTTACCTTTTTTTAGGATTTTTAGCACTGTGCATGTCTACAACATGTACAAGGTGATTCCTTGCTACAAGACTAGTCATTATTTTGTTCAAAGTTCCACACTTTACCTTCCATATTAGGTATTATGATGTGCAATTTTTTCCATGTTATAGTGAAAGCTTTGTGCTACCAAGCATGTTAAGTAATTTTGTTCCCATCAATGCCCTTGCCCTTCATGGTGCAACACGTGGTTGTGTCCTGTTAACCAGTGTGGAGGCATTCTTCACTCAATTCATTTAATGTTCGAAAGGTGTAACTCATGATTGTCATCACTTGGGACTATTAATGTATGAATGTGGTGTCACTCAAATGGGAACTTGACAAGGTGTAAAATCGAATTATCAAACCTTCCTTACCACTCTACTCTTTCTTTGACATGGTGTTTGACCATGTTGTAGCGAAACTTCTATCATGCAAATGCACTCAACCATGTGTTTGTTGTGCATGTTGTTGCCTCTACATGGTGTGGTGCATGGTGTCAAGCTTCACTTATAAGTTTTGTCCTCCTATACATGTGCCATGGGGGGCTCAACAAGTATGACTTATTAGTTGTAGAATTACAAGTTTTTTTAAATGATTAACACGATGTTGCTTGGTGGTTGGCTAGGTTTTAAGCACATAGTTTTCTTTCTTTCAAATTGTTGATCTTGGACAAAACATTTTGTAGTTACATGAGTCATGCTTGACATCCTTGAATTGGATAGAGCAATACTTTTTAATCATTCTAATGGTTGTTTGATTGATACATGTCGTTGTTGATCATTTCAATGCCCATGCCAGTTTTCTAAGGCATTGTGCTTCTCATGCCACGTGGGTGTTAGCCAAGACCTTCATCCTAAATTAGATCCTTGGTGCTTCTTTTTTGTGTATCTTTGAAGGTCTTTGGGCTATGAGATTGGATTAGATTTAGATGTCTTTTGCATAATTGATGTTCTTTGAGGTGCTACATGTTATTTCTTTGCTACTTCTTTGTGAGATTAGGCATTATGTGTAGGTCTTTGTCATGTAATGGCACCTTTCTAAGGTGGAAGTTCATGTGTTCCCTATTGCCAAGTCAACACGGTCTTGGATGTCACTCATTTTTGTCTTCATTCTCTACAAAGGAGGGTTGTTATCAAAGAATGCTATTATCAAAAGACAACTTTTTAAAAGTAAAGGTATGGTATCCCAACTTAGGATAATTCTCTCTTCCTTTGTGAAGTGTCACTAAACATGGTGAACATGTCAATAATAACATGAGGTTCTACCTAGCACTCTATTTTTATATTATTAACTAGCTGATCCTACCAATAGTCATATGCCTTTCTCAATAATTAAGCCATGAGATTCTATCTAGCACTTTACTTTTGTATTATTACCTTGTTGATCCTACCAGTAGCCATATGCTTTTCTCAATAAATAAGCAATTCATGTGTAAGTATAAAATATATTAAACAATGAAACTATGAATGGCTCATTAAAACAATTATAGTTTGCCTGATGATGCAAGTTGCCTAGATAACCACTGTAATTATAGGGCTAATATGTGCACAAAACCACAAGTTTTGATAGGGTTGAATTTATTAAACAAAAGGACAATGCACGCTTTGACCTAGTATATTGACATTTCATGATTACTTTGAATAAATTAGAGTGCTCAATGAAAGCCCATGCTATGGATATATTAGTGTGGGAGAACATCATAGGATTTCATTCTATTATGTTGGCCATTATGAGTATAATAGTGATTATGAGTGAAGGTCGTCAGCATTTATATTTCATTGTTACGAGTGAAATTCTTGGATATATTAAATACAAATCATGATGAAAGAATTTTCCATGGATGTCTTCATAAATAAAGAAAACAAAAGTTGGGGACCTAAACATAATCAAATCTCATCCTTGTGTCCACCATGAACGATGCTAACTAAGGATAAGCGACATTTGCTCTTCGGACAATGTTAGAACCTCATTAGAAATAAAATTCTTCAGATTCATTAATAAAGTAATGGTCAAAGACAAACTCATACTCTCTTTAAATTGGTCTATACATAAAATCATTAAAATGACACAACTAAAATTCTTTGGTAAGGACCATTCCCAAGTCCCAAACATAATCACACAAAAGTATGTGATGAGTAACCCAATCTGTATCACCATTGCCTTGGCACTTTATGTGGGATAGTTTGAACGGCTCTATACCCTAGACATATGCAATGACACTATCATAGGTACTACTACTTTCATTAAAAAACATTATAGGTTAATAGTATTAAAAGAAATTATTAAACCAGATGCAACCACCACTACTTTGACATTATGAATTAAAATTTTCAAAAGTTGCATTGCTTAAGAAATAACAATAATTTACATGGTAGAAGTTGATAAGAAACAAAAGTTTCCCATAAAAAAATAGTAGGTTTACAAATGTCATGCCATGCAATAATACCAATTCTAGCATTCAAGTCATCCTACATAACTGCATTGCAATTGAATTTATTCAAACTCAATAAAGCAAGACTCTAATAAGAGGTAATAAATGACCCACTAAGAACTCTACAACTTCCTCTTGGCATGATTACAGAGTTGCGCCAAGCAATAGCTGCAATGCACTTATTCCTTTGAGGTGTAGTTGAATGTAATACCTTTTCCTTATTTGCCTACAAATTCATACCATGCAACATTGTGAGTGCAATATTGTGAAAGAACTTTGGTCCAATAGCTTTGTTGGATATTGTTTCATGCTTGGTGGAATTAATTATGTGGATGTTAGTCCATTTTTTGAGCCCCATAATTTGATATACTTGAATGCATGAGTGGCTATAACTTCTAAAGTAGTCGACTATGCTACTTTATCTTTAGTACACCTTTTTCTTTTTATGAATTTGTGGGCACATAGGGAAAAGGTATTACATTCAACTACACTTCAAAGGAATAGGTGCATTGTCGCTACTGCTTGGCACAACACAATAATCATGTCAAGAGGGAGTTGTGGAGTCCTTGTGGACCATTTAATACCTCTTATTAGAGTCTTGCTCTATTAAGTTTGAATAAATTCAATTGCAATGAAGTTATGTAGGATGACTTGAACGCTAGAATTACATGGGATGACATTTGTAAACCTATTATTATTGTAGGGGAGACTTTTGTTTCTTATCAACTTCTATCATGTAAATTATTGTTATTTCTTAAGCAATGGAGCTTTTGAGAATTTTAATTCATAATGTCAAAGTAGTGGTGGTTGCATTTTGTTCAATAATTGCTTTTACTATAGTTAACCTATAACGTTTGTCTAAAGAAAATAGTAGTACCTACTATAGTGTCATTGCATATTTCTGGGGTATACAGCCATTGAAACTATCCTGCCTAAAGTGTTAAGGCAATGGTGCTATAGACTAGGTTACTCATCACACACTTTTGTGTAATTATGTTTGGGACTTGGGAATGGTCCCTACAAAGGCATTTTAGCTGTGTCATTTTAATGATTTTATATAGACCACTTTAAGGAGAGTATGAGTTTGGCTTTGACCATTACTTTATTGACGAACACAAAGAATTTGATTTCTTATGAGGTTCTAACAAAGTCCAAAGAGCAACTGTCGCTTTAGACTTAACACACATACTTGTTGAAGTTCTATGTTTAAATTTAGGTATGTAAATGTCCAACCCTAGTGCAAGTCTAGCAACTTGCAATCATACTCCCAATCACACATAATCTCTATATTTTGCCAAATAAACTTTAGTTAGATATACCTAGTCATCTGGTCTAGGTCCCTCAATCCTCTCAAATGGTCCCACCTTCCTTATAATATTTTGGCTATCTATTAGAGTCACTAACAACCAATATGCACTCTACCCATGAGGACAACCTGGTTGTAGTGAATATGTCATTCACAAGCCACACTTGATAGATGAATTTCATCATTAATTATGAGAGAGGTATTGTTAGGTGCTAGCATCTTAACATAAAAAATAATTGGTCTATCGAATAAGTTAACATGGGGATCTCCCATCCATGATGAATTAACACTGTCCATCCTCCCTCCAGTAGAAGACTCTTTGAAATTGACCTTAACTGAGTGAGACATAGTTCATAGTTACCATTTCAATTTTTAGCTTCCATGACCAATGCTATATTTTCATAAACACCATGTTTGCACCATAAAAAACACCCACAATAAAATCATTTTGACAAGGAGGCTTTTTCTTATGTGGTAATAAAAATTTTAGGGTGTATAATCAAATACCATTCACTACTGTAGTAGTGTGTGCATTGTGGCACTTTGAACACTTAAAAAATATTCCCATCTCACCCAACCTCCTCCAACTATGACACTTCTATAGAATGAACTACATTATTCACAACTCAACACTAAAATTCACCTTTAATTTCAAGTGCCTTGAGAGCATGGACACTTTTGCCACTTGGATGATCATGATGGGACTATTCAACTCCACATTTCTCTAGTTGAATGCAAAAAATTAGCATATGTCATCTGTAATGGGACATATGCTACAAATTTATTAATTTTTCTTCATTGAGTTTCGTCATTTAGCTCCTAGAATTATTCACTATTGCTTAATTTGTACTTAGATGCTTAGCAATTTCATTTCTAAAGTTGTTTAAGATGACTGAATAAATAGATAATCACATGCATGCCCAGAGTGTACTGCTAAAGTAAGGCACATACTAACTCCATCTACCATTCCTCTACCACCTCCTACCACAGCCAACATCGCCAACCAACCAATCATGTGCCAACTTCTACAAGTTCAACATCATTCCCTACATAGATAGCACTCATCTATGCATATGTACAACTCCTTCTACCATAGTCATTATGTTTCGAGAGGAGTCTATGGGTTCAAAGGTCTTTGTGTTCCATCATAAAGAAAAATGTTGAAACATACATCATGGTCTCTTTAAGAAGGTTTATACATAAAATAAAAAAATAGAGAACACAAAAGTAGTTTTGGAAGGGACACTTGCTAATCCCAAATAAAAACATACAAAACTGCATGATGTATGGCCTGATAAACTGCACAATTTTCATTACCTTTTATGTTTGATAGTATGAAGGATTGCATATCCTACACATAAGTAATAGCGCTATGATGAGCACTCTTATTTAATGTAGAAACAAGAAATTAGTTCAGTTCAGTAATAATTATTGTGGAGTCTATTTTTATCTCCATAGCATGGATATTAGGAAGTATCCTTCTAAGGAGCTCCATAGCTTCAAGAATAATAGCAGTCTCCATAGTTTAAACTAACCCTAAAATCCAAGTTTTTCCAACAATATTATAGGCATACTTGAGTTATCCTTAATAATAATACAAATTTTTAGATATATATTAAGTTGCACAACGTTGCAATTAAGCTTAACAAAACCCATTAGAGTAGCCAAATTAGAGTTAAAAAAGAACACGTGAAGGCCATCAGAGCTTCCAATAGATGGAATAAGAGAAACAAAATAAGCAATAGAACCAAATTGAATAATTCTTTGTTGTGCAGCTAAATTAAGCACCTTGTCCATTTCTGCAAAACAATTTCTATTGATCTAAAGGTGACATAAAATAGAAGTAGCAAATGTAATTAAATGAGATGTAGTTCAGACCCATTTGTTCATTTTTATCAGTTAACAAGCTCATTTAAAAGTTTAAAATATTTTCCATTTACCCTGTCAAGCCAAAGATTAGCTATGTTTGGACCAATATTACTTTGCCTGAAGGCATTCCCATTAGCTATGTTGCACATCCTCCATCAATTACATCCCCATGGACATAACGTTAGTATCATGATCCCTCTTGCCAATATTGAGAAGGAATTAGGAAGAAATTTTGAGATTAATCCCCATATGAAGATAGAGGTTATAGCTCCATGCATTCTCTTCCCTATTTAAACCATATTTAAGGTACAACAATACTATGTAACTTGCATATATGTGATGCACAACACAACATATAGAAACTATGCATTATCCTTAAAGACTTGGATCTAAATGTTTGAATTGATAAACTATATTCCCAAGCCATAACCTTCCTACAATGTTGTACTATTAATGCTACTTATCATGTTAACAAATTATAGACTCTGAGTCCTCCACATTCCCAAGGAAGAGTTACTGATTTCATAATATAAAGTGTTGCTAACATTACAACTACTCCAAGAGTACTGATGTTTCAGTTTCTGCAACTCAATAATAATGCACTTGGAATTAGAGAGTAAGCCAATTAATAAGCAAGAATAAAGTTAACACCATGTTGATCATGACAACATGCCCAATCATCAATAGTTACCATATCTTCTACTTTGCCAAAAAGCTTTCAACTTGATCAATATTAAATTTGAAGTATTTTTGTGAAGTTTAGTTGCTACAATAGGTATGCTTAGATGTTTCATTCCATTCCCTCGCGATACAATAGTATGGAGTTTTTATGACTTACCACATGATTTGTTTGTTACGCATGTTGCTTCATAATGTCCAAAGTTGTCCTCGCTATAACATAATTTATTGGAGTATAAATTATGATTTTATTAGCATATAAAGGTGTCTAATCATCGAGAAGAAAGGGTCAATCATAATCATAATAAAGGTGGCTTTCTCTACCTAGAATTGATTAAACCAAGATAGAAACACATGTGTAATAGTAAAAAGGTTTGGTAAAAGTTAACTTGCCTACTTAAGGCCCCTGATAGCTTCAATCCATTGAAGGTGGATACCATTAAACATAATCCAAAATCTTGGTGTATTGACATAAGTCTCAATCAAATCACACCTAGGATTCATGAACTACAAATGTTTATGCATATCTAGCATGAAATTTTAGTTGACCTCATCATAAGTTTAGTCTTCGTTTAACTTTACTTCTACTAAACCTTATTTGGAAGAAGATAAATTCATATAGGCACCCATTTCTTGTGCCAAAAATATATTATAAAATATAGCATGTATAGTTACAAAAATAACTTCTTCTCTAGCTATAATATTAGGAAGCACAATCTTTTGTCTACCTACCAAAAATTTATTGACTACTTTGTAGATCACATTACAAAGATTAGGGAGATAGAATTGTTTGAGACTAAAAGAAACTTTAACTTTAGGAAAAAGAATGACCAGCATGTCTTTTAACAATTTTGGCATATAGCTATCTTTAAAGAATATTTTGTTGTTGTGACAATATTCACTTAGGTAATGTTCCAAAAACCATAAAAAAGCTTAGTATGGATGTGATCCACTCTAGAGTCTTTATTTTGTTCAATTGATAATGCAACTTTCTAATATCATAGTTGCTAATTGGATCTACAAGAATTACTGCTTGCTTACTCTTGATAGTTGTCAAAGGCTGGAAAGGTTTGAGTGGTTCATATTGCCCAAATTGCACTTCTTGGTTAAGAGCTACATGAGAATGTCTTTAATCTTCATTAGCAAAGCCACTAATTCCCCACTATCACTTTTGAGATGATGTATATAAATTATTCTATATGTAGAAGTAGCCACTATCTAAAAAAAGTTTGTTTTGAACCCAAATGGTAGGCCAATAATGCTTAGCATGTTGCTGCCACCAACCTTCTTTTAAAGCCACAACCTTGTGATAAGAAGCAATATGTTGTGCCTAGCTTAGCTACACTCCATTTCAATTGGTGAGGCTTATTAGGAATATTACCAAGCTTACCTACGCTCCATTTCTTTAATATTGTTAATGCTCTACAAAATTTTATAGAGAAACTACTTATATGATTTGCTTTGATAGTCCTTTTCTAAGCTATCTACACTAAATTTATTGAATATGGAAATGATAGCCATATGTTTTCAAACTAGGTTCTCTTATCAACTTTATTCAATGATAGCTGACTAAATTGAATAAGCAGAGTAATGGTTTTAACTGATATGAGGAAGATGTGTCAGTCTTGTACTCAAGAATGCTTGCATACCACCAAATACTCTTAAAATCTATATATACTCTTTCATATATATACGAAAATGCCCCACCTTCATATGGCACCAAGTCAATCTTTTTCAAATAAATCCCAAGTCAGCTAGATTTAGAACATGAATGAAGCTGAAGTACCAATATTGACCTTTCCCACTACTAAATCTTTTCCCTCATTTTTGATTCATGCATATAACGTGTTGTTATCCTCTGCAATAATCAATAATCCACCTAGCCTTGCCAATTCTCAAATTTGATCCGAGCCTGTCCAATGGTTAATATAATCTTTTAATGCACACAACACTATCAAACATATTGCTACTAGGTCTCCCCTGGATAGTGACCACCTATGATGATCAATCAAAAATATCAAGCTTTACCTACTTCCAATTCTTACCCAAAATGTTCATCCTTCTCACACCTATTGAAGTTATCCACTTTAGTTTCCAATAAAGAAACTATGAAGAACTTATTTGGCTTTAGTAAGACTACAAGTAGCTTTGAGATTTTATAGCTCTAACCTCTTGAATATTTCATACTACAAATTCAACCATGCATTATTATCTAAAAAAGAAGCATCTATGTAGACTACATACCTTTATAGCACTCCCTACTATGCAACATCTATATTTTAGTGGCACCACTGATCGACAGTAGAACATAGGACTCAAAAACTTCATGACATTCATTGCACTGTTCAAAATTAATCTATTTTCACAACTTGAGTTCCCTATGTTCTTTGTCCATAAATCACTTACCCAAAAAAATTTATAGCCTAGGATACGAAGCTATATCTCCATCTAATAATTTGAAGTTGAATAAAGATTCTTGGTCCCAATAATGCTCCTCGTCTTCAAGGTGCCCTCTTTTCTCTTAAAAATATAGTCATGATTCTAAGCTAATAAAGAGACTCTTATCCTTATATGCATTTTAATAGAATTCTTCAAGGCTTATCCAATAAAGGTGCTTCTCAAAATCACATACATTGTTTCTCTCATTTAGCTCCTGATTCAGTCAATTGATATAGAGCTTAGGTGCACAATAAATTTTCTAATGGCTAATTCTATGTAGCTCCTAGCCATGACAAACTTGTTGACATACCTAAAATGAAATAGCTTTTCACACAAAACCTTTTAGATGAGTTTGCTGACCAATCCTTTGAAAATATGGCAAACATAGATTGAAAACCTCCACTACTTATAATATCTTTGGCACTCCTGGATTAAATACTTCTCCAATAATTTATATAACCTTTAAGTTTCCATTCTAAATCATTCCTCTATTGCAAACACTAGAGGGTTTTGCATACTTATTAATCACTATGTCTAGAAGAGATGTAATATTGCTTCTCTCTACCTTGTAGATTTGGGCATACTTTAGCCAAGCTTGAACTATCTCCATCAGGATCAACACCAAGCTGGTAACTGAATACCACTAAATTCTTTGCCAACTTAACTTCATAAGATTAATAACAACTAGTATAAATACCATATTTGCTTCTATTTTCCACAGTCAAAATACCCTAAATTGATGACAAGGTAAAGCCAAGAACAATGCCAAATATAATGTTCAAGTGAACCTAGTTACAACAAAGCAATATGCAGTTCCTCAAAAGTTTTGAGATAGAAGAGGCCACTACTCCATTCTTTGAGAAATCCAATGTTCTTGTGAAATACCACCATTGATTATTTTTTAATTTTCAAAATTTCATGAAACAACCTTTATCCTTTTTTAATTACAAAATCATCTCCAAATTTATTCTATAGTGTATTTGTGCCTTTCTTGAGCACTAAGTGGTGCCACGGTAATGGATGGACTTGGATTGCATAAGGCTACCATATATTTTTTTCGACTTCTATAACATATTCTATGAACAATCATCATGACCATCATCCACTTCCTTGTAACATGGTGGATATTTTTTTTATTTGACATAATTACATCTTTCACATAAACTCTATATTTTGATACCCACTCAGTCTTAGATGAATCGCAATTATGCCACTCATTCCTGGTTTGGCATTTACCCCTATGCATAACATGCTTTATATCTTTAAAATTGTACTACTAACTAGTCTCCAGCTTACTCATACCTTTCCATTTATAGTTTTTCTTAATTGTCTTGCTATAGACACTGTTTTCTTTTAGGTTGCAAAACCATCTATGGTTTCAAATCATTTTTCTTCTCATCATGAGCTCCTATCCTTACTTGTGTGAAACCACCCTCACTTTTCAATCCTGATCATGTCTTACCTCTATAGGATAGAAGCTCTAAACTGTAGTAGCATTGTGAACCGACATGCTAATTACACATATCCTAGAATCATGCCCCACTTAGTCATAGATAATGTAGATAAAGGGTACTCCCTTATACTCATACCTCTAAAAAGATTGACCAAATGGCCCATTAAGCCACTGATCTAATCCTAATGGCTTTGAATGGTCTATTATTAAAAATACCGTTGTAAAGGATGACATCTTTGTCATCCATCTGACTATAAATCTAAATAGGGTCACGCATAACCTTGGAAATGTGTAAGAGGGTGTGCCCAAAAATAAACCTAAATTAGTGAGCACAAAATTCTTGTACTAGGCTCAAAACCATGTGTCCATATATCTAATCCCAATTTAATGCTTACAACCTTATAGGTTCCACCCAACCACAAAAACTCTCAATTTGCAACTAAGTCAAAGTGTAAAAAAAATCATACAGCTAACAAATCCAGAACATGGATCCCCCTGAAATGGCACAATCTACATTGGAGTGCTCTAGTAATCCTTTAAAAAGACAAATGATCACCACTAACTCTAAAATAAAATAATACTAGTGATAGCAAATTTGTAAACCACAAGCATCACTCAAATTTGATCATTAATTATGAAAGAGGTATACTTGGTTCCAGCATCTTCACATCTAAATTTGTCACACTTTCCAAGAAATTAACAATGGGGCCTCCTATGGAAATGTTATTACCATTGTTCTTTCTTCATTAGGTAAAAACCTCGTCGAAGCACAACTTTGCCATGATATTTACTGGATGATTTTCATTCAAAGATTTTTCCTCCAACACAATTTTGGCATTCCTCTAAACACTTTGCATGCACCTACATAAATAAACTACTTTGGTACCAATTGGACATGCAACAAGCTCATTTGAGGTAGTACATAATTTTGTAGGCTCAATTAACTTCGATTCATGATCTATTCGATTTAACTCTTCCTCCTCCATCCCTATCCCTATTATCATGTTGCCTTTTATATTTAAAGCATCATGCATCCACAAGATTCACCCACATCATCCTTAAATGATTTATGATCACAATAGAAATCATCTAACTTTGATACTTCTAGTGATGTCATGACATTGTTCCATTCACCTCATTGAAGTTGATGACCAAACTTTGTTGAATCATGGATTGCAAGAAAGAAAACAAGGGTCCTCAAAACTATTCCTTAGTAGGGTCAAAACTTCTTCAGTGGCCACCTGTTGATGATAATAAAACGAAGAATTCTTTGTTATTTCTTTTGCAATATTTCTTGATTTAGAAGTTTCCATTGATCACTAATCCTCTTATGTACTAAAGAAACTATTGATTACACATTCATTTTAGAGTTTTCCAAATAAAAAATGAAGCACATGTCAAAGCATTTCTTCTACCAATGTGACAACTCCAACTAGAACTATAATTTAGTCAAGCTTTTTCTCTACCATCTTGTTTTGCCACATACCTCAACCTACCTTCTACTACAAGGAATATCATGTACCTAAACAAACATCATATTTTGAGTATCTATCCTCCAATAATATCAACAACATCACCAATGTCTCCTTCCACAAACTTATGCGAGTATGGTCATAAGGCTAAACCTTAAGGGAATTGATGGGAGTGCACCACCATGAGTGGAACTTATAGGTTTGTTTGACTCAATACTTGGAAGTTTACTCGGTCCAAAAATAGGAAGGTTTGATAGAATTCAGAGTTCTTTCTTAATTCCATGGGTGGTGGAAAAAAATACAACAAATACAAAAGAAAAAAATACAACAAATACACAAATATAAAAGAAAAAAATAAGGAAAAATAGGCATACTCCTCAATTGATTTGAAACTCCAACCAGAATTCAAGCTCAGATTAATTTTTTGTTTTGGTTTTGAGCAAAAAACTTACAATGAAAAACCTAGAATTCATCTTGTGTTATAAACAAAAAATGGGTAAGAAATCTTTTTTCTTGAAAGATGTTCGTTTATTCCTATTGGCGTATAACCATTCTTTGTTGGTAAAGAGATCTGTTAGGTGAATTCTATTAATAAGTAAGACTTCATCCCTCTAATTAGCTATGTGTGGAGCCCTATTGCTAGCTTTTTAAAGGAAATATTAGCACTAAAGACATGAACATTTTAGGAAATAATAGGCTTGTGATTCCTTAAGATGTTGTGGGTCACATGCATGCCACAATAATGTATTCAAAGTCCATTGCCATGGTTAAATGGGCTTAGGTAATCTGACAAAAATTTCACTTTGATGGAGATAGATCATTTCAATTGTTGGTTCTCAGTAAGAAAATTTTAATAAGCACTAGTCATTGTCTTGTATTTACTATAACCCTACATTTTGTACAAATTACCCATTGCTCCAGTCGATTGAAAGGTGCAGTCAAGTGATATATACTATGTAAGAAGTTACTACATGTGACTTGATGAGATGTTTATTGAACCTTATCATTTAGAAGGAGAACACATAACAATGTTTTCATATGTGTATTTGTGAAAGGTTCATTGATGAGTGCTATGAATGTTCAAGTGATATGTGAAACCATTGGGGTGTGATAGCTATTTGATGCCAAATTCTTCCATCATACATGCACTTTCTTCTAGGTGGAGCTCGATGTTAAGTGGAATAAAAAATAAATAGTAGGCAAGGTCTTGTGCGAATGGAGAGAAAATATTAAGCTGGCAATGAGTCCATTATGTGTTAGTAAGTCTAATGGAGAATAGTAATTGAATATCAAAAGGCTATCAAGAACAAAAATCTTGGTTTTCATATTGTTGAAGAATGTAGAGAAATATGTTACATCTTGTGAATTATAGAATCTACTAAATCATCAACTTTTCAAATGTAATTTGCACCCAAGGATGCAAGCTAATGGATTACCTGTATTGGTGTAATGTGATGTATTGCTCCTTTGCTGAATCTTGGAATCATTTGTTTTGGTCATAACCCTAGATTTGAGTGAATTGATGGTACCCTGTGCTACGGCATGACTCGTTAAAATGTTGGGTGATAGTTAGTTGTCAATGCAGTTAGAGGTGGACACGTTCTAATATTAAGTCATTGGCCATTATGAGTTGATTTTGTAGCATGACAAGCAAATGTCCTTTAGAAATTCAACTCCATGCTTTATGGAGTGTAATTTTGACCCCATGTTGGTGAGGCTATCCATTGAGTTAAGCATACGTATAAGTGGAGGAGAAGGAATTTATGAGGATTCTTTTTGTAAAATCAAGCAAAATACGAAAAGCTCAATGTGCAAATCAGATAGCCTAATGCCTAATATTTAATCTAGAGAGGGGTTACTTAGCCATGAATCATTATCAAGT
This sequence comes from Vanilla planifolia, assembly GCA_023846275.1. NCBI lineage: Eukaryota > Viridiplantae > Streptophyta > Magnoliopsida > Asparagales > Orchidaceae > Vanilla > Vanilla planifolia. Next base: position 420,236 of record JAIUJO010000160.1, on the reverse strand, counting down.
ACCCTAGAAGAAGGTTCTTGGGTGGGTGAGAGCCTTATTTTGTTCATTCCTACTTGCTACATTAAGCATTATCAATGAGTTAGGTTGTTTGGAAATGTAGTCCAAATTAGGTCATAGATTTAGTCGAAGGCTAAATAAGAGATTGATAACAAAAAAGTGCAGTAAGGGAAAGATAAAAAGGACTTTGAAAAAAGACTTAAAGAATGTTTTAAATTATTGAGAGAGATTTAGATGGTAGTGGATGGTGTGCCTTGGCCTGGTGTAGAACATTATTAGATAGTTTATTGCAAAGCTCGAGGAGTGCATTACCTTAAGCCATCGAGAATGTTCCCATGGAGAAATTATCATCGTGGTCAGTCATAATGTTTGCTATATTTAGGTTACATTGGTGGCATCATGTGAATTGGTGACCACAAGTTAGCTCCCCATCTAGCATAACTTGAAACATGGACAAAGAAGTCTAACATGCTTGTAAGTCTAACGGTGAGCAAGCCAGGAGGTGCAAGGAACCTAATTCTTCAGATCCTCATTTAAGAGATGATCCAATGATTGAACCAATCTTCTATAAAAGGCTAGAATGAGAACATGCATAACAAAGCACAAGACATTGTTAAATATGCCTGAGTAGGGTGAAGCCTAAGGAAACTATAGTGGAAGCCACAATGATGCTGACATGCAAAATCTATCATGTAACTTGGCTGTGTGGGGGAAGTCTATTGAACCATCTAGTAGCTACTTCCCTTCAAAGTTTCCCTCAAGATAGCTTGAGCCAGATTCGGTGTATTATTGGGAAATGGCAATGAATAGATGGATTGGTGGCTCCTTGTCCTTAACCAAAATCTTATACCTAAAATTGACAGTAATGCTCAACTTCTTTGAGTAGTTTAGCTATAGTATCTATGCTCCAAGTGGGCCATTGTTTGTAAGCATAACTGGCAACGTGGGATGAACTAAAAGTTGGGTTATAGTGTCCAATTACATACTAGCTTGGAGCTGACAAAGGGAGCTAGTCAATTAAGATAGTAGAATAGTGGTCATGGATATTGAAATCCACTAATGTATGCATAAGAACTCACTTGTTTAATCAATTATTTCAAAAAATAGATTGTAATTAAGCATGTGACCCACAGTTAGCCATCAGTGCATTGCAACATCTGAATGAATAGGAGGGTGCAACTGTCAATACTAAATGTAGGACATGAGCCAACTTGGAGTGCTTGTTGTTCAGATCTTCATTATAGCACTTGGGCTAGATAATCCTAAGAGATAAGAGAAACTAGTCAAGAAGTGCCATTTGGCATGATCTACTAAAGGAAGTTTAGTTAAACTTTTAAAGCTATGATGTGGCAATTGATAGTGAAAGGAAGTGGTTTAGAGACATAGGCATGGCCTTGGGAATAGTAAATTTTATACATAAAACCTGTTGGCTCTAGAAACAACATAACCAGTTGTAGGGCAAAGTAATTGGAAGAGCACCAAATCTTGAGTAATCTCTGATGTGTTCTTAATTACCCTTGAATATATAAGTTGCTAAGTCCCTTTAAAGACTCATTATACTCATAACTGCACATTATCTCCAAGGTGAATAACTTTTGGTATGTGGTGAAATTTAAGTATAAGAAGTTGACAAAAAGGATTCATAATTTGGCAAAAGGATTGGCTATAAAGATTTTGAATGAGGGTCATACTCCCAAACTCATCTGCTCTTGGTGTACTACTCAAGCTACTTGGGCACTAAAAGTAGGTCGACATGTGTTGACTGGCAGACATATTAGGAGAGGCCCCTACTTGGCTCTTTCTTTAACATTGAACAATTAACACAGAATTGGCTCAAACACGGAGAATTTGACTGTTTAATTATAACAATGCATTGTGATATTCTTTGAGGATGCTCAGATAATGTGATTTCTTCCTAGTTCTCCAGATGTCAAACTAAAGAAATTCAATCATGCATAGGTAAATGAGGGGAGTCACTATAACTCTACTAAGGTATCTAAATATCTCATCATTTAATTTGTGATACACATCAACTGAATAAGAAGTTTCCTACTACTTATTTTTGTTATTCAAGAAAGCCATAGGCAAGGGATTGAGCTTAGTAAAATCAGTAGACATCACCCATGGAGAAATCATTGTCAGGGCCTATCACAATTGTCAACCGATCAAAATTTGAATTGGAGGCACCACATGCATTGGCGATGGTTAGTGGGCTCACCATCTACTTGTGACTCAAAAGGTCAGCAAGCTATAAGGCATAAGAATGCTGATTTATCGGATCCTAATTCAAGGGGTGAGCCACTAACTAACTCAGATCTTCTATAAAGTATTAGAGTGGGAGTAGGCTTATAAGAACCTAAAAGTTAGTGAACTAAGCCTAAGTAGGCAAAACCCAAGGAAATCCTTGTGGAGGCCCATAGAGATACTAATGTGTAAATCATTCATTTGACTTGGGTGTACAAGTGAAAAATTAAGTGAAGCACCTAGTAGTTGGTTCCCTTTATAGTTTACTTCAAGCCAATAGGGGCCACTATTTGAGTTTTATTAGGCAAAGCCATTGATTAGAGGCATTGAGTGGTTAATGCTCTTGAACTATTCACATTAAACTAATAGGAGGGCTTAAATCAAGGCTCCAAGTGGGACACTTTTGGTAAGCATAATTATTGAAGTGGGATAAAAAAATCTGGGATACAATGTCCAACTATCAACTAACTTTTAGCTTTCAAAAAGTGTTGTCAATTAAGATAGTAGGATGGCAGTCATGGAAGTTGAAATCCATTGATGTGTGCAAAACAACTCACTTATTGAATAAATTATCCCAAAAATTGATTGTAGTTAAATGTGAGACCCATAAATGTTCATCGGTGCAATGCTATGCCTCGACAAGTTGGAGAGTGCAATGGTCATAACATAATGTATGGCACGAGTCAGTGTGGAGTATTTTGTTGTGCATATTTTTTGTGGTAAGAAATATTCAAATGAGAACTTTGAAAACCGAATGAGGAAAAAGGCTCTATGTTAACGATAATCCAATAATGGTTAGTTGACCCTAAGAGATGAGGGAAACAAATTAGAGAGTGCCATTTGGCATTAGCTTATAAAGGAAGTTGAGTTGAAATTATTGAGCTGGGATGAGGGAATTGATGGAAGCAAGTGTTTTTAAGATGTAAGTGAGTGTTATGCAAAGAGTAAGCTTTTTTGCTTAACAACTTGTTAGCTTAAAAAGGAAGACACTATTGAGCTTTATTCTTGTCCAACATTATGAAATGACTTGAGAGGTGTAGCATATGTGGGAGATAGCATGTGGACTAAATTAATTAGGGTGGGTCAATCTATATTAAAGGACATTGTTACATAAGAGATTGATTGGGGTGGAACATTTATTGAAAGATAACAAAGTTGTCCTAAGATGAGTTCATTGAGAATAGAAATCTAAAGTGAAACAAAAGGGTGAAAGCTCGTGTGATTCTAATTTCTAGTATGAATGTAAACAATAAAAGAAATGTCAATCAAATCTATTAGGCATTCAAATTTGTTGTTAAAGGTGTTAGAAAAGTTATCATAAGGATAACTGGTTTGTGGTAGCCCAGCATTCACACCAATGTTGCTTTTTGATCCATATATGCAAGCTCATCCTATCTTTGTAAAAAAGAATTTATTGAGCGTTGGACTATTCAAGCACCAATAGTCAACATGTTCTAGGTATTGAACATTGTGTGAGATGTCAGATTTTCCCTATTAATGAATGTGTCATGATAATAAGTCAACCTAGTGTTGGAGAAACCATTGATTCACCCAACTATTTGTTACACTTGAATAAAAAGCTAAGGCATGAAGCTATCTTTTTGAGGTTGTGACTGATGGCCTCTAAGTTAGAATCCATGCATAAATGTGATGCTTAGGCTCATTGTCAATGTGTTGGCCAAAGGGGCTTTCCAGCCTAGGGGTATAGAACCATGAGCTTTTCTTGTGTCGTGGAAAGTTGTATGACATGAGCACTATAAGAAATGATAGTTAAGTATGAATAGTGAGTAGAATCTTTTATAGATGAGTTAAATTTGTGACTAAAGATTATAACGGGTAACGTAACCTTACTATCATGATCTACTAAGATTCTACTCTTTATTGTAGTAAATTGATGCCCTCAAGGAGATTGACATCAAAAAAGTTTCAAAACTCACTTGCTTACTTATAGACTTGTTCACTTGCTTACTTACACAACATGCTCGCTTACTATACTTGCTCTAATTATTGTGATACTTCATGTAGTTCTTCATGTGGTACTTTATATGATACTTTATATGATACTACAAGATTCACATCATCTCCCTTGGAGGCTTGCCTATGTGAAATGTTGAAATGCCTCATATTGCCCATCAGGATGTTAGTTGGTGTAATATAAGAATTCTAACACTTTAGCCTTCATACAAATTGTGATGATCCACTAACACCGAATGCTTATGTCACCATAATTGATCCTCATAACCCAAATATGTCACATCAAATTCAAAATTTTGCTCTCATGCTCGCATACATTATTAAGGAGATACCTATTGAAATTCTATATTTAGGCCACAACTTTCACATTTTGTACCCTATTCATCACTTGTCATTCCTTAGGTATGGTTATGGAGTCACTCTTTTGGGCGGACTTACATTCTTCCTTGATGGAATTGTTCAAATTACAATCTACAAGGGGTAATGTGCAGGACAAAGTGGCCCTTGGTGAAGCATAAGTTAGATGGTGTAATATGCACTAGGGTTTGCACATGTGTGGCTATGGCCCAACCCATAAGTTAAGGTAGTTGTGCTTATGATAGAGCATTCAGCATGTTGCAACACTACACTCATGTGTGGTTGGCAGTCCACATCTACATTTGTCCATCTTTTGCATGTGGCCTTGTTGGTCAAATGAAGTGTAACTTCATTTTAGAGACTTTATGTAGTAAGCTATAAACATAAGGATAAGGTTGATTCCATATTTGGAGACTTACCCTCTTGGTATAAGTTTTACAAATATGAAATCAACAAGGGGCTATGTGTAGCAATATGTAACCCATAATGAAGCGAGAGTTGGATGGTCCAATATGTGCTACAATTTGTGCATGTTAGGTTTCCACTCTGATGGTCTACCACTACTACACATGAGGCGAAGCACTTGGTACACTACAACATTGTTCATGCAAAAGGAAGCCAGCTTGCTTGTGCGCTACGACAACTAATGCCATGGCGAGTGGGGCTCACAATGTGTAACTTTTTTTGAATTGCTAGCACTGTGGGTGTTTATTGCATGGATAACATGATGCCCTATTGGAAGACTTGTCATTGTTCTTATTTTAGGTTCCACACTTTACCCTCTTCATAGGGCATTATGATGTGTAATTTTTCCTATGTTGTACTGAAAGCTTTGTGCTACCATGGCATGCTCTACGGTCTCCCTCCTGTCTATGCCCCTATTCTTCATGGTTGTGACATGTGGGCAACGCCCTTTTGGTTAGTGTGGAGGATATCTTCATACACATCATTTTGTTCCTGAAAGGCATAACTATTTTTAACTATTTTCAACACTTGGAACTATTAATGTAGAAATGAGGTGTCCCTCAATTTGGTACTTAACTTAGTATGATGTGGAATTATCAACCCTGTCTTGCCATTCTACTCATTATTTCACGTCATGTTTGACCATGCCTTAGCGAAACTTTGTCATGCAAAATGCAGTCAACCATGTGTTTGTTGAGCAGGATATGGTACATGGTGTCAAGCCTCACCTATAAGTTGTGTTCCTATGCATGTGGCATAAGTGGCCGAACAAGTGCTACTTATTAGTTTTAGAGTTACAAGCTTTTTTAAGTGATTGAAATGATGTTTCTTGGTGGTTGGCAAAGTTTTAAGTATGCAATTTGCTTGCTTTCTTTTTCTTGTTCTTAGACAAAACCTTTTGTAGTTACATGAGTCATGCTCTACATCTTCAATTTAGAATAAGCAATACTTTTTTCACCCATTTTAATTGTTTTTTGATCAGTGCATGTTGTTTCAGATCAGTTTTATGCCTATGTCATTTTTCTAAGGCATGTTGATCCTTATGCCATGTGGGTCCTAGCCAAGAGCTTCATGCTTAATTAGACCCTTTGTGCTTTCTTTTCGTGGTGCTACCTTCTTATGTCTTCGCTAACTCGTTGTGTGGTTTGTCATTATGTGTAGGGCTTTGTCATGTAATTGCACATCCTTATGGGGGAAGTTCATATGTTCCTTATATTCATGTTGGCATGGTCTTAGATATGACTCATTTTGGTCTTCATTCTCTAAAAAGGAGGGTTGTTGTCCATGAATGGTTTGTCAAATAATAACTTTTCAAAATTGAAGGTATGGTGTCCCAATTTGGGATAATTTGCTCTCCCTTTGAGGAGTAACACCAGACATGTTGACCATGTCAATAATCGCATGGGGTGCTACCAAACACTTTTTTTTGCATTGCTAGCTAGTTGTTCATGCCAATAATCATAATTTTTTTCACAATGATTAAGCCAAGCATGTGTAAGTTTTGAAATATTAATATTTAGACTATGAAACTATGAATGGCTTATTAAAATAATTGTTGTTTGCTTGATGATACATGCTACTCAGATAACATTTCCTTTATAGTGCTATTACATGCACCAAACCCAAAGTTTTTGAAGGAATGCATTTATCTGAAAAAGGTAAAAGAGGGCTTTCACATAGCTCCCCTAACATTTCTTGATAAACTTCGTGGATTGCATGACCTCCGTACAGACGATACATCATTTACATTTCTTCCATATCAACTTTCATTTTATGGATATGGCTTACCATGGTGGTAAAGTGTGATAGAGAATTCAAATTTGATTTTAAAAGAGGGAGCCTGAGAGATAGCTGCAACTTCTATGGAAGTAGTAAGGACACAAATTAACAAATCCTGACAGAAGGTGACTAATTATAAAAAGAAATATTAAAGCTCCAAAAGTTTGATAATTGGAATGAGTACTTTCTAAATTCCCTTAATGAGGATCGATTACAAGGAAAGTTTAGTGCTAGTATACATGGTATAGTCTAGCTTAAATAGTATATATTTAAGTTATTTGTAGTTTAAATGGTGATAAATGGACCTTGCTTTCTGCTAGTTGATTTGCCTTTCGGGTGCACCACCTGCCGTAAATGTTTTTGTCAATGATGTGGACTAGCCTTTAGCTGGCTAAGTCACTCCTTTAACATTATTACATTGAAGAAAATAGACCTCAATGCAAGCCCATGCTCTAGATAGATTAGTGTGGGATAACATCATAGGATTTTGCTCTATTATGTTGGCCATTTATGATCATAATAATGATTTTGAGTGAATGTCATGAGCATTCACATTGGTTAGAGGGTAGAAATTCTTAAATATATGAAAGATAAACCACGATGAAAGCATTTTCCAAGGATGTTTTTATTAATCAAGAATAAATGGTTTGACCCTAAAAACAATCAAATCTCATCCTTATGTCCACCTGAAATGATGCTAAAACAATGATAAGCAATAGTTACTATTTGGATTCTATCATCACATCATAGGAAATTAATTCTTTGGGGTTCCTTCATAAAGTAACGATCAAAGCCTAAATCATACTCTCCTTAAGGAGGTCCATACATAAAATCATTAAAAAAACAAAGTTTGAAGAGATTTGGGGAAGGACTATTCCCAACTCTCAAACAAAAATCACACAAAAGTGTGTGATGAGCAATCTAGTTTGTTTGCACTATTTCCTTGGCACTTTAGGTAAGGTAGTTTCTTCAGCTTTGCATTCTAGACATATGCCAATGGCATTATGGTAGGTAGTACTGTTTGTTTTAAACAAACCTTACTAATTAACTATAATATTAACTATAGTTGAATCTAATTCAAACAACAATACCTTCACTTTAGGAATTAAAATTTTCAATTCCATTGATTCAGTAATAGCAATAATTTGCTTGATAGAAGCTAACAAGTTAACAATTTTACTTATGTCATCACAGGCAATAATACCAATTCTAGTATTCAAGTCATCTTGCACAACTATGTTGCAATTGAACTTAATCCAACTAACTGGAGGAAGACTCCAATAAGTGGTAATAAATGCCTCACTAAGGACTCCACAACTCTTTTTTCACATGATTGCAGAGTTGTACCAAGTATTAGCTTTAATGTGAGTACTCCTTTGTAGTGTAATTTAATTAAATACCTTTTCCATATGTTCCTACAAATTCTTACCACACTAAAAAGGACTAATGATAAAGTAGCATAGTTATCTACTTTAGAGCTTGTAGCCACTCATGCATTCATAAATATCTAGTTAAGGAGCTCGAAAAAAAAGTTAACGTCTCTATAGTTTTTTCCACAAATTTAGCCGAAGGACATTATATAATCTAAAATAGCAAATAAGCTAGGAATAATTTCTGAAACTGTTTATGATTCCAAACACCTTACCCCTTAATTAGCTTTGCTACAAATTTTGGATTCTCCACATCAATGTTATGATTAGTTGGTCAACTGACAATAAGAAGGATGCAAAGACAATTATCCAACAAAAATGAAAAAATAATTACCAACAATATTTTACCAAACCGCATTGTTTATTGTACAGAGCATTTCAATTTGAGTAACTTACTTGTATGAGATGATCTAAGAGGAAAATGAAAATTATTATTTGTCATTAAGCGTTTGTACATGAGGGATTAAACACACAAATAGTCTTCCAGAGAAATAACTCACTTATTGCTTTTTACAATAAACACTGACTATCAAGTCAACAAACTGTGAACACTGAGTCCTCTATAATCCTTATATAGAGTTACAATTTTCTAATAGGAATAACATATTATGCCATTATCACTTTAACTTTAGCACAAGTGATGAGAATAATTTCTTCTACACTACAATACTATAGCTAGAAATTAATGTGTTAGCTAAGTAATAAGAAGGAATAGCAGCAAGCATTGTGTTAATCATGACATTATGGACTAGCATAGTAGCCTTATAACCCATCCTGACATTGTTTTCAACATGATTAAAAATGAAATTAAAGCTTTTTTTTCTAAAGTTTGGTTATTACAATTTCTATTCTTTGATATTTCAATTGAGTGGCTTGATGTATGTTTAGTTTTTCTTAAACTTGTAGTGCATTGCCTTGGTAAATAACAAACTTGATTTGTTTAAGTTTGTTATCTGATATAAGTGATGCCCATACTGCTCCATAATTTCTTCATTGTAGCACAAGCTATAAGCATTTAAATCATGATTTCATCAAAATATAAGAGGTGGGTAATCATGTGGGAAGAAAGGTCAATCTTAAACCAAATAGAGGTAGCATGATCATGCTAACCCTAAATAATCTATGGGAGGTACTCTAACAAAATAGTAAAGAGGTATGGTGAGAGAGGATGTCTTTATTTATGACCTTAAGTAGCTTTCATCCATGGTAGATGGATATCATTAAACATAATCCAAAATCTTCGTGCATTGAAATAGGCATTAATACAATCACATCAAAGAGTAAGGAACCATAAATGCTTAATCATATCACTCACAAATTTCTACTTTATTTTTCCATAAGCCTTATTCATATTTAATTTTAGTTCGATCAGGCCTTCTTTGGAGGTGAAATGGTGCAAATGGGTAGTGATTTCCTATTCCAAAAGAATATTATTAGATATACCATGTCTTAGCACAAGAACAACTTGCTCTTAAGTAGTGATCTTAGGATGCCCCACCTTTGGTATAGCCACAAAAGTTTTGGTCACCACTTTAGAACAAATTGCTCAAGTTTGGATGTTCTTTGTGCTTTAGAGACAAGTATGATAAGTGTATTTTTCCATCCTTTTGAAATAAATCTATCTTTAAAGAATTATTTTATTATTATAATAATGCCCATTATTGTGATCTTTTGATAACCATGCACAAACTCAAATGAGAAGACATCCATCCCAAGGGATTTATTTCTTTTGATAGACGTTACCATAAATTTGATCCCGTCAAAACTAGTTGGAGATACAGGTGTAGCCGCATGTTCATTATCAATAGTTTTATAAGGTTAGAAGGGTAGAGGAGGCTCACACTCTTGACTACACTTCTTCTTATTTAAATACTAGATGAAATTTATTTATTCTCTATTAGGGAGGCCATTAGTTTCCTTACATAATTTTTATGTTTGTGGTCATAGTTTTTCTTGGAGGAAGAGGTAGATGCCACCTAAAAAAATGAATGTTTTGGTCCCAAAGTGGGGCTTAATTAAGCTTAGCACACTATCACCACTATGCTTCTTCTAAAGCTAAGGTTGTGTGATAGGAAGCAATACATTCTGCTAAACGATAATGTTTTGACTTAGTTAAGTTGTTCATCGGTTATTTAAGTTGAAGCTCATGGATTTCCTAACCATATTAACAAGGATTACTTAAAATGTTATGAAGTTTTGTTACACTCCATTTTTAAGTAAAAAATTTTTACAAATCTTACAACAAGAGAGTGAATTATGGTGTTTAAAATAAGTTTTATTATTCTAAACATATGTTTTTCTCAAAAAACATTATGTTTATAAAAAAATTTAATTTTATATATATATAATATCTCTTTAATATTATAAAACATGAACATAAAAATTAGAATGAGACACCAAAATGTTTAGGTAGTTTAAATCAAATTAGAATCTTTGGTCCACCTCTAATAAGGACAAGAAAAAATACAATAAAAAAAGCCTACAACTCGAGATTTTTTCTTAAGGTTTACCTCATCCTAAAACTTTCACAGGTTCAACTATAACCCTGACTTTTACAAGCTCAATCTCAGAGTTTCACAAATGTCGGCGCTAGACCAAGAGAAAAAGAAAAATGCATCAAGATGGATTTTTTTAAATATGTAGAATCATTTATGCTTGTTGATTAATGGAACAAGGAAAAAAAAACTTAAATGTTATAAGAGAAATGAGATTTTGAAGGTTTAGATGTGCAAGACTTAGATGGAAACATTTGTTGATTTAAGTAGAACTTGTAGTTACTACTAGTAGAATTTATACCAGTAAAATATTTAGAAGCACTTAGCTAGATGTCAGAGATTGGGTCATGTTCATTAATTATTATATTTATATTTATTAGGTATTTATAAAAAAATTTTAATTGTAATTATTAGAAAGTTAATAAGCTATTTGAAAAGATGTAGCCAAACAGCTTAAAAAGCATTTACAGACAAGTTAAAATAATTTCTTCAAAATGGCTAATGCACCAACGCAGTAACTAGTCATTAGGCAAGTCGACCTGATGAAAGAGATATAGATTGTCAAATTTAATAGTGAATAAGCAGATGAGTTATAGCTGGTCAGATCAAGATGGATTTGATCTAGCCGATTTGATCATGTAGGATGAGATATGAATTATTCATTTTAACAATGATAAAGTCAAAGTTAATCTCAATCATAGGATTCAAATAAGATAATTAAGGGTCACAAGATTCAATGATAAGGTAGACAAAAATCTAGTTGTGTGATAAGTTAGAATGAAGCTGCTGTCACTAAATTTAATGATAAATCGTACGATAATTCAAAAAATTGGTCACACAATTTTGATACAAGAAGCTTTACCAACTAAAGTTCCCAGAGTTCATAGTCAATGATATAGTAACCTAGATAACTATGTGAAAACCCCATCTATCCTCTATCAAAAGATAGCATATGACCCATCCCGTCATATTAATAATCAAATAAAAATTGAAAACCATCTGATGTACCAAACACCCATAGCCACAAGTCATCAATGCCACTTCCCAACCTACATTACAATAAGGTTGCACCTATCAAGCATGTTTGATTGCATATTCCTCACTTTTTTATTTAAGGTACCAACAACTTTTGAATAGATTATTTACATCTACTATTACTTTTATATTCATGATTGCACCCATTCTTATATCCTATTACAACATATTCCAAATCCACAGCTAAAATAGAAGTTAAATTCTAGCAACCAAGCATGTTCCAGCATTTAAGAAAGTACTTTACTTCCTTCCTTGCATAATATTGAGTTCAAATAGAACAAATAAGAGAGTCTAATATAGTACTCATGACTAAATTTAGCACATTCGACCTCTAAACACATCCTCTCACACCTAGACTCTGGCCAATAGGTCACCTTTTTCAAATACATCAATAGTTTCTACACTCAAAGTGTGCTCATTACTTAAATATTTTTGAATACTAATTTATTTGTAACCTCCTAAATCTTCAAGAAACTTATTTTCTAGTAGCCAATATTGTAAATTAGAGGGGTTGATCTATACATGGTTAATTCGAGTCTCCTGTCATGTGATGTTGAGAAGGCAAAAGCACACATCACTGAACCTATGATAACTGTAAAGTTAAATATGTAAAGCAACATCTTCCCTGCTATAGATTCAACATACTTTGATGAATTCCTACTCAACCAATCCCTGTCAATACTTTATTGACCATATTATAATAGGCAAGATTGCTATGTCAACATTTTTTTAAGAGCAAATTATTTTAGACCAAGCAAAGACTCTAGTCCCCATTGATGCTAATCATCATGATAACATACTCATGATCCTTCGATATGCACAACTCAAAGGGGGGAACTCTCACTTGTATAAATGTTTAGACAAAATTCACACATGTCCATTATATGGAGTTGTTTCTCAAAGTTAGAATACCATAACATATAACTATTACCTAGAACAATAGAATGATAGAAATAAAGCTCGATGTTTACATGATAATTCTCGCAATGACTTATTTTTTAGGCTCCTAGGGCATTTTAGATTTGTTTCTATACAAGAAATGATAATAGTAGTTTATATAATAATAGCCAAACAAGCTGGCTGACTTGTCCTTATAAAATATGTTGAGATCATAGCTTCAAATCCATAGTAGATAATAGTTTTTCAACCAACCTTCTTTGAGTATAGCCACAATAATTGCATTTCCACATTATTTCTTTTCTAACTCTTACTTCTTTTATGAACAATGGAGAAATTTGTAAAGTTATTAATAACCATAGCTAGTATAAGAGCCATCTTGCTTCTCCCTCCTTGTAGTTGTTGCCATGCTCAACACTAGCCTAATCCTTAATCAAAAAATAGTCCCAATGTATGTAATCTAATACATCTAGAAATTTGTGAAATGAAGTCTCACACAACCAGAGCAAAAGTAATAGTGTAAACAACCTCTTAGTCCCTGTCTGACACAATCATAATATCTTTTATTCATAAAAAGTAAAACCATGAGAAAACAAAAATATGCTTTACAAGTAATCTCAAAGTATAACATAGCTATATTGTCATCATTTAATTTTCCTAGATAAGTGAAACAAATTCTTAATGCTCCACATAATCCTATATTGTCCTATCTTGCCACAACTATTTATATTTTGATTTTCTAATTTACTTAAGAGTTCTCCAACTTTTTATAAATTTTTTGTTTTCCTTACCTTAAAAAAACTCACTCAAATGTGCTTTTACCCTTTTCTTGGGCACCAAGTAGGACCACTTCATTTGATGGACTAAAATTGCATGAGAATTCTACATGCGTCTCCAAATTCTACAACTATGTGAAGAACCAATAGGACCTTTCACAGCTCCCATGCTGCTTGTTTGACTATTCTTTTTATTAGTAATAGGTTGAACCTCTCTCTTAATTTTCTACTTTTGTACCCATTTGAGCTTTAACCTCCATTGTACTTTTATTGCCTATTAATGAACCAACCCCTTTCCATTATTTACATTGTACCCACATATTTGTTTTGTTTTCTCATATACTGCCTACTTTTATCTTTACCTATTGCAATCCTTCTCCCCTTTATTGAGTCAATTGGCCTCATTTTCTTTGGTTAAACTACCATTCAAGGTCCAAGTCCTTGTCTCCTCCTCTTATAATCCTTTGTACTCACTAGTGTCAAAATAGGCACCCCATTTTATCCAACTCTTTATTTAAAGGGCTTTCTATTAATAGTAGTAGCCATGAGTATTCATTGACAATGTGTGTATGGTCTAGAAGCATGTCCCACCTTGCCACATATGAGCAAATAGTGGATAATCCCTCAATCTCAAACCTCTTAAAAGAGCAACCCAAGGGTCCTTTAATCAATATTCCTATTCTATGCAGTTTTTAAAAGACCATTTTGATAGACACCTTAGCAAAGGAGTGACCTTTACATATCAATTCTCAATCATCAATCAAAAGAGGATCTTTTATTACTTTGACACTGTGGAATAGATTCTGTGTCTCTATATAATAAGAGAATAAGAAAATGAATCTAGATTGGAGCACACATAATCATTAAAGTATTAGGTTTAAATTTAGGTGTCCACTCATATAACCCTAATTCAAAGCCAGTAACTTACCATGGTACTAAAAAATAAACATATTCTCTATCTAAAATGGAATATAAGTATAGATCGAAATGCCCATCTATCAAGTCCATGAATGAATATCCTTTCAAATGGCCACACCTTTATTGAAATATTTTGTATATCCATTGAAATGACAAACAATCTTTGTCCACTATACCCATAAGGTTTAAGTGGTGGTAGTGAGTTTGTCATTCACATGCCTCATTTGGTTGTAGTATTTCATCATTAGTCATAAAAGAGGTATCCTTTTTAGCTAGCATCTTGACATCTACATTGGTTGGTCACTATGAGTAGTTAATGAGGGGACCTCCCATCAATGTCAAATTAATAATGCTCATTTTCCCTCTATTGAGCACCTCTCAAAGGTTACTTTAATTGGGTGAAGTGATTCAAGTTTCTCATTCTAAGAATTATCTTCCATGATCACTACAACATTTCCATAAGAATGCTATGTGAAGCCACATAAATCACTAACATCAGCACTTTTGCAACATGGAGATTTCTTTTGTGATTGGATATATAATTTTCTATGTTTATTCAAACCAATTTCACTATTTGGTGAAATTAGTTTTTCCTCTTTGTATCATGTACATGGATCCTGTGTAATTCCACTATTGATGCACCATGTAGCCATAAAAGAATCACCCACATCATCCTCAAAATTATTCACATTGTAGCAAGGCTCATCTAGTTATGAGTTTTAATAGACTTAAATTCCTTCATGTGCTTTCTAAACTCCATCACCAATGTTCATTATAGCTCAAACCACAAAGATAATCCCAAATATGTTCACCCAAGGGGCTATTAGGTTTAGAAGTACCACCAATTGGACTCTAAACATCATCACTAACCATTCATTATGGGGATATTTGTACCATACTATCCTTTCATTTTTTTACTTTTTTAAATCTTGCAAGATTTATTTCTTGTCATAGATCACTGCTCCTCACTAGGTGCCAAGAGGATTATGAATTCTAGGTATATCTCAAAATTTGTTGGAACTAGAGTAAGACATTAAGGTGCCCAAACTATCCATACAGTGAGCTACTATCATTAGCCAGAAACAAGCATTGCTAATGCTGCCTCCATCCACCCTCATTTTCCCCTCCAGCCACCTATGTCATCGACCAACAAATCATACGTCACCTTCTATATATACGACACCATCCCCTACATGAAGCGCACCAATCTATCATACTACTATGTCTTTGTAAGTTTATGCCATTAGGTTCCTTGATAAGGAAATATTGAAGCATACATCATGCCTTGTTTGAAGATGTCAAAACTTCAAATTATTAAGAAGAGCAAGTTGAAGTAGTTTTTGAAGGGGTAATTCCCAATTTGAAATAAAAGCATACAATAATGCATCATAAATGACCTAGCTTGTAGCATTGTTGCCTTGGCACTTTTTGGGAGAAAATTTGAAAGACTGCATATGCTAAACATATATAAAAGCACTATGATATGAACCTCAATACTCTTTAAACAAAAGTAACTGGGACACTACAATAATAGCTATAATAAAATCTAATTCAATCACTACTGCTTGGATATTAGGAAGTAACATTCCAAGGTGTTCCATTGCCTTAAGAAAGACAATAGCGTCAATGGAAAAAGTTGCACCTAAAACCCACGTTTTTCTCATTATAATTATAGGCCTACTCGTGCCATACCAAATAATAATACCAATTCCAATGGTGAGATCATTTTGCAATGGTACATGAAAATTTATTTTAACCCAACTCATGAAAGAGGAGTCCATAAGATGTAACAAATAGCCAATCAAGGCCATTGGAGCTCCCACTGGATGAAGTTGGGTAGTTAAACTTAACTTATTTTCCAAATGGTTTTCTTTGATTGTGTTATGAGACAATAAAACTCTAGCTCTCCTTACATTTGACCTTTACATCTCTTTGACTTAGTTATATTTCATTTCTTTAATTCATCTCAATTTACCCTTAATATAGGTTAACTTTAAATTAATTATATTTAGAGTTTTTAAGTAATATTCTTTTAGATATTTATTTTTTATGTTTGTAATTTTTTTATTTTTAAGAATTTTTTGTTGTTTTGCATTTCTTTTTTTTTTCCAACATAATTTGGTTATAGGGGATGTTGCGCTCAATCTTCTAGTATCTTGGAATGTAATTATCTCAAATAATGTATTTAATTTCTTTAATATTTTTATATGGATTTGGTTATAACTTTTTTAAAATCATATTCTCTTATCATGTGACCTTTACCATGCCTTGATTTCAGTATGTTATGTTGAATCTATTGATTTAATTTTAACATTAATATTCATTTACTTAACAATAAAATTATAATGTATTATTATTTATGCTTGTTTATTTTAGTAGTTCAAACTAATTCCAAATGAGGTATAATAAGGAGGAAACAAATATCATGGGACATGACTCGATGTGCTCTATCCAATTAAAGATTTATTATAATTTTTCAAATATTAAATTTTTTATTGTTTTTGATTGTTGTGTTAGATATTTTTAGTTTTAGTTTTTTCACAATAAATGATGTTTGGTACAAAGTCCTAAGTATCTAGGAATTAAAATTTCTTGTACAATTAATCTCATTTGTTTAACTTTGATGTTTTGTTTTGGATAGTTTACTATGTAACTCAAAATCTCCACTAAAATAATATTATATATATATATATATATATTTACTTAATATTAAAATAGTAATGTATTTTTGCTTATTCTTATTTATTTAGTAATTCACAATGATTCTGAACAACATGCAAATGAGACAAAACAAACAATATTAAACTCACATTCATAACCTCCATAAAAAATATTAATTTTATTATTTTTAAATATTTTAATTTCTAAAATTTTTGCACTTATTATATGTTTTTTTATTCAAACATGATTTGATAAACGATAATGCGCATTTCATTTCATTAGTATCTTTGAATGCAATTTATCTCTTTTCTTCAAAACTTTTATCATGATTTGGTTATCTTTTTATGAAACACAAATTCCCCTATCATGTGGCCTTTATATCACTTTAATTTAATTAAATTAAATTACATTAAGTTATCTTATTTTTGCTTTAATATATGTTCACTTAACATTAGAATCATAATTTTTTATTATTTATGTGTATTTAACTTTGTAATTCATCATATCTAAACCATGATTGATCAAGATGAAACAAATATCATCGAACTCAACTTAATATGCTCCATCAAAATAATTATTCCTTTTTACATTTTAATATATTTTATTTTATATTATTTTGGAATTTCTTACAAGATACTTTGATTTACTCTTGGTTATGAATCAAGGATGTTATGCTACATATATTTAGTACCTTAGAATGTAATTTTGTTGCATAATATATCTTAATTTCTTCAAATTATTTCCTTTAATTTAGTTATATTACTATGTGCTTCTCTTTGGATGATTACATGTGTTTTAATTTCGTTATGTTATATTTTTTCAATTTATCTCATCAAAACTTTGATACATTTTTATATTAAAATAACAAATTATTCTTATCTAAATTATTTAATTTAGTAATTTGTGGTAACTGAAAAACAAGATTATTTCAATTTATCTCATCAAAACTTTTATACATTTTTATATTAAAATAACAAATTATTCTTATTTACAAAATCAATGTCAGTAGACTCATATGGAAGATGCCTATTCAATTAAAAAGACCTTTCTAAGTTTTCAAAAAATGTTTTTCTTTTGTTTTGTTATGCTTTATGAGACATTTCGAATGACACCAGATTAGGAAATTGAAGATTTTTCCTTCAATCTTCATAATATAATTGGAATAAAAATTTAAAATAAAATATATCTTATTAATTAATTTTGTTATCTTTGTTCTGATTTATACTACTATATAATCCTAAATCTCTTGTCATGTCTCCGTTACATGTCATTGAATACATTATGTTACCTTGCTTCAATTTATCTCATTTTAGATTTTAAATAAATTACTTAATAATAAAATGAAAATTTATTTTTGTTTATATTTTTATTCAATAACTTTCTATCATTTCAAAAGAGGTCCAATCGAAATGAAAAAAATGTAATTTGACTCATCTTAATGAGCTACATAATTAAACAATTTAAATATTTTAGCTTTTTTGGCTTTTGCATGATTCGCAAAAACGTTTAATTCATTCTTGCTTTAATTATTGAAAATTTATCTTATTAATTCATATTTTTCCTTTAATATGTCATATTACAATGTAACTCGAAATCTTTTCTTATTTCACCTTTAAACATCATTGATTTGTTATATTACGTTGCTTTAATTTGTCTAGTTTGAACTTTAATACATGTCTACTTAACTTCTCAAAAAAAAAATATTTTTATTTATGCTTACTTTTGTGATTCATAACAATTACAAATGAGTTATGTTTCAAAGAAAAAATGATGTTGCTCTCTCCTCGATAAGCTTAATGTAATTAAATTTTTATTTTTATATTTTAAATTTTTTTTCTTATCCATTTCTACAACTTAAGACATTTTAATTCATAACTTATTTGATATTCAAGAATATTATACTCAACCTCCATAGTGTCTTGGAATATAACTTTTCAAAAAAATTTATGTCATTTCATTAAAGTTTTTGGTTTGATTTGTTTATATTGTATGTAACTCTAAATTTCCTCTCGTTTGACCTGCAAAGGTCTTTGATTTTTTATATTACATTTTTTTCAGTATATCTTATTTCATTTTTAATATTTATTTTGCTATTATTAAAAAATAATTTATTAATTTTTAGGCTATTTTAATTTTTTAATTAACCATAATTCCAAATGACATTTGATTGAAATGAAAAAAATTTCATTAAAATAGGTTTAGTTTAGCTCTATCTTATTAAATATTTATTTTTCTATTTTTTCTTTTTCTTTATTTTCTATAGGCTTAGCTTACAGATGTTTGAATTTATACCTGATTTGATGATTGATGATATTATACTTGAACACCTTAAATCCTTGCAATATAGATTTAATATGGAATTTATCTTATTCTTTCAAATTGTATTTTTTTTTAGTTATATTTAATTGAAGCTCTAATTCTCTTCTCATGTGATAATTATTACATTGCTTTCATTTTGTCATATTACATTGATTCAATTTATCTCATTTGTACTTTAATACATATTTAATTTATATTAAGATATCATGTTTTTGTTGTTGGTTATTATTTTCTTTGATAGCTCGATATAATTCAAACCTATGTCTAATAGTGATGAAACCAACGTTATTGGATTTTACATGTGCTCTATCTAATTAACCATTTATTTTTGTAATTTTAAATAGTTAAATTCCTAGGTCTTTTTCATAGTTCATAAGATATTTTAATTCATACACTATTTGGCAAAGTACCATTTTATGCTCGATCTCCTTATTATCTTGCAATGCGACACCATATAACTGAACTAATTTCTTTAATTTTTTTCCTTTGATTTATTTTTTTTTTATTTTGTGATTCTATATCCTAACCTAGTTGACAATTATATATCTTTGATTTTGTTATATTATATCTTTTAAAATTATCTCGTTCCATCTTTAATGTAGATTTATTTTTTAAATAAATAATTAATTTATTAATTTTTTTTATTACATTGGTAATTCACAAAAGTGTCAAACAAGTTTTGATAGAGAAGAAAAAATCTCATTAGAGTTAGCTTGACGAGGTCTACCAAATTAAAAATTTATTTTAAAATATTTCATCTTTTTATTTATTTCTTTTTCATAAGCTTTGTGAGACATTTCAACTTGAACCTATTTTGATAAAAAGGATGTTACACTCTATCTTCTACTACATTAAAATTAAATTTTTCCAATTAATTTATCTCATTTCTTAAATTGTTTTGGACTTATTTGTTTGTAATGCAATGAAGGTCTAATTTCCTTATTATTTGATTTTTATATTCCTTTGGCTTGCTTATATTACATTACCTCAATATTTATTATCTTAGAGATATTATCATTTTTATTTAATATTAAAATAATGAATTATCATTATTTATGTCAAATTATATTGGTAATTCATAGTCAATTTAAATGAGGAATAGCAGAGATAAAATAATCATTGTTGGGCCCGTCTAAATGAGGTTTACAAGAATATTTATTTTTTTTCTAAAGTTTTCCAATATTTTTTTAAAGATACAAAAGCTTTGTCATTTTGAATTATACCTAATTTAATGATAAAGAATAATACACTAGATTTCTTTCATATCTTGGAATTAAAGTCCTCATAAACTTTTAATTATTTTTAATATTTTTGACTTTTGTTTTCTTTGTATTACTATGTAATAATAAATATCTTATAGTGCGATCTCAACATTATTTTTATTTTTTATGCTACATTGCTCTAATGTATCTCAGTACAATTTTATCATATGTTTACTAAATATCAAAATGATAATTAATAACCATGTATGCTTATATACTATTGTGAATTGTAGTAATTTCAAATGAGAAATTATTGAGATAATAAACTTCATTGGATATGCATCTATTCATTCTATCTCAATAAATTTTTATTATTATAATTTTAAAACTTTTTGCAATTTTGTTTGCATTTTTTGTCATATTTTGATATGTACATGATTTTATGAATGAGAATGTCATGCCAGAACCTTTTTGAATCTTGAAATTCTACTTATTTTTTATAAAATTAACTACATTTGTTTAATTTTTCATTTTTTTATTTTCCAAATTATTTTAAACCTTAATTTAACTATTATGTGACCTTTACAAAAATTTGATTTCATTTAATTACATTGGTTCAATTTATCTCATTTTAACCATAATATAAATTTTCCTAATTAAAAATAATAATTTATGTTTTTTATTTTTTTATTGTATTTTTATGTCATAGTAATGAAAAATGAGGTATTATCAAGATGGAAAAAAATCATTGACCTGATCTCAATTAGATCCTTTTGATGTAATAATCTTTTTTAAAATTTATTTTTTTTATTTTCTAAGGTTTTACATGCTTTATGAGAGCGTTTGGCTCATCTTGATTTAATGATTAAGAACATTAGACTTCATGTACTTGTTATCTTGAATTAAAGTTTTTGTGTTATTTATTAAATTTTTTTCAACTTTTTAGTTTTTATTTCATTGTATTACTTTGTAATTTTAAAACTCTGCAACTTTTTTGGTATTATTTGTTGATTTTATATTGCTTAAGTTTATCCGATTTTAGCATAATAATATGTTTACTTATTGTTAAAATAAAGCTTACTATAATTTAGTTTAATATAATTTTGTAATGAAAATTATTGCCAAACTAGGTCCAATCGTGGCAATATAAGTATTGTTACACATGTCTTGACAAAGATTATAAAATTTATTTCTTATTTTTAAATTTTTTTAAACTTTTTTAAATAGGGTTTTCCCTATGAATTACTAGGCATTTCCATTTGTAAATTTAATCAACGATATTGAACCTGACCTCCTTAGTATTTTGGGATGCAACATTCCGATCCAAGTTATCTCTTTTCATAAAATTTTTTCTTTGATTTGGTTGTGTGACTATGAAACTTAATTCTCCTCCTATCTAAAACATTGTCATATAAATCCATTGAAGGCCTCATCGAGATTAAAACATTGTCATTAGACACTTTTTGATGAACTCTATCTTGTTGAATTTTGATTATTATTATTTTTTAATATTCTATTTTCAAGGACTATTCCATGTTTTGTAAGATATTTTTACTCTTACCCTATTTGATGATGTAGGATATTGCACTTGCTCTCTTAGTATTATGGAATACAACTATCTCATACAGTTTAGCTCATTTCTTTAATTTATTTATTTTGATGTTGTTATATTATTATTAAACTCAAATTCTCTTATCATGTGAACTTTATAATGCCTTGATTTCAATATGTCACATTGATTAAATTTATCATATTTCAACTTCAACAAAATTTTAGTTAATACTAAAACTATAATTTGTTGTTATTTATGCTCTCTTATTTTGGATACTAATAGTAATTCCCAATGACATCTAAAAGAGATTAAATAAAAATCATTGGCCATACATAATAGCTCTATCAAATTAGAAATTTATCTTAATATTTCTAATTATTTTATTTTTTTAGTGTTGGCAAGCCTTATGAAATATTTTCACTTGTATCTGATTTGATGATCAAAGTTGTTATATGTGAGCTCCGAAATGCCTTGGGATGCAACCTTCCTATGTACTTTATCTATTTAGTTTGTACCCTTTGATTTGTTTTCATTACTATGTAACACTAAATCTCTATTGTGTGACATTTATATGTGTCCGATTTGGTCATATTCTAATGGTTCAATTTTTCTCATTTTTGTTTTAATATATATTTACATAATATTAAAATAAAAATTAATTATTATTTTATTTATTTTTTTTGTAATTCTCAATTAATCTGAATATGTTATGATTAAGATGATGCAAACATCTTTAGACTTGGCTTAATTATATCCATGCTTCTAATTAATAATTTTATTATTTTCAATATATTTTCTTTCTAGCATTTTAGCATGCTTTACAAAATCTTTTGATCCATACTTGATTTAAGGGTCAAGGTTGTTACATTTGATCTCCATAATATCTTAAAACTTTTTTTTTCATGTAATTTTTTTAACATTTTTTAAAAATTTTTATTTGATATAGTTGTATTAATATGAAACATCAATTCCCTTATCATGTGAGCTTCACATCACTTTGATATATTTTTGTTGAATATTAGAATAGAAGTTAATTATTATTTAAGTGCATTTAATTTCTTAAATCATAGAATAACCAAACAGAGCTTGATGGAGATGAAACAAATATAGATGGACTACTCTCAATAACCTAAATTCAATTAAATATTCTTTTCTAATATTTAAAATATTTGACTCTATTATTTTTTTCATGTTTAATGAGATATTTTTATTTGATATTGATTTGATATTCAAGGTTGTTATGCTACATCTTCTTAATATGTTAAAGTGCAACTACTCAATGTAGTTTATCTTATATTATTCAAATTATGTTTTTTAATTTTGTTATCTTACTATGTAAATTCAAATCAATTATACATTAATTCTATTTCACACATTTAACATTTAATAAACAATTCGCTTTTATAGTTATTTATCGTTACTTAATTTTATAATTTGTAGTATTTCCAATAGCCTTATAAAGAAGTATAAATTATTACTAGACTCATTTAGTAAATTTAAACAAATTATTTCTTTAGCCTTGGCTTTTTTATAAGAATTTTAATTAATACCATATTAGATGAGTGAAGATTGTACACTCGACCATTTTATTATTTGATAATCCAACTTTATAGTAAAATTTATCTTCTTACTTAATTGTTTCTCTTTTGATTATGTTGCTATGTAACTCAAAATCTCCTTTATGATGACTGTTACATGTCTTCAATTTTATTATATCATAACTTTTTAATTTATCTTGAACTTTCATATAAATATACTTAATATTAAAATAAAAAGTTAATTTTATTTATGTTTTTAATTCATTAATTTGTAATAATTCTAATTGAGACCCATTTAGATAGAAAATATTGTTACACTCATCTTCATGAGCTTTATGTAATTAAATATTAATTATTTTATTTTTAAAGTAATTTATTTAAGATTTTTATATACTTTTTGAGGAAACAGAATATGTACCTAGTTTAGTGATTGAAATTGGAACAATTGATCTATTTAGCGACTTTAATTTCTATGTAAATTTATCACATTCATTTAATTTGTTTTCCTTAATATGTTAAATTATTATGAACTCAAAATCTCATCTTTTGGACTTTTTCATGTCCTTGATTTGGTATATTATGTTGCTTCAATTCATAAATTTTGAACATTAATATATACTTAGTGCATATGACAATAGTAATTTAATTTTGATTATTTCTATTTTGTTTGGTGATTCATAATAATTCTAAAAAAGCCTTAATTATGATGGAATGACATTGGTGTTACCTCAGTGAGCTTTATGCATAAACCATTTCATTCTTATATTATTAAATATTTTTTATGTTTTTAACATGTTTTATGTCAAATGTAGATTTATAATTTTTTTATTTTTTGCATTAATTTTCTTATATCACTATGTAGCTCTAAAAGCCTTATCCTTGAGCTTTAAATTTTCTTTGATTTAGTTATATCACATTACTTCAATTTATCTCATGTTAGCTTTATATCACTTTGATTAGGTCCAATTATATTGTTTTGACTTATCTCATTTCATCTCTTTATTTATTTGATTAATGTCAAAAATAATTTACTATATTTATTCTTATTCACTTTTGTAACTCATATTAATTCTAAACAACATTCAATCTAGATGAAACAAATTTTGTTAGACTTGTCTTAACGATTTCAAACCAATTAAATAATCTTTTGAGTATTTTTAAATAATTTGTTTTATAGTTTAGTATGTTAAAGGAGATATTTTGATTCATACCAAATTTGATGGTCGTGGATGGTACACTACATGTCCTAAGGATCATGGAATTCAACTTTTCGATGCAATTTCCCTAAATTCTTCAAAGTTTTTGCTTAGAATTGGTTTTATTACAATGATTCTATTTCTCCTATAGTGTGAACTTTATAACATTTGGTTAGGGACATATTACTTGCTTTAATTTATCTCTCTTCAACTATATTGTTAATTTATTTTTATTTGTGATAAAAAATTTAATTTTTTGTTGTAATTCTAAATATGGATTGTATGAGATGAAACAATCATTGTTAAATTTGTCTTAACTTTATCTATGAAATTAAATATTTTTTAATTATTTTTTAAAATTTTTTTAAAATTAGTTTTCTAAGAGTTTTGTATATTTATCAAGATATTTTGAATATTTTGATTCACAACTTATTTCATTATTGAGGATGTTATAATTAATCTTCTTAGTATCTTGGAGTGTTGCTTTCTTATTAAATTAATCTCATTTCTTAAAATTTTTCATTTGATTTTGTTATATCACATTGAAATATTGATTGTTTTCTTAGGTAACCCTTACATAACTTCGACTTCGTTATATAATGTTACTTCAATTTATCTAATTTTAGCTTTAATATAAATTTACCTCATATAAAATAATAATTTGATATTTTTAAGTTTTTTTAGTTATTAAAAATATGGTTTGACAGACATGAAATAAAAGTTTTGATATTCATCTAGATGGGAGCTACCTACTTACCTATTCATTTTTATAATTTTAAATATTGAAATTCCTAAGGTTTCTACAAACCGTATGCCATATTTTGATTTGTCCTCTATTTGATAATCGAGGATTTTACACTAGATCTCGTTAGTATCTTTGAATGCAACTTCCTTATAGAATTCATCTCATTTGTTCAACTTTTTTACTTTTATTTTGTTATATCACTATATAATTCTATATTTGTTTTGGTTGAACCATTACATTTTTTTGAATATGTTATATTACTTGACATCAACTTATTTCATTTTAGTTTTAATATATATTTTGTTTTTTTTTAAGTAATAATTTTTTATTATTTTTGTTTATTTCCTTCATAATTTATAATTATTCAAAATATTATTTAAATGAGATGAAAATAATGTCATTGTGCCACCTTGATAAGCTATGTCTAATTAAAAATATCATTTTTATAGTTTGAAGAATTTTTTGTTAGTTTTTTTCATTGTTTATGATACATTTTATTTATAGCACTTTAGCAAAAAGGTTTTTATGCTCAATATCTTTAATATCGTAGAATACAACTTTCTAAGAAAATATCTCATTTGCTCAAATTTTTAATTTTTATTTTGCATTGCAAATCTCTAATCCTTTGATCATGTGACACTTACAATGCTTTCATTTGGATATATTATATTGCATCAACTTATTTCATTTCAAATTTATTATAAATTTACTTGTTATAAAATAATAATTTATAATTTATTGTTTAATTATTTTTTATAATTCATAGTTAATCTAAAAATGTCTGATCAAGATAGAATAAATATCATTAGATTCATTTAGATGTGCTTTATTCAATTTAATATTTATTTTTGATCTAAAATATTTTATTTGTTGTGCTTTTTCACACTTCATAAGAAATTTTAATTCATAATTAATTTGATGATTGAAAATATTACACTTAATGTCATTAATATTTTAGAATTAAACTTTTTGTAAATTTATCTAATCATTTTAAATTTTCACTCTATTTTTATTATATTACCATGTAGTTTTCAATCTTTTATATTTTCTTCTTTACATCATTTTAATTATTATATTATAATTCTTTAATTTATTTCACTCTACCATTGTAATACGTTTACCTAATATTGCAAAAATATTTTACTATAATTCTTTTTTTTTTATTCAAAAGTGGCATAAGCCTTACAAAAGGATACAAAATGAAGTCCTTATGGAGGATCAAAAAGAAAATCTAGCAACATCAATTTAACGAGTGGATTAGGCAGGGGCACCCCCCATTCCTAGCAAACTCATGGCAACACGCACCACGTACCACTTATTCAGCAGGCACATGCCCCTCCCAGTAAATGTGGGTAAGACGGAGGGCATCCAGGCATCTAGCATGTGCGATGACCTCAGCTAGAGGGCCAACCTTAGGCTGGTTGGAAATAATCTTCCTGACCTCCAACAATGCCAACATCGAATCCGTCTGAATCTCCACAGTGCGGTACTGGACCAGGGAATCCTTCAACAACTTGAGAGCCTCCAGCATCGCCTGAACCTCCATGGCCTCGCAGGCCTGCCAGACAACCCTCTTGCCCAGCACCCATATAGTCCATTCTGAGAAGTCCCTCACCACTAGCCCAAGGCGAGCGGAGTCCTCACCAAAAGCAGCGTCACAGTTCACTTTGATCCATCCAGGAGGGGGGGAACCCAAGTATGGGTTACCGGCACTTTCGAAGAACTGCATGGATTCCCGCTGTACATGGATGTGTAAAGGCTACATTGCTTCTCTACTGCTTTGATCTCCATCCCCATGTTGTGCATCATAGTACTGGGGTTGCCAATGTGAGCATTGTGCCACTTTGTATTCCGTCTCTCCCAAATGTAATACATAGTAGTTGCCAATATAGCGGCATGGCCTGCGCCAACCCTGCGCCTCGTCGTCGACGCGAAAACGAGCTCCATGAGCACGTCAAGAAAAGTCAATCCGGCGTGCGCACCCCAAGACAACTGCAAAACGGAAACAGCCTCGCGTGCATGCATATCCCTCCAGAATACCTGGGCCTGTGGGCAGTCCCAAAACACATGCTGCGTGGACTCCTCCGCCGCGCAGCCCCAAGTGCACCTGCTATTTTCAGCCATTCCTCTCCGAGCAAGCCAGGCCGCCGTAGGGAGGTGGTCCCTAGCCATGCGCCACAGGAACATACTTACCCTCGGTAGCGTCCTCGTCTTCCAGAGGCCCCTCATCTGGCCCAAGGCCTGACTATTCTTCCACTTGAGGACGTTGTCGACACTGCACTTTAAGTCTTGCTAAATCCTGCCATTGTGAACCCCCTCTGTCGTAGTATGCACCTAAACCAGAATATCCTGTGCTGCAGAATGGGTCCTGAGCAAATGCAGCACCTTGTCAAGCAAATGTGGACCCACCCACTCGCGAATCCTGGCAACGTCCTAGTCCCCATCCTCGGTGAGGCAATCTGCCACGCTTGCCGGCCACGCCGTCTCCATATTAATGAACGTAGGACAACTGCAAATACGAAGGAAGCCTAGCCAATTATCTTCCTCGAACCTCGCCATCTTCCCATCACCAATTCTCCATAAAAAATTCACTATCGCGGTTAGCATTGCCTCCAGAACCAGCTTGCATGCATGGGAAGCATTCCAAGGAATCCTCAAGGCGGTATGCATCATGCTATACATCCGCCTCATGATGTCCACCTAGGGGCTATCCTCGTGGCTCAATAAGCACCTGCATTGCTTCATAAGTAGGACGCACTACCAAGTACAGAGATCCCGAAGCCCAAGGCCTCCGATGTCCTTCGGTAGAATGATTTTATGCCAGGACGCATAATGCATCAACTGCGTGTTGCTCACCCCACACCACAGGAACCTCTGAATTCTCCTTTCAATCTGATCAACAACACTCATGGGCATGTCACAATGGCTAAGTATATAGCTCGGGATGGTGTTTAGGACCAAGGAGGCCAGGGTCACTCTGCCAACGAGCAACAAAGGGTGAATTCGCCAACAAGCAATGTAGGCCTCCAGCTTCTGAATTAGGAGGACAAAATCCTTTCTCTTGAGCCACCTAGCCACAATCAGCACCCCTAGGTACATAAGAGTAGACCCACACGCCATGCTGAGCTTCTCCGCCACTAGCTTAGTCTTCTTTCTGCTACTCCTCCTACTGAGAAAAACACTGGACTTAAAGAGGTTCACTTGTAGGCCCGTTGCATTGCTGAAATTCTTCATGACTTTGCATACCGCACTCGCGGCCCTACGCATAGCATCTGCAAAGAGGACATCATCCGCATAAAGCAGGGGGGACATTTTAATTATGTAGTAATATTAATAAATAATAAATAAAAGAAATATGAAAAATTGTAAGCAAAAGATGCATTCTAAGATAGTAAGGTGATTAAAAGTAACATCATTAATAGTAAAACAAGGTATCAATTGAAATATACTGTAAAGCATGCCAAAATCATACAGAATAAGACATTTAAAACATAAAATTGAACATTTATTTCGAGAAGGCTTGTCATGAAGAGTCAAACATCATTTGTTTTATCTTGATTTGACTACATTTGCAATTACTACATATTATAATATTAAACAAGAATAAATAATAAAAAAATTATCTTAATACTAAGAAAAAATATGTTTATTATGAAATTAGCTAATTTAAAGAAATGTAATATATACAAATTGAATGATGCAAACATCCTATTGGAGGATATTTAGAGTTAAAATAAAAATGAGAAAAATTATGTAGAAAATTTAATTTCAAAGAAACTAAGGATATTAAGTTTGATGTTCTAGATAATCTTATTAGTTGCAAATCAAGATGCCATCTAAACAACATAAAAGATAGAAAAAAAATATCTAAAAATTTAGGAATAAATATTTTGTTGGATAAAGTTAATCAAGTTGCGTCCAACGATACTTATTTCTTCTTGATCAGTCCATGTTCAGAGTTACTATGAATTACAAATATGAATAAGTTTAAATAATAATAAATTATTTTTTTATGTTATGTAAATATTTATTAAAGAAAAAATTAGATAAATTGAAATAATGTCACATAACATGATTAATCAAACACAAAGCTCACAAGAGAAGAGATTTATAGTAACTTAGTAATATATGAAAATAAAAAAATTGATCATATAAGATCAATTATTCAAGAAATTTATATTAAATGATAGTAATGAGAAATAAATTATTTAATGATCATTTAATCTTATTAAAATTTCTCAGAACTTCTACTAAAACAAATAAATAAAATATTAAAGATTGCAAAAATATTTATTTAAATTGATAGAGGTGGTCGACACGAGTTCAATGACATTTGTTCAATCACGATTTGACCTGATTTTGAACTTCTATGAATTATCAAAGTAAATATTCATATAAAATAATATGTTATTATTTTATTAATAAGAATATATATAAAATAGTTGAAACAACAAAAATTAAAGGAATATAATAGAATCAAATACAAGGAATTTAAAGGTCACATAAGATGTAGTTTAAAGCCTTCTAGTAACATAAAAATATCAAATCGAAATATTTATTTAAATAAGATAAATTACACAAGAAACATTCACCCCAAGAAAGTAAATAGATTATGTGTAGCATCCTTAATCACAAGCTTATCTACAAATCATAATATCTCATAAATGATTGAAAACATGTAGAAATGTTTTTAAAAAATATAGAAATAAATATTTAGGTTTATAGTCCTTGTTAATATGACTCCAAACATGTTTAATTCATCTTGACAAACTTCATTTGCATTACCACAAATTACAGAAGTAAATAGTAGAAATGAAAATAAATTACAATTCATGTATTAAGTAAGTACATAAGTTAAAGATGAAAAAATGATAAATTGAATTAATTTAATATAAATAAATCGAAGTAATGTATGTATCATATGAGAGGAGATTTATAGTTATATCATGATATAAAAAAATTTAAGAGAAAAATTTTAAGAAACAAGGTAAATTATATGGGAAATGTTTTCAACATATTAAGGAGATGGACTATAGGTTCATCAATCATTTAATTTGGCATGAATTAAAATGTATGATAAAGTGTGACAAAATTTAAAAAACATATTTGGAAATGTAGAAATGAATATGTAATTGGATAGAGCATATTAAAATGGTCAGAATACTTTTATTTAATTTTAATACAACATGGTTTGTAATTATTATCAATACCCAAAGAAAACGTGTATAAATAAAATTAAACTATTATTTTAACATTAAGTAAATATATATTAAAGTTGAAGTGACACAAACTAAAAAATATAGCATAAACAAATTACATAATTTAATTATCATGTATGATGAGATTTTGTGTTAGTGACAACCAAATTGAGTGTAAGGTCTTCAATCTAGAAATTAATTGTGAATCAAAATATTTGGTAAGGCATGCAAAAACCCTAGAAAATAAACTATTTAAAATATGTAAAAGAAATATGTGAGGGTCACATGTGAGGAGACTTAGAGCTACTTGGTGATATGTCTAAATTAAAGAAAGATATTTGAAAAAATGAGATGAATTAGCCTATATTGTACCATTTCATTACATTAAGGAAATTGGGTGTAGCATCATCAAATGTTAAATCCCCTAAAACTAAAAATGTCTCCTAAAAATTTGTTATTGTCATTCCATTTTACCACACTTTCTCTTTATTTTTTTCAAAGAGATTAAGTACCCTATGAAATAAATAAATAAAATATCTTGATTAAGTGTTACTTTAAATTATTATGAATTAAGGAAGTTAATAAACATAAAATATAACAATTTTTTTTAATACTAATTAAATATTTATTAAAGTTAAAAACAAATAAATTGTAATATTAGATTATAATCAAGCCAAAGTGATGTAATGGTAACATGAGAGGACATTAAGAGTTATATAGTAATATAATAAAATCAAAAAAAAAGAAATGAGTTGAATTATATATAAAATTGCATTACAATTTTTGATGGTGATCAAGTGTATTGCCCTTGAACATTAAATCAAGTGCAATTTGAAATATCTAAGGAAGGATGCCAAAACCTTAAGAAAAAGTTATTTAAGAAAATAAAAATGAATGTTTAATTGAATACAGATGATCGAGGCAAGTACAATGCTATCACTTTCATCTATATTAAATCTTGTTTGGAATTAGTAAGCTTATCGTACTAAATTAGCAAAAATAATAATAAATTTAAGTAATTTAATAAAATAAATTAATGAAATGTAAAGCTTAGATAAGAGCCAACTTATAGTTATGTAGTATTATATCTAAGCGAAACTAAAAATATTTGAGAAAATAAGAAAAATTATATGGCAAACTAGCATTTGAAGATAATAAGGAGCTAATGTGTAACATCTTTGATGTTAAAATTAAGATAGATCAAAATGATTCATAAAACATGGGAAAATAAGAGGAAATAAAATATTAACAAAAGTAGAATTGAACATTTAATGGGATTCAAAGGTCTCCAACAAGATTTGTTTGATCTCAATCATACCTAATTAGAGTCACTACAAACTACACAAGAAAATAAGCTAAATAATGATAAATTATTTCTGTAATATATAGTAGATATGTATTAAAGCTAAAAAGAGATAAATATATGTAATCTAACATAGCTAAATTAAGGAAACAATTTGGAAAAAAATGAAAAACATTACATAAGAAAGGTTCTTCCTATGATACTAATGAGTGTTGTGTAATATCCTAAATTATCAAATTATGACTGAATGAAAATGACTCATAAATCATTCAAAAACCAAAAATAATAAAAAATTAAAAAATATTAAGTGAATATTTAATTAGATAGAGCTTGTCAAGGCTAGTAAATGAAGAAGATATTTAAAGTTGTGTAGTAACATAACCAAATAAAACAAAAAACTCTTTAGAAGTAAAATAAATAGCACTAAAGATTTATATTATAAGATACTAGGTATATGAAGTTTTGATATCCTTGATCACTAAGTAAAGTACAAATCAAAATATCTTATAAAATATCATATAATGCTAAAAAAAAGAAAATATTTAAATATATTGAAAAGAATATTTTCTTGGATAGAGGTCATTGAGATGAGTCAAATAAGACTTGTTTCATTTTAGTTCAACTTGATTTGAAATTATTATCAATTATCAAATTAAACTTGATATGGTATAAATTAGAGTAATGTAATATATCGAAATTAATGCTTTGTAAAAGTCACTTGAGCGGAGATTTATAGTTTGATAGTAATGCAACAAACAAAAAGTTAGAAATTTGAATAAACGAGATATACTATATAGGAAAAGCTTACTCTAAGACACTAAGGAGAACAACTATGGCACCCTCGACCAACAAATTTGGTACAAATTCTCATATCTCATAGAATGTGTAAAAAATATTGAAAAAATATTTAATTAGACAGGGCTTGTCTAGATGAATTTTCAAAGAAGTTTTTTGTGTTTATCAAACCATGTTGGAATTACCACTTATTTGAAAAGCGAATATCAAATAATAATAAAAACTAATTATTTAAATGATAAGTAATATTTGTTAAATCTAAAATAAGATAAATGAAACTAATTCAAAATTATGAAATCAATGTGATGTAAATGCCACATGATATTAGATATAAAGTTGCATTGTAATATGATTAAATAAAATTAAAAGATTTGATGAAATCAAATTTATTTTAAGAGAAAGTCACATTCTAAGATGCTAAAGAATCAATTATAACTTTCGTCCCAATCAAATAATGTGCAAATGAAATTACCTATTATAGCATACTAAAAACCTAAGAAATGGACATAAATAAAAATAAATTATTATTTTAATATTAAGTACAAATACATTAAAGTTGAAATTAAATAAATTGAGTTAATGTAATATAATCCAATCAGAGCAATATAAAGGTCACATGGTATGATGTTTAGAATTACTTAATAATATATCAAAATAAGGGAGAAAAATTTTAAAAAATAAGATAAATTATATGAAAAATTTTTATTCTGACATAGATAGTAAATTAATTTTGTCATCCTTGATTTTCAAATTTTGAACTAATTTAGAAGTAAATATTTATTTGATTTGAGCTTATCAATAAAGCCCAACAAAATCTGTTTCATGTTGATCTATCATCTTTTGGAATTATAGTGAATTATTTAAGTGAATATGAATACTTAACAATGGATTAAAATTTTAATTACATATTATTTTTGCTGGTGGCATTGATTCACTTTGACATAAGTTGAGGGTTGAAATGGAGAAGATTAAGTGTTACAGAATAATGTTGGTAAAGCAAATTAAGGCAATGTAATGGGTACACAAGAAGATTTGAGTTAAGTTATAAAATAACAAAATTAAAGTAAGCTCTTTAAAGAAATAAGATAAATTCCATGGAAAGTTTCATTCCAAGGTACTAAGGAGATCAAGAGTAGCATTTCTTATCATTAAATTAGGTAAGATTCAAAATCTCTATTAGCATGCTGTTGTGATGGAGAAACAAAATAATGAAGAACTTCAAATTTAATATATAATAAAATAGAGCATGTCAAGAAGAGTCCAATTATATTTATTTTGTGTCAATTAGATCACATTTATAATTACAATGAATTACTAAAGTAAATAGTGATAAATAATAAGAAATTATTTTTTTAATACTAAATAACTATATATTTTCTTTGAGAATAAGATAAATTTAAGCACTATGGCAAAACCAATGTAAGTTAATATAAATTGGCATGATAGGATACTTTGTGGTACAAAGTAAAGTGACTAAATTAAAGCAAAAACTTGGAACAAATGACATAAATTACACAAGAAACTTGCAATTAATTAAACTAAGAAGATATAATGTAACATACTGATGATCAAATTAGGCACAAATAAAAATATCTTGTAAAGTATGCCCAAGTAATAGAAAATAAAATATTTTAAAATATAGAATTGAATATTTAAATTGAGCCTCGCATTAATCAAACCCCATTTCGATTTATTACAATGCACTAAACAAATGTGAGGAATAAATTACTAAAGCAAAATAAGCATAAATTTAAAAAATATATTATTTTAAAATTGTTGAACATATATTGAAGCATAAATGAGAGCAACTAATGCAATCTAACACAACCACAAAGAAACATAAAACTGTAATAGATGTATCATAAATCATGCCAAAATATGAGAAAATATTTTTTAAATATAAAAAATAATATATAATTATGTAGACTTCATCGAGGTGAGCCAAATGACATTTACTTTTCATTGGACCTCATTGGAATTACTACAAAAAGTAGAAGCTAATAAGAATAAATATTAATAAATTATTATTTAAATATTACATAATTATATAATAAAAATAAAATAAGATAAATTAAAATAAAGTATTATATTAAATAAAAGTGAAAACTTTAAAGAAACAACATAAATTGCAAAAGAAAATGTCTTTCCTTGATTGTAAGGAGATTGACTATAACATCTTCAATTATAAAATCAGTGAAGAATCGAAATGTCTCTTACAGCATCTCAAAGCAATAAAAAATAAAATATTACAAAAATAAAAAAATTGATTATTTGATTGGATGAGCACATGAAGATGAGTGTGTTGATGTTGGTCATTTCTCAATAAGACCTTCATTTGAATTTTATAAAATGAATGAATGTAACATAGAAAAATTTAGGGTATAAAGGTCACATAAGAGAAGATTTAGACTTATAAAATGATTTAATAAAATCAATAAAAAAAGTTTGAAAAAAGAAGAGAAATTATACTAGAAACTTGCATTCATGGATACTAAAGAGACTGAGTGTAATACATTCAAACAAGAAATTAGGTATAAATCAAATGTCTCATAAAATATGTGAAAACCTAGAAAAAAATATTCATGATGATAAAAAATATCAAGATAAAAAGGACACAAGAAGATGAGTCTACATATATTTATTTTGTATGTTGGATGACATTTAGGATTTCTGTGAATTATCTTACTAAAAATGCTTTCATATAATAAAATATTATATTAATATTAGGAAAATTTAAATTAGAACTAAAATTACGTTATTAAAAAACAATGTAAGATAACCAAAGAAAGGTGGTGTAAAAGTCATAATGGAGGAAATTTAGTGTTAAATGGTTACACTACCAAATACAAGAAAAAATTTCCAGAAAATGAGGCAATTTTTTATAGGAAAGTTGCATTGCATGATGCTAAGGAGGTCGTTAAATACAAATAAAATTTTTACATAAGAAGTGCAAAAATTATTGTGAAAAACTATTTAAAAATATAAAAACAGATATTTAGATAAGTAATGCACATCAAGTAGAGCAGACAATGTTTTTTTATCTCAATAAGTCATCCTTAAGAATTATTGGAAACTATCAGACTAATTAAGTGTAAATGAAAATAAATTATTATTATAATTTTAAGTATATATTAACCTTGAAATCTTATAAATTGGAAAAATTAGCAAAACCAATTCAAGGCCTTCAAAGGGTCACATAAATCTAGATTTAGAGAAATCTAGTAATTTAATGATGATTCTTTCATCTTGATTAGACCTCATTTGGAATAAGATAATTTAAAGAAATATAAATATAATAAAATAAAAAAGAAATAACTATCACATGAGAGAAGAATTAATATTTCACAGTAAAATAAAAAATTATAGGAGAAATTCTTTAAGAAATTAGATAAATTACATGAGAAAGTTGAATTCAAAGATAATAAGTAGAGTGAGCATAGCTTCCTTAATAATCTTATTTTGCAAGAATCAAAATGTGTTGTTCAATATGTAAAAGAAAAATTGAAGTTATTTAAAGGCTACATGAGAATATATTTAGAGTTACATAGTATTTTTTACTAGATAGTTACATAACAAGACACTTTGGAGATATTATATTATATTATTCCTAAAATCTAGTGTGAATAAAAATGTCTCATAAAATAACTAAAACCATTCAAAATAGAATATAGAAAAATTTTAAACAGAGACTTCTATAAGTTAAGGCTTATTGGGTTTACTACAATGATGCGTCTCATTTGAAAAAAAATGTTGTTTTAATGTTAAGTGTATATGTATATATATTAATCCTTAAATTAGAAAAATTAAAACTATATATTATAACCAAAACAAAGTGATGCAATACTGACATGGAACGAGCTTCAAAATTGTATGATAATATAACAAAATCAAGTAAAATATTTCAATTGATGTGATAAATTATATAAGAAAGTTGTATTCTAAAACACTAAGGAGATAGAGAGTAAGTAGCATTATTGATCAACAAATAAGGAAATAATCAAAATTACTGATTAAGAATTCTAAAGCCATAGAAAATAAAATATATAAAAATTACAAATTCTATAAAGCTCATCGAGATGAGTCCAACCACCATTGTTTTTATTGCTTAGGAATTATCTTGAATTATAGTGAAAATAAAATTGTATATGAATTAAC
Organism: Vanilla planifolia; assembly: GCA_023846275.1. Classification (NCBI taxonomy): domain Eukaryota; kingdom Viridiplantae; phylum Streptophyta; class Magnoliopsida; order Asparagales; family Orchidaceae; genus Vanilla; species Vanilla planifolia. The sequence continues at coordinate 383,205 of JAIUJO010000160.1, read as the reverse complement.
AATAATAAGTTATTATTTTAATTGAAAAGATAAAATTTCAAGTATTATAATCTAACCAAATAAATGTGGCATAATGGTGGCACAACAGAAGACTTAGACTTTTGTAGTAATGCAAGAAAATCATTACAATGTATTTGAATAAGCAAGAACAATCATAAGATAACTTTGCCAACCAAGATACCAAGGGGAAAATAATAAAATTAAAAATGTAAAAATGTAGAATTGATTATTTGAGCAGATAGAGTTTGTTGAGAGAGATCAAATGATGATTAATACAACTTGGCTTTACTTCATTTGAAGTTATTATGATTTACCAAAAGAATATTTGACAAATTTTATTAAATCAATGTAATATAAAGATTACATAAGAGGAAATCTATAGCTACATTTAACATAACAAAACAAAAGAATCATTTTTTAAGAAATGATACAAATGTTATGGGAAAGTTGAATTCCTTATATATTGAAATCATGTACAAATATACATTTCTCTTAAAGCATGTCAAAATTAAAAGCTCAAACATATTTAAAATTATAAGAATGAACATTTAATTCCATAAGTCATAACTAGATGAGCCTTACAATCTTTATTTAGATCAGCCTTAGTATTGAATTTCTATGAATAACTAAAATAAATATGCATAAATAAAAATAAATTATTTTTTTAACGTATTGAACAAGTAATGTGTCCTAATAAGTAATAAATAAGCACTAAATTACCTTGTATTGAGGCAATGTAATATATCCTTTTCAAAGTAATTAAAGCTAACACAAGACAAAACTTTGAATGACTTACAAATATGACAAATCAAAGTGAAAATTTTGAATAAATGAGATAAATTATAACAGAATGTTACATTGCAAGAAGCTAAGTAGATTGAGTGTTACATTCTCATCATCAAATAAGGTACAAATTTAAATTTCTAATAAATCAAGGAAGAACCCAAGTAAATAAAACATTTGAAAATCTAGAAATGAATAATTTATAGAATAAAGCTTGTTAAGATAAATAAGTAATAAAGTAATAAATTATAAAAATAAATAAGTAATAAAGTATTAAATTATTTTTAAATATTAGGTAAATTTATATTAAATCCCAATTTACATTAACTAAAGCCATAGTATATGAACAAATTAAAGAGATAAAAGGTAAAAGGGATGAAATTTTGAGTGACATAGTATTATAATCAAATTAGAGCAAAATGTTTCCAAAAATGAGAAAAAATTATATAAGGGAGTTACAGTTTATCATACAATCATTTAGACATATGATATCTCAATCACCAAGTAAGGTACATATCAAAATGTCACATAAAATATGCTATTGCAATAGAAAATTAAATATTAAAAAATATTTTAAAAAATCTAATTGCATATAACTTATCAAGAAAATTCAATTAACATTTTTCCTACATATCTAAAATCATATGGAATTACTATTAATTACCAAATTAAGCAAACATAAAAAATATTCAATAATTATTTTTATATTTAATAAATATATATTAGTACTAAAATTAGATAAATTAAAAAATTATAATTTTACCAAATTAAACTAAAAATAAAGGTTACAACATAAAAGAATTAAAATTTCATAGAAAAATAAAATAAAAGAAAAAATTGAAAAAATGAGATAAATTGTACCAGAAAGTTTTGTTCCTAGATATTATGGAAATCGATTATAGCGGCCTTATTCATAAAATCAAATGTGAATGACACTACTTTGTGAGGCATTCAAAATTTCTTAAAAAATAAATGAGTATAAAAAATATAAAAGTGAATATTTAAAAGCATAAAACTCATTAAGATGAGCTTAATATTTTTGCCTCATCTAAAAAGAATAAATAAATGTTAAAGGTTAAAGAGATAAGTTGAAGAAATATAATAAAGCAAATTGTAAGTGATTTATGGGTCACAAGAGAGTAGATTTAGATTTAAATATTAATATAAAAAAAGTAAAGAAAAAAGTTGATGAAATGATATAAATTGTATAAGAAAATCACATTCCAAGTTACCTTGGTGAACAAACCTAAATTTCTCAATCATTAAATTAGAACCAAACTGAAATGTCTCATAAAGTGAAACAAAACTTAGAAACAAAATATTAAATATAAAAAATATATAAAAAAATTAATATACAAATTGATAGAGCTCATCAAAATGAATCTAATGACTTCTGTTTCATCTCCATTAGACCTTGTTTCAAGTTGCAAAAAGTTTTAGAACTAAATAAGCATACGCAAAAAGTGAATTATAATTTTAGTATTAAGTAAATATATTATAAAGTTGAAAATAGAAATATTTTAAAAAAGTAAAATAACCAATCGAAACCATTGTATCTGTTTAACATTAAAATTTAAACTATTTAGAAATATAGAAAGAATTATTTAGTTGCATAGGAGTCATTGAGGCAAGTGAAAAATATTTTTTTCATCTTGATCACACCTCGTTTGTAATTGTTGCAAGTTACAATTTCTAAGAAGCATAAATAACAGAAAATTTATATTCTAATATCAAGAAAACATACATTTAATCCAAAATAAAATAAATAAATGCAATGTAATATAACCAAATCAAAGTAGTGTAAAAGTCACATGAGAGAACAAATTGACTTCTCTTCCAATATAGTCAAATTATCGAGAACATTTTGAAAAAATGCACAAATTACATTTTAAAGTGTGCAAACATATTAAATAGATCGACTATGAAATCCCATATGCCTACTTTATCTTGATTAAAAATCAATTCGAATTATGGAAAATTACCAAAAAAACCACAAATGTCAATAACGGTTTTAAAAATTAAAAAATATTTTAAAAAAGATGTCTTAAATTAAAGCAGTATAATAAATCCAAATCAAAGTACTGTAGAAGTTACACTTGGGAAGATTTGCCATTACATAATAGTATAACCAAATTAAAGTGAAGACCTATAAAAATTAGATAAATTATGCTAAAAAATTACATTCCAAGATATGTTTGAGTGCAAAATCTTATATTGCAAAATTTTGTACGACACAAGATTTCCCAAAAGGCATGATGAAACCATTTATAATAAAACTTAGGTATTAAATATTAGTTTAATTGAGCACGACCTATTGAGCCCAACTATGCTTATTTTTCGTTGATTGATTTTCATTTGGAACCGATATGAATTACTAAAATAAGTAAACATAATTTATAACAAATTATAACTTTAAAATCACATAAGTTCATATTATTATTGAAATGAGATAACTTGAAGTAATATAATATAGCTAATACAAGGCATTGAAAAGGTCATATATTGGTGGATTTGGAGTAGCATTGTAACATAACAAATCAAAGCAAAACATTTGAGTTAAAATGATAAATTGTGTGGGAAAGTTGGATACCAAGACATTAACTTTATCGAATGTAAAATTTTTTATCAACAAATCATGAATGAATTGAAATATATAATAATGCAAGCTAGTGTCCTAAAAAATAAAAAGCCACAAACTATAAAAATAAGTAGTTTATAGGAGATAGGATGTCGAGATTGGTGAAACGACCTTTTTTAACTTGATTAGATCTTGCGTAGAATTACTGTGAATTATCAAGTTAACTAAGCGCTTAATATAATAAATAATTCGTTTACGATTAACAAATATGTATTATAAATGACATAAATTAAGGGTTTGTAATATAGGAAAAGCAAAGAGAAGTAAATGTCACAAAAGAGAACAATTAGGTTTTTATTGCAATATGACTAAATGAATGAAAAAACTTTGTAAAAAGGAGATAAACGGTATAAGGAAGTTGTATCCTGAGATCATAAAGAGAACCAATATAGTATCCTTGGACATCAAATCTAGCAAGAAATAAAATTCCTTGTGAAGTTTGCCAAACTCTTAGAATTACTATCAGACCTAGTAAGAAAAAAAAGCCTAATGAAGCTTGTTTCATCTCGATCAGACCTTTCTTGTAATTACTACGAACTTTCAAATAAACTATATGCAAATAATTAAAATTATTAATTTAATATTAATTAAAAAATTTATTAAAAAAATTACGAAAATGAAAGAAATGTAATTTAACCAAATCAAAGTTATGTCAAGGTCACAAGAGGGAGGTTTAAAGTACTATAGTGGTATGGTAAAATCAAAACTAAAAAATAAGAAGAAATGAGATAAATTTTATGGGGAAGGTTTTTCCCAAGATACTAGAGAAATTTATTGTATTATTCTTAAATATCTAATATTGTATGAAAAAATGTTTCACAAAACATGATCAAAATTTAGAAAAAAATATTTAAAAATAGTAGAAATAAATATTTAATTAGAGAGAGCTAATTGAGGTTAGTTATGTTTTAATGAGTTAAGTTCAAAATATTCATAATAACAAAATAAACGTAATGTAAGGTTCACTTGAGAAGAGAGTTAGTCATGCATAGTAATATATTAAAATAAAAGCAGAGAGTTTTGGTGAAATGATTTATTTTACAAGAATGATGGATTCCAAAAAACTAAGAAAATCAAGTTTAGCATCCCTTATGGTCAAATCAGGTATTAATAGAAACGCTCATAAAAGGAACCAAAACACTAGAAAAAAAATATTTAAAATTATTACAAAGAATATTTTATTAGAAAGAACTCATTAAGTTGATCCCAACATTATTCATTTAATCTCAACAAAAACTCAATTAAAATTATTATGAATTAATAAAATAAAAAAGAATAGATAAAAAAAATATTTTAATATAAATGAAAAATAAATTACATATTAATGAAGAGTAAGATAAATTGAATTGATATAATAGAACTAAATCAATGCTATGTAATGTCCAATTCAGAGAATTTTTAAACTTTCATCATAATATAACATGGTCAAAGCAAAAAATTTGAAGAAATGAGATATGTTATTGATGAATGATTGATTCCATGAACTAAGAAGATTGAGCTTGATATGTTTAATCATCTAATATCGTACGAATTAAAATTCCTTTTAAGTTATCTGAGAATCATAAATAGGTGAAATATTTTAAAAATAACAAATGAATTTTTAATTTGATTGAGCTTATCAACTTTAGTCCAATGATGTTTATTTCATCAACATATATGTCATTTTCATTTACTATGAATTACAAAATAAATAAATAAAAATAATAGTATGTTTCTTTGTTAACAACAAAATAAAGATCACATGAGAGGGGATTTTGGGTCACATAATAAAATAAACAAGATAATGCAAAATATTTGAAGAATTGGGATAGAATATATGAGAAAATTGCAATACAAGATACAAAGAGATCCAAATTAGCATTATTAATTGTCTCATTAAGTAAGAATAAAAATATCCTAAAAAACTTTGCAAAATACTAAAAAAATATAATATTTAAAATATATAAATTATTATTTATAATGATAAATGCCATTAAGGCAAGTGCAATGACATTTGTTTCATCCCATTCTAACCTTATTTGGAACAACTATAAATTACCAAATAAAATAAGCATTAATAACTATAATGTAATTTTCTTAATATTAAGTAAATATATAAAAAGATTGAAATGAGAAAAAATGCTGCAAAGACTAAAACCAAATCAAAGAATTAGAGAGGCAACGTTAGAAGAGAAATGGCATTGCATAGTAACATATGAAAATAAAGAGAAAATTTAGGGAAATGTGGTAAATTGCATTTGAATGTTGAATTTAGAAATACTAAGGAGATATATCATGATATCCCTATTCATTATATCAGATATGAAACAAAATGCCTGAAAAAATATACTAGAATAATAAAAATAAAAAATTTAATATTTTAGAGATAAATATTTAATCGTGCAAAGTTTAATAAGTTAAATATAATGATATTTGTTTCATCTTGATTGGACCTATTTTGAATTAATTATAGAATGATAAATTAATTAAGAATAAATTATAAATTTATTTATTTTTTAATTTATTATGTGTAAATTAAATTTGAAAAAAAATAAATTAAAGCAAAGTTTTCTAATCAAATCAAAGCCCATGCAAACATTAAAAAAGGGAGGAATTTGCATTTCATAGTAACATAACAAAACGAATGAGAAAATATAAAGTAATGAGGTAAATTGTATGTGGAGTTTTCTTTCCAAGGTATTAAGATGACTGAGTATAAAATACTTAATCCTCAAAAAAAAGGAAAAAAAATACTAGTGTTACCTCAACAATGTTGAAGCCATTGAAAAAAACATAAAATTTTCGAATTGAGTATTTAATTCTATAGAACATGTAAAGATAATTCCAATAATATTTTGTTAGTCTTTATTAGTTATGATTGGGAATTTCTACAAAACACAATAATAAATACCCATAAATAGTAATAAAAAATATGAATTATATTAGGAAAAAATCAAAATACCTCATAAAGGTTAATAAAACAATAAAAATAAAATTTTTAAAAAATTTTAAATGGGATAGAGCTTATTGAGACGAATCCAATAATACATCTTATTAGTTTGATTAGACTAACTTTAGAATTGTCACATAATAACAAAGCACATATAAAGAAATTAGAATAAACATTTATTCAAAAATAAAGTTAATATATGTTAAAGCATAGATGAGATAAATTAAAGGACTATAATATAATAAAAGAAAAAAAATTAATTGTTTAACAATAATTGTTTTAGAGTTTCATAGTTATATATCCAATCCAAAAGAAAAAATTTAAAGAAATGAGTTAAATGTTATAGAAGAAATTATAATCTATGATATTAAAGAGATCTAGCTTGGAACTCTTAAGTATCAAATTAGTTTAGAATAAAAAAGTCTTACAAATCATTTAAAAGCCATATAAAAGGAAATGCATAAAAATGTTAAATTCAACATTTAATTTGATAGATACAATCTGGAAAAGTTTAACAAAATTTCTTTCTAAATGATCAAACATTTTTTGGAATTAGTTGGAAATAAAAATGTATCTTAGCATAATTAATAACAAATTATAATTTTAATATTTACTAAATATATATATTATTTCTTAAATTAGATAAATTTAATAAATGTAACATAATCTAATAAAGGTGATGTGTAAGTTAAAAAGTGGCAATTTAGAATTTCATAAAAATATAGTAGAATCAATAAAGAATATTTAAATAAACTAGATAAATTATACAAGAAAATTAAATTTAAAAATACTTAAGAGAAAAAGTGCAGCACTTTTTATTATCAAATCATGTAAGAATCAAAAAGTTCTAAAAACTATGTCCAAAAATAAGAAATAAAATATGTAAAATCTTTAAGTTAAATATTTCGTTGAATTAAGCTCATTGCCATGAGTCCATTGACGTTTGTTTTGTGATGATCAAGCTATGTTTGGAATTAATATCAAAACAAAAAATACATAGGCATAAACAATTATGAAATATTAGTTTAATATTAGGTAACTATATATTAAAAATCACTTAAGATAAATTAAAGTAATATAATTTAATCAAATCTATATGAAATAATAGCATGAAAGAGAAGATTTAAAATTTCACAGAAGTATAACAAAATGAAAACATTATAAATAACATAAATGGTTTAGTAAAGTTGAATTCCGAGATACTATAGAGATCGAGTGTAATGTCCATAATCATGAGATTGTGTTAAAAATTAAAGACCATGTAAAATGTTTCAAAAAATAAAATAAAATGAAATGAGTTTAACAATTTCTTTTATATCCATCAAATATCATTTAGAATTAATATGAATTAACATAACAATTAAAAATTAGTTATAACAACATATAATATTTGCATTAACTAAAAATAAATTAAAGTTGAAATGAGAGTTTTATAGTAATTAAGCAAAATAAAACAAAAAAAGGTTTTAGAAATGATACAAATTGTGTGACAAATTTTTACTACAAGATACTTTGAATGTCAAGTGTAATACACTATATTCTCAAACGATGTTTTGAATAAAAAACCCTCATAAAGCGTCTCAAAAATCTATAAAATATTTTTGAAGTACATAAATAAAAATTTAATCAAATAGAGCTCATTGAAATACATCCAATGATGTTTTTCAACATGATTAGGAATCGATTAAAATTATTAAGAATAACAAAAATTTAAATAAAAGGAAATAAATGTAAATTATTATATTGATAATAATTAAATATTATTGTAAATAGTAAAGTAGATAAATTATTTTAATATAATATAATTAAACCAAAGAACGCACAAAAGAGTTTAAAAATTTATATACTAATATAACAAAAAAATCAAGAACACTTAACAATTAAGGTAAATTGTATGAGAAAATTAAATTCCTAATGTTGAACATATAATATATAATATACTAAATAATCAAATAAGGTATTAATTAAAAATTTCTTGTAAAACATTAAATTATTAGAAAAAATGTATATATAAAATTGTATGGATGAATATTCAATTAGGAAGAGCACATCGAGCATTGTCAAATAACATTCATTTCATCTCAATCGGATATGATTTGGAGTTGCTATGAACTATAAAAGCAAACATGCAATAAATAAAAAGAAATTACTCTTCTTAATAATAAGTAAACATATATATCAAAGCTTGAAGGGAATACTTGAAGCACTATAATGTAACTAAACAAAAGTAATATGATGACCACATGAGAAGACACTTGAAGTTACATAATAATTTGACCAAATAAAGAAACAATTGAAGAAATATGATTAAATGTATAAGAAAGATTCATTCCATGTCATTAAGGAGATATTGTTTGACATCCTCGATCATCAAATTATGTACAAATCAAAACGCCTCAATAAATGTACCAAAGTCATGGAAAATAAAACAATTAAAAATTTTAAAATGAATATTTATCTTACTAGAGGTTCTCAAGATGTGTCCAACAACCATTATTTTGCCTCAATATAACCTCAATTATAGTTGCTTTGAAACATCAAAGTAAATTAACATAAATAAAAAATAATTTTTTTTATATAAATAAATACAAATGAAAATTAAAGTGTGTTAAACTAAAATAATGTAATATGACTAAATTAAAGGAAGTAAATGTGATATAAGAGGAGATTTTGAATTTCGTAGTAATATCACGAAATCAAAGCAAAAAATTGGAAAAATGAGATAAATATTTAATTGGATATAGTATCTTTAAATGATTTTAACACCATTTGCTTTGTCATGATTTAACTTAGTCTAGACTCTTTGATAATTAAAAAAATAAATAAACATAAAAAATTATAACATATTTCTTAAATATTTAGTAAATATAAATTATAGTTGAAACTATATAAATTAGGTAAGGTAACATAAAGAAATCAAGGTAATGTAAAAGTCATATAAAGAAAAATTATAGTTTCATAATAATATAATAACAAAATTGAAATGTTTGAACAACATGATATAAATTGTATGGAAAAGTTACATCAAAGAAGCTAAGGAGATCAAATGTTACATTGTCAATCATTAAATACAAAAAGAATTAAAATGTCTTGCAAAGCACACCAAATCTGTAGAAGACAAAATTTTTTTTAAAAAATTAAAATTTAATTTAAAAAAATGAAGGAGAGTGCAACAAGTTTTTAAATATCAGTTTAACATCATCTGGAATTATTATGACTTAGTAAATTACATAAGAACAGTTGATAATAAATTATTTTCTTAATATAAAGTAAACACATATTTGCAATGGAATGAGCTAACTTGAAGTAATTTAATGTAACCAAATCATAGTGATGTATAAGGCACAAGAGAAGTGATTTAAATTTACATAGTATTATAACTTAATAAATGAAAAATATTTTAAAAAATGAGATAAATTGTATGAGAAAAAAATAAATAATACTAAAGTTATTGTGTGTAAGCTTCAAAATCATTAAATAAGGAATGAATAAAAATGTCTCATAAAATATGTCAAATCCATATAAGCATGTTTAAAAATTTATAGAAATGAAAATTTTGTTGAATGCGGTTCATCATGTTTAGTCAAATTTTTTTTGTCATCATTAGACCTAATTTGTTATTATTGCGAATTACATAAGTAACAATTCTCAAAGTACAATAAGTTATTCCTTTAAGATTCAGTAAACAAATATTAAAGGTAAAATAGGATAAACTGAAGTAATGCAATGCAGGAAAATGAAAGTGATGCAAATGTCATATGAGAGAAGATTTACGTCATTTATAAATATCCAATGACATATTTTTTATCTTCATTTATCTACACTAAAAATTACCAAAAATTACTAAAATAAAAAAGATAAATAATAATAAATAATTAATCAAAGAAAAATACAATGTATATTAAAGTTGAAGCCATGTAATATAGCTCAATAAAACTAATGTAAAGTTCATATAAGAGAAAAATTAGTCTTCTATAGTAATAAAACTAAATCAAAGATGAAACATTTAAAGAAGTAAATAAAAATGTTGTAGGATGTGGCATTTCAAGATACTAAGAAAATTGAGTGATAAAAACTGAATAGTCATGTTAGGTAAAAATAAAAATGTCTAACAGAGAATGCTAGAACCATTAGAAAAAATATATAGAAAATATAATGATGAATATTTAATTGGATAAAATAGGTGGAGATGAGTTCATCGATGTTTTTTCTTCTCAAGCAAAACAAAATGCAATAAGACAAAATCAAAGTGATTTAAAGATAACATGATAAGAGATTTATGGTAACATAATAATATGGCCTAATCAAAGGAAGAGATTTCACAAAATGAGAAACTAAACTGTTTAAAAATAAAAAAATTTAATAAGATAAAGCTCGTCTAGATGTGTATAGTAATCCTTATTAGGTTTTGATTGTATCCCATTTTCAATAGCTGTAAATTAAAAATTTTAATAAGAATAAATAAATTTAAATTATTTCTTTAATCTTAATTATGTATTTGTTCATGTTAAAAACTAAATAAATTAAATCATTGTAATAAAGCTAAAACAAAGTGATATAAAGGTCGCATTAGATAGAAATTTTAGTTTTTTAATAATATGACCAAATAAAAGCAAAACAATCTTAAAAAATGAGATAAATTACACAGGAAAGTTTAATTCCAAAATAACAAGGAGAATCAACTATAACATCCCTGATTATCAAAAACGTTGTGAACCAAAATATCTTGTTAACATACAAAAACATTGAAAGATATAGTATATAAAAATATAGAAATTAAGTTTAATTAGTGAAGCATGTCTTGGTGTGTAGAATATTATTTCGTTCGTCTCCCAAATTAATCAAAATAAATAATCATAATTAATAATAAATTATTTTTTTAGATACAGTAAATATATTATAAAAATGAAATAAGGTAACTTTAGGAAATTTAATATAACATAATCAAATTGATATGATGGTCACACAAAAGAAGAACTATAGTTCTACAGTAATAAAAAACAAATCATGGAAACATATGAAGAAATGAGTTAAAAAATATGAGAAAGTTATATTCTACGGTACAAAGAAGATCTATTGTAACTTTGTTAATTATCAAATCAATTATGAGTCAAAATATCTAGTAAAACATATTAAAACCATAAAAACATTAAAAAGTCTAGAATAAAAATTTAATTGCATAAAATACATCAAGGCATATATAGTGGCATTTCTTCTATCTCTAATGATCTCTTTGAAATTTATTGTGAATAAAAAAAATTAAAGAAACAATGCTAATAATATTTTTTTTGAATATTAGAAAAATATATTAAATCTAAAATAAGATTAATTAAATTAACATAATATATATTAGTTAATGTCATCTAATGATTACATAAGAGGTAAATTGTAGTTTCATAATAATGCAACATGATCAATCCTCAATCAAAAATAAGTTATGAATCAAAATATCTCATAATTTATGCCAAAAAAATAAAATGGAAAAAGTAGAAAATATAGAAATTAATTAATATAACAAATTAAGAAGAGCTTAATGACATTTATTTTATCTTGATTGGACATCAAACTTAACAACTATGACTTAAATCAGTCAATTAGCATAAATAACATATTTAGAGTTACCCAGTAATATAGCCAATAAAGTTTTTTTCAAAGTGAGCTAAATTGCATTGGAATGTTGCATTAATAGATGCTGAGGAGATCAAGTGTAATATCATCCATGATCAAATAAGGTATGAATTAAAATGACTTGCAATATGTGACAAAAAAATAAAACAATAAAACAAATTAGAACAATAAAAATGAATTTTATGTTGAAAGAGATCCTCAAGAAGAATCTAAAAACACATGTTTCTATCTCTATTAGATATCATTTAAACTTATTGTGAATTACTAAATGAAGAAGTAAAAATAAAAATATTATTTTAATAATAAGTAACTATATATATTAAAAAATAAAACATAATAAAATTAAATTATCAATTTAATATAAAAGTAAATTATGTTAAAGCAAAAACCAAGTAAGTTGAAGGAATGTAATATAAAAAACTCAAAGCGATTTAAACTACTCATGAGAGAAGAATTTTATTGTTGCAGTAATATAACAAAATCAAAGTCAAATATTTGAAGAAATGTGGTAAAATATATGAGAATGTTGTGCTCTTAGGAAACAAAGAGATTGAATGTATCATCCTTGATCATCAAATTAATTTTTAATAAAATGTTTAGCAAAGCATACTAAAAAATTGGAAAATTAAAAATTTAGAAATATAAAAATGAAGATGTATTGGGATAATTCTCATAGAGTTAAGTGGAATGATGTTTCTTTCTTCTCAATTGGACCTCAATTGAATTTGTTGTGAATTTTCAAAATAAATAGGCATAAAGAAGAATAAATTATTATTTTAAATCTAATTAGATATATCTTAAAGTTGAAATAACAAAAAATATGCCAATGTAATGTAATCATTTGGAAGTAATATAATGGTGAAATGAGAGAGATTTAGTGTTATGATGTAATATAATAAATACGAAGATAAAATTTGATGAAATAAGATAAATTTTATACAAAATTTTAATTAAAATATAATAAGGAGATTGAGTGCAACATCATGGATATTTAGATTAAGTTTTAAGCAAAATATCCCTTAAATCATAACATATTACAATATTAAAAATTTTAAAATTCAAAAAAATAATTTACTTAGATGTAGCATATTGAAATTAGAGTAATGACATTTATTTCATCTTGATCGGATCTCCATGGAAATAATTTTGAAAACCATAGTAAATAAGCATAAATAATAAAAAATTATTATTTTAATGTAAAGTAAATATATTATGAAACAAAATGAGATTAAAAAAAGTAATATAATATATCATAATGAAAGTGATGTAAGGGTCATATGTAGGAGAGATAATGTTTCATAATAATATAAACAAATAAAAAGGAAACATTTTCAATTAGATAAATTGGTGTGGAAGATTGCTTTTTGAGATACTAAAGAAATCAATTGTAACATCCTCGATCATTAAATTTGTTATAAGTTAAAATTTTTTTAAACAAGCTAAAGTAAGCTATTTATAAGCATAAAAATGAATAGTTAATTAGATAAAGCAAGTTATGAGGTGTTTAAAACAATTGTTTCATCTTGATTGCACCTACATTTAAATTACTATTGATTAATAAATTCTAGAAAAATTATTATTTTAATATTAATTAAAATATAGTAGAGGTAAGCTGAGATAAACTTGAGTAATATAATCTAAACAAATCGAAGACTTATAAAGGTCCCATGATAGGAGATTCAAAGTTACATTGTAATATAACAAAATCAAAGAAAACATTTATAAAAATGAGATAAATAGTATGATCAAGTTACATTCCAAGAAATTATATAAATATGTTGTAACATCCTCCTTTGGCAAATATGGTGCAAAAGTCATTCTGAAAACAAAGAAAATAAAATATTTTAGAAGATTAAAATTAATATGTTATTAGATAGAGCTCATTGATGTTTTGCTCCAATTGATGCATCACAACAAGTTTTATCCATTATACATTAATTTTTTTTCATTTTTAAAAATTTTATTTTCTATGAATTTGGCTCACTTCATAAGACATTTTGGTTAGCCTATTTTCGTGATCAGAATGTTACACTCAATATCATCACTATTTTGGAGTGCACCTTTCTTATACAATTTATTTTTTTAATTCAACTTTCTCAATTTGAATTATTATGTTACTATGCAAATCTAAATCTAATTTCGTGTGATTCTTAGATCACCTTGATTTAGTTATTTTATATTGCTTCAATTTATTTCTTTTAGTTCTAAAAAGTATTTGTACTTAGTAGTAAAATATTAACTTATCATTACTTATGCTTATTTATTTTTCAAATTATCTTTAATTCTAAATAACATACAACCAAGATGAAACAAACATCGTTTCACTCATATTAATGACCTCTATCGAATTAAAGTTTCATTTTCATTTCATTAAATATATTCTTTTTGAATATTTTGACAAGCATTACGAGGCATTTAATTGACATCTAATTTTATGATAGTGATTATTACAGTTCATCTCTTTGTATCCTGGAATGTCAAATACTCTTATAATTTTTCTTATTTTTTTAAAAGTTTTTGCTTATATTTGATTATATCACTATGAAATTATAAATGTTTTCTCATTTGATCTTTATAATGCTTCGATTTTGCTATACTATCCTATTTTAATTTAATTAATCAAAGTTTTCATATATATTTAATTAATATTAAAATAATTATTTATTGTTAATAATTCTAATTTCTTTTCAAAATTAATAGTGTTATCTAACGAGGTCCAACTCAGATAAAATAAATGTCATTTAACTTGTCTCAATGTGATTTATCCAATTAGATATTTATTTTCTTATTTTTTAGATTTTCTTATTAGTTGTTTGGCATGCTTTACTGATATTTTTATTTGTACATAAATTGACAATCAAGGATAGCACACTCGATCTCTTTATTGCTCGGTATGAAGGTGTCTCGTACATTCTATATCATTTAATCAAAATTATAACTTAGATTAGTTATATTGGTATGAAAATCAAAATCTCTTGTTATGTGAGCTTTTCAACATTTTCTTTGGATATATTTTATTGACTCAATTTATCTTATTTTTGTTTTAACAATAATTTACTAAATAATATATTAAATTATTTTTATTTTTTAATTGTTTTTAAATTTGATAACTCATAATAATTCCAAATTAGGTGTAATTAAATTAAAACGAACATCATTGGACTTAGCTCCATGACATATTGAATTAATTAATATTTTTAATGTTTCTAAGTACTTAAAGTTTTTGGGCTTCATCATGCTTCTTGAAGTATTAAGGTTCTTACCTAATTTGATAAGTGGATGCTACACTTGATCATCTTGCCATCTGCAATGCTTCTTTCTTAAAAATTTTCCTTATTTCATTAAATAGTTTTCGTTAGTTTTATTATTTTATGATCCAACAATAAATCTTTTCTTGTGTGACTATTACTTTGCTCGAATTTA
Organism: Vanilla planifolia; assembly: GCA_023846275.1. Taxonomy (NCBI): domain Eukaryota; kingdom Viridiplantae; phylum Streptophyta; class Magnoliopsida; order Asparagales; family Orchidaceae; genus Vanilla; species Vanilla planifolia. The sequence continues at coordinate 367,804 of JAIUJO010000160.1, read as the reverse complement.
TCTCTTTTTAGCTTCAAGATATATTTACTTAATAATAAAATAATAATTTCCTCATGTTTAAGCTTATTATCTCATGTAATTTTTATTACTCCAAAGGAGGTTCGATGGAGAAGAAATAATCACTTTTGGACTCTCTTAATGAGCTCTTTCAGTTAAATATTCATTTTTATATTTTAAAATATCTCATTTTCATGAGATTTGGTGCACTTTATGAATGGAGGTGAAGTAATAATTGGACATTTTGTGATAATCTATTTTAATTGAATATTTATTTTTATATTTTGAAAAATTTTATTTTCTAAAGATTTGGTAACTTTATGATTTTTTCTATTGTGCTTGATTTAATGATGGAGACTTTATACTAGATCTTGTCAGTGTCTTGTAATAAATTTTTCCTAAATAGTTATTTTATTAATCCAAATTTTTCTCATTCGATTGTTTATGTTAGTTTTTACTCTAACTCTTCTTTTATGTGACCTTTATATCACATTGATTTGATGGAATTTGTTTGTTACTTATGCTTATCTTTTTGGTAACTCATAGTTATTCGAAATGGGTTCCAGTTAAGGCAAAATAGATGTCATTGTTCTCACTAGAATGAGCTCTATTGAATTAAATATTCATTTGTATATTCCTAAAAAATTTATTTTGTTAGATTTTTTAATGCGTTTTGACATATTTCAATTTGTACATAATTTCTTGATTGAAGTTGTTTTTCTTGATATCCTTAGTGCATTGAATGCAACTTTCTCATATAATTTATCTCAATTTTTTCAAATTTTTCGTTTTCATTATATCATGTTATTATGAAAATCTAATTCAACTATAGTGTGACCATTACATTACTTTCACTAAGTATATTAGATTACTACAATTTATCATATTACAACTTTATTTAATATATTCTCTTAATAATAAAGAAATAATATATTAGTTTTATGCTTATTTAATTTTATTACTTGTTGTAATTAAAAATGACATTTGTTGGAGACACATATTATTGGACTCACCTCAACAAGCTTAATATATTAAATATTCATTTATATATTATTAATTTATTTTCTTTAGTTTTGGCATACCTCACGAGTAATTTTAATTTGTAACTTTTTTATGATCATGGGTATTCCACTTGTTCTTCTTAGATGATTCGAATACAGCTTTCCCAAACAATTTATCTTATTGCATAATCCATTTTACTTTGATTTGTGGTATACCAATTGAGATCTAATTAAAACAAAAGAAGTATTAGTGGGCACACCAAGACTTGCTTTATTTAGTCAAATATTAATCATTATACTATTTAACTTTTCATTTTATATTGATTTTGATTGATTTTTGAAATTATTTGATACTTAATTTAATTAAGAATCAAGAACGTTATGTTGGATATCCATAGTTTCTTCGAAGGCAAATAACCATTAAAATTGATCACATTTTTTCAAAAAGTTGTGGGTTTTAATATTTTTGCATCACGAAGTCACTCAAAATCTCCCCATGTGATATATACAACATCATGTTTTCATTATATTACATTGCTTAAATTAATCATATTTCAGCTTTAATATATATTTGCTTGAGGTTACATTCATAATTTTTTATCATTTATAATAATTCCAATTGTAATATAGATTAATTTTGAATGAGATCCAATCATGAAAAATGTTATCGTAGGGCTAATTTGATCAAGCCTAATCAAATGAAAGTTTGTTTTTTCATTTAAAAATATTTTACAATCCAAATTTTTGATAAACTTTACAAAACATTTTGATTTGTACCTAATATAATTATCTAAGATGCTACACTCAATCGCTTTAACTTCTTTTAATGCTTATTTTTAGTATATTTATCTCCATAACGATCTTTTTTCATCTTGAACTTCACGGGATGGGGATCTAAACATAGTCATCCAATGAGGGGCCCCCATTTGTTAGTGGTTTCTTATTCCAAGGCGGATTTTTGATGCTGTTTTTGAGAAACCCAGATTGGAGAGGAGTATGGCCCCTTGGGTTCCATTTATTGGAACGATGTTCTTATTTATTTTTGTTTCTAACTGCTCAGTCGCTCTTTTACCTTGGAAAATCATAAAGTTACCTCACGGTGAGTGCCATTTCTTTCGATTTTGGCCAAATCAGAGAAAGTATGTTTTGATGGCACTCAAACTGAAAGAAGCACGGGAAGAACACAGCTCCTAGGCATATGGATGCTTCATCAAAGGTTTCCCCATAATGGCCGATGAATAGTTGCTCCCAGGGTGACAAAATCAGGCTTAGTTGATGTTCTCATGAAAGAAAGAGAAGAGTGAACATAAATAATGAAAATTGGAAATTTTTTTCTTAAACTTGCTTATATTACTATGACACCGTATTCTTAAGATGTGTGACCTTTACATCATTTTCACTTGTTTAATTTAAAATGTTTCAAATTAACTTATATCAAATTTAATATATATTTACTTAAACATTAAACAAATTAGTTATTTTTATTTATACTAATTTAATGTTGTAATAGAAAGTTATTCCAAATAAGGTATGATAAGGAGGAAACGTAAGTCATTGGACTTTTCATAATGAGTTTTATTCCATTAAATATTCATTTTTATATCTTTAAATTTTTTACTTTCTTTGATTTAAACATGTTTTTTGACAAATTTTTGTTCATTTTTTATTTGAAGATTGCAAATGTTATGGTCAATCTTCTTGGTATTCTTAAATATAATTTTCTCATAAGATTTATTCTATATTTATTTTTTTTCCTATGATTAGTTTATGTTACCATGAAACTCTAAATATCCTAAGTGTGAGCCTTAGATCACTTTTATTCTATATATTATGTTACATTTTATTTATCCCATTTTAGACATAATATGAATTTACATAAACATGAAATAATTATTTATTATAATTTATTCTTATTTACTTTGGCAATTTATAGTAATTCAAAACAAATTCCAATTAAGGCCAAAAAATGTCATTGCACTTATCCCAACATACATTATACAAGTAAATACATTTTTTAATTTTTTAATTTTTACATTATTTTTGAAATATTTTGATTTGTACTAAATTAGATGAGTGAGAATGGTACACTCTAGTAAACATTTTACCATTTCTTCATATATTTCACTTTAATTTTTTATCATGTGGCTTTTAAATTACCTTGATTTGGTTGTATCAAAATGCTTCTATTTCTTTCATTCTACCTTTGTATATATTTCCTTAATATTAAGGAATTTATTATTATTATTTATGCTTATTTATTTTTTTTAGTTTATGGCTATTTTGAATGAGGTGTAATCGATACAAAAAACATTGTGGGAAACATTTTTACATAATTTATTCATGAAACTATTAATTTTTATTTTTATAAATATTATATTTTCTTTGATTTTTCCAACTATATGAAATAATTCAATTTGTACATGATTTGATAACCAAAGATATTACACTTAATTTCTTTAGTATCTTTCAATGTAGTATTCCCGTACAACTTATCTAATTTTCAAGTTTTTCACTTTGATATTATTATGTTATTCTAAAACTATTTTGCTCCTCATTACATTGCTTTAATTTAGTTATATTAAAATGCTTCAGTACATCAAATTATAGATTTAGTAAACATATTTACTTAATAATAAAGTAATAATTATGACTTTTATGCTTATTTAATTTTAATATTCATAGTAATTCCAAACGATGTTTCATGGGGATGAAAAAGACATCATTGTACTCTTCTCAAAGAGCTCTAGAAAATAAATACTAATTTTTATATAGGGTTTGGCATACATATGAGAAATTTTGATTCATTACATATTTCATGATCAAAGATGTTTTTCTCGATCTTAACAAAATCTTAGAATGCAAATTTATTATAAAATTTTTATCATCTTAATGTTATTGCTTTTATTAGTTTAATTACAATGGAACTCTCAATCTCCTCTTATAGTATCTTTTCATTGCCTTGATAAATATATTAGACACTTTAGTTTATCTAATTTATCCTTTAATATATATTTAACAAATATTTAAAAATTAATATATTATTTTATGTACATATGTAATTTTTAATTTGTTACAATTTCAAAAAAGGAATAACAAAGAAAAAATAAATATTATATATGACACATATTTGTGATATCTACTCAATTAATTTTTAATTTTTTAATTTAAAATATTTTATTTAATAATTCATAAAATAGAATGTACTATTTTGATATAATTTATTTAATTTTTGAACATGTTCACTTTGATTTGGTTAGCTTACTAGGTGACTTTAATTCTCCTTCGTTTGATGTCTAAGTTACCATGATTTTGTTATATTGTAATTCTTCAAATTTTGGTAGTATTACTATGTAATTTGCTGCTCACTTGTGATCTTTGAATTAAATTAATTCTATTATTTTAAAGTGATTCAATTTACAATATTTCAAATTTAATAAATTTATTTATTTGATATTAAAAAAATAATTTATTATTATTGATCCTTTAATTTTGTAATTTAGAGTAATTCTAAATAAGGCCCCACTAAGATAAAACGAATAATATTGACTAGTTTTGATGAGTTCTATATAATTAATATAAAATTTAATACTTCTAAATATTCCTTTTAAAAACTTTGTGTTAGATTATAAGAAAAATTAATTCTAATAAACCTAAAATTATTGTAGTTTGATTTGTCTTTACAAGCTTTATAAATTAAAAATTCATTTTTCTAAGTATGTTTTCATGCTTTTTGAGAAAATTTTATTTGCACTTGATTTGCCAATCGAGGATGTTATTTTAAATCACTATAGTTTGATAAATTACACCATTCTCATAAATTTTTTCTCAAATGATTTTCTATGATTTTATTATATTACTTTAAAACTCTAATTCATGTCTTATGTGACCTTTACATTTACTTTGATTGGGTTATTTTACATTACATTAATCAATATTATTTCAACTGTAATATATATTCACTTTAAATTTAAGTAATCTCTTATTGTTATTTACACTTGCTTAATTTTTTATTTTGCAGTAATTCTTAATGAGGTAAAATGGAGAATAATAAATAGTTGTTGGATTCATTTTAATGAGATTTGTTAAGTTAAATATTCCATTTTTTTAATTTTTAATATTGTATTTAAATTATTAGTTCTTAATATTTCTAGACAAGGTTCAATTCAAAATGGAAAAAACATTGTTGGTTTCATCTAGATGAGCTCTATCTATCAAAATGTTCTTTTTTTTTTATCTCTTTAGGTTTTTGGAATTCTTTACAAGATATTTATATTTTAGCTTATTTTGCGATAGAAAATGTTGCACATTATCTTCTTAGTATCTTGGCATCAACTTTTCTTATATAATGTATCTCATTTCTTCAAATGTTTCATTTTGAATTGATTATATTGCTATGAAATACTCATTGTCTTACTCAATGAACTTCATGTCACTTTAATTTACTTATATTATTATGGTTACACTTTTCTTATTAACACAATTATAATATACTTACATAATATTCAAATAATAACTTATTATTATTTTTCTAATATTAAGTAAATATATAATAAATTTTTTAATATGAAAAATGTATTATACTTTTTTAATTTGATAGTATAATAAAATTCCAAACTAGGTTTTATCAAGACCTTCAAATTAAATTTGCAAAAAAATAGGTGAAATTAAGGTAATGTAATATAAACTATTCATAGAGGTGCAAGGGTTAGGACATGAGAAATAGAGATTCATAGTACTGTGAAGTGAAAAATAAATTTAGAAAAGAGATAAATAGTTTGGAAAAGCTAAATTCCAAGAATTAAGTAGATCAAGTGTAGCATATACGATCATTAAATGAAGGATAAATGGAAATATCTCATAAAATGTGTGGAAAAAATTAAAAATATTTAAAAATAAAATAACGGAATATTTAATTATATGGAGTGTTCTTTTAAAAATGAATATTTAACATGATAGTGCTCTTGATCAAACCAAATTTCAAATTACTATATGTTCCAAAAAGTAAATAACCATAAATAAAAGTAAATTACTACTTTGTTCTTATGGGAATGTGTTTTAAAGAAGAAAGAAGATAACTTGAAGTAATCTAATAAAACCAAATGAATGCAATGTAGATGTCCCGTGAGAGGGGATTTAGAGTTACAAATTAATATATCCAAATCAAAGTAAAAATGTTTTAAAGAAAAAGATAAATATATTATTCCAAAATGAGAAAATTTCAGAATAATTGGGACTATTTGTAGAACGGATGCAATTATGTATTCATGATTTGGCATGTCCAAAAATGAAAACTTCATTCTTGATTTTGTGAATATAAATTTACAACTTTACCCAATTTCAATTTTTTTTAGAAATGATCAACTAATATTCTATTTTATCTAGTAAAAGGGACATTGAATTAAAAAAACTCGTAGAAGCTAAAGGATGTTATCCTAAGCAATTTTAAGAACTGGGTTCATCGATATTCTTGGCATATTAGATTTTATCACATATACAGTCATATTCAATTTGATGGAATTTTTTGATTTGAAAGGTGATCATTTTGAATTCCATTGATGAGGGGTCCTTGTTTTGTTTGAATAGAACTACTTATGAGTATTCTTTCTATCTATTATATATTGACATATAATGTATAGATGAAAATAAAGTTCTTAATGACTAGGAAAAATAGATAAAGAGAGTCTTGTCTGTCATCCACACAAAAATAGATATAGTTTTCTAAAAACTCTTGTAAAAAAGGTTTGATTTGACATTTTTTTGATATATATCTTAATATATTCATCTAAATAATTAAAATAAAAGAAATTTGATTTCTGGCTCAAACCTTTGTAGCATGACTGATTGATGGATATACTCCAATAGTCGCCTTGAAATACACTCCATATAATACACTACATAGATATCATATTCGTGGGATATGATTCTCTTTCAAGATGCCTTGATGTTGAAATAGTAGATGAGCAAAACACAAAATATTTGCCTAAAGTGCATGATGGTTTATGTCCTTGTTTTGTTTTGATTCAAAGTATTTTGGCAACCCTCATCATCGAAGTATGAGCTTCCACAACGGATCACAAAGTCATGTGATCTTCTCTTTCTAATGAAAGAAGAGATCATTCGAAAATCATGTGCACTACATGCACCCCAGTCGCCAAGAATACATGATTATATCATCAAAATTGCTATTTAAATCAACCAATGTCTTATTATTGCGTCATAAACGAACAATAATTTCATTAGACATACTTCTAATGGACGTTTCAAAGTGATGTCAAGGTGATGTGAGAGGATATTTCGAATCAAATCAAATCAAAATATTTAGAAAAATTAACTAGATCATTTGCAAAATTTGAATTCTATGGTATTGAGTAGCTTGAGTGCAAAATAAATGGTTATCACATCAAGTATAAATTAATATGCATAAAAAATATGCGAAAATGGTAAAAATTAAAAAAAAAACTTAAAATATTAAAAATTTGAATTGCAAAATTAACTTAGTCATAGAAATTTTTTCCATCATGATTAAACCATGATTTAAATTACTATTAACTACAAGACATAAAAATCATAAATAATGGTAAATTATTATTTTAATATTTAAAAAATATAAATTAAGGTTAAAATGAGATAAAATAAAGCAATATAATATAATTAAGTCAAAGTAATATAATGCTCACGTTGCACAAGATATTTATTTAATAGTAATGTAACAAAATCACTGTTAGAAATTTAATGAAACGAGATAAATATTGCATGAAGTTTATTGTTCCAAGATACTGAGAAGATTAATTATGACATCCTAAATCATAAAAGAAAGCATGAATGAAAATAACACATAAAATTCACCTAAAAACTATGAAAGTAAAATATCTAACAATATATAAAAAATAAGCTTAAATTAGATAATGTCCATTTGAAGGTGTTTAATGAACTTTGTCTCATCTTTACTAGATCTTTTTTGGAATACTTGCACTTTAATATATCTAGGAGATTGGCTATATTGTCCCTTAATCATCAAATCAGCTACATAGAAAAAATATATTGTAATCAATGCTAAAAAGGTTTTTGAAAATATAAAAAAGTAATATTCACTTAGGTAGACCAAGTTAAGGCACCTCTACTTTTGCTTATTTTTTCTTTACTCAAAACTCGTTTAGAATTACTATGAATTACCACTATAATTAAACTTAAAAATAGAAACTATTATTTTGTTATTAACTAAACGAATGTTAAAGATATTAAGGAAGACTCAAAAGTCATTTAAGAGTTGATTTGGAGAAAAATAATAGGATAGAAAATTAAAAGAAATATATATATAAATAAGATAATTTGTAATGAAAAGTTACATTCCAAGTTTTTGAGGTGATAGAATTGAATATCTTTGATCATCATATTAAGTATGAATTAAAAACTGTTATAAAACATGCGAGTATTGAAAACAATATTAAAAAAATATAAAATGAAATATTTAATTTTGGAGAGGTAGTCGATGTGAGTCTAATGATGTTTGTTTCATCACAAATGGGCCTCAATTATAAAGATTTTGAATTATTAATATAATTAAGCACAAATAACAAAAAATTACTTTTTTATTATTAATCAATTATGTTTTAAAGCCAAAAAAAGATAAATTTAAAGAATTTAACATAAGAAAATCAAAGTGATGAAATGGTAACATAATGGGAGAACTAGAGCCTCATGGCCATATGATATAATCTAAGAGGAGAATTTGAATGAATGAGAAAAATTTGTAGTAAAGTTACTTTCGTAGATATGAACAAGAATGTGTGCATATCATCGAATGCCAAATTTGGTATGAATCTAAATTCATATAAAGCATTCTAAAAGAAAAGAAAAAATATTTATAGATATAAAAAGAAATATTTAATTTGATAGACCTTCTTGAGATGTGTACAACACTATTTGATCTATCTAAATCATACCTGAACTGGAATTCTTAGAAATTACAAAATTAAATAAATGAAAAATAAATAATTTTTTTTTAGTATTTCAAAAATATATATTAAAACTTAAATAAGAAAAATTTAAATAATATAATATAATAAAATAAGTTGATTGTAACATCCTCGATCATTAAATCATTTCAAAGTCTTTGAAATGTAACATTTAAATGAGAAAAGATTTATATTTGATGGGACAGAGCTCATCAATATTAGGCAAAGTTAGTTTTAACTAGAATAGATGATATATGGAATTACTGCAAATTATCAAATTAATTAAGCATAAAAAATAATAAAATCGTTTTTTAGTATTAGATAGTATAGTAAAGCTAAATTAAGATAAATTGAACCATTGTAATATACCTAAAAGAAGTCTTAATTATCACTTAAATGTAGATTTAGACTTCCATTATAAGAAAATGAAATGTAATAAAAAATTTTGAAAATCAGACAAATACCTGATCAGATAATACTCATTAGGATGAGTCTAATGACCTTTGTTTCATCTAAAAAACATTGTTTTTCCAATAATTACAAATTATAGAGGTAAATAAGTATAAAAATTAAAAAATTATTATTTTAATATATAATTTAATATAGTTAAAGTTTAAAATGAGATAAATTTAAATTATGTAAAATAAGGAAATTAAAGACATGTAAAGGTAATCTTACTATTGATTAAGAGTTACATAGTAAAAAAACCAAAAAAAATAAATTGAAGAAATAAGATAAATTATATAAGAGAAATATATTCTAAGATATTATGTTGATCAAGAATAAGATCTTTGATTTTTAAATCTAGTATGAATTAAACCACCTTATAAAGCATGAAAAAATGTCATAAATAAATTAATTTAAAATATGAAAATAAAAATTTAATTAGATAAATCTCATGGAGAAATATCAAATGATGTTTATGTCACTTCAATGAAACCTCACTTGGTATTACATAAAGTTACGAATGTAAACAAGCACAACAAATAATAAATTATTAGTTATATTTTAAATAAACAAATAATAATGTTGAAATAAGATAAATTTAGTTAATATAACATAAAAAGCTGTGACATATAAAGTTAATATTAGAGTGATAGCATTTTAACTATATCAATCTAAATAATTTGAAAAAATGAGTTAAAGTGCACGAGATATTTTGTTCCCAAAATTCCAAAGTGATTGAGTGTAAGATCCTTAATCATTAAATCATGCATAATTTCAAAGGTTTTAGAAAAATAAAAACCTAAAATGCCAACTAAATAAGGCCCTTCATAATCTATCCAAACATGTTTTTTTCATCAGTCTCAGATCTAATTTGGGATAACTATGAGATAGAAAGTTAAATAATAAAAGATAATAATAAATGTTTTTATAATAAGTAAATTCATAGCAGTGTTGAAATGAAATAAATGAAAGTAATGTAATATAACCAAATCAAAGAGGCATAATGGTCAATTAGAGGATGATTAGAGTTTCAAAATACTATTACAAAATAAAAATGAAACATTCGAAGAAATAAGAAAAGTTATTTGAGAATAATCCACTACAACATATATCTCATTAAAAAAATGTCAAAACACAATGTAAATATTGTAAATAAAAATTTGATTAGCTAAAGCTCACCAAGATAAATTTAATGATTATTATTTTATCACCATCAAAACTTGTTTAGAATTATCACAAATTACAAATATAAATAAGTATAAATAATCATAAATTATTACTCTAATATTTTGTAAATATTTGTCAAAGCAAAAATTACAAAATTTGAAGTAATATAAGATAACAAAGTCAAACACATGTAAAATTTAATTAAAAAAGATTTAGAGTTACAAAATAATTTAGCAAAACCAATGCAAATATTTTATTGAAATTCATAAGTTTTATCAAAAGGGTGCCCTCAAAAATACTAATGAGATTGAGTGCTAGATTGTAAAAAAAAGTCTTTTAAAAGGCGCCAAAATCCAATATAATAAAATTATGGAAGGACAACGTCATATTCTATTAGCATAAATTTCTCCAAGTAGCATGTATGACTTCAAACTACTTAAATTTTAAAATTTTTCTCGTGAATTCTAATTTTTAAAGATTTTATTTAAAAAATGAACTTTATAGTTTTTAATTCTTTGCACTATTCTGTAGTCATAAATAAACATAGAAAAATTTTTATGCTTTTATTAAAAATTTAATATTCAATATACTTTTATTTCTCCTTTGATAGGGTGACCAAACTTTTGCAAAGACTTAGTCTTGTTTAATCAAGTAAAAAATCATGTTAGGGCTAAGCTTGATAAGGAGAGGATCATAGTTGAACCCATAAAAAATAATAAATTTAAGAAGAGTAGTGAGGAAACATTAAGTTGTAACACTTTTACTAAGTGAGTTCTTTCATGACCTTGATTGGTGGGTAGACATAGGTTCTATGTTCAACAAAACTACCTAAAACTTTAATGTACCATTTTAACTTTTACTTTCATTTTTGTATCATAAAAATTAACAATTAATATAATTATCAATCAAAGTTTTCTAAATAATTTTTAAAAAATAAATATAATCTTAAAGTTAGACAAAATATTTTAAACCCATAATTCCCTCCCATCTTGTAAAATTAACACACTAATTTTTACTTCAATTATAGTATAACCATATTTAAAAAGAAATATTTTAATAAATGTCAAAATTAATCTAGTATGGTGTATACCAAGAAAAACCAAAGATCAACTCCAACATAATCGATTATTAAATGTGATAATAATTTAATTTGATAGGCCTTTTGTAGACTACACTAATTAAAGTTGTTTCTTCTATGATTATACCTCATTTAGAATTATTAGAATTACCAAAGTGAAGAAGTACAAATAATAATTTAATGGAATAAAATCAATACGATTCATAGATCATGATAGAGAAGATTTGTAGTTGTATTATAATATAACCAAATAATAGAAAATTATTTAATAATTGAAATAAATTTCATAGAAAAGTTTCATTCCAAGACACTAAATTGATCAGGTGTGACCATCTTTGACGATCAAATGACATAGAAAGTTAGATTCCTCATAAAATGTTTCTAAATTATTGAAAATAAAAATATTTAAAGATTTAAATAATGATCATTGAGCTGTATCTAGCTCATTATATGAGTCACATGATATTTGTTTAATCTTTATAAGAGCTTGTTTCGAATTACTATGAATTAAAAAAATTAATGAGCTAAAAAAAAATAAATTTTATTTAATATTAAGTAAATGTATATTACTATTAAAAGGAGATAAATCAAATAAATATAATGTAGAAATTCAAAGCGATGTCAAATGTAATATAACCAAATTAAAGAAAACAATTTTAACAAATAAGATAAATTTTATAAGAAAGTATTATGCCAAGATATTAAGCAGATGGAACATAATATCCTCAAATGTAAATCTTTTATGAATCAAAATATTTCATAAAGTTTGTATAAACTCTAGAATAAAATAATTAAATATGCATAACAAATATTTTGTTAGATGAAGCTCATCAAGATTATTCCAATGATAGTTGTCTCATCGTTATTGTACATAATTTGGAATTACTTTAGATGATTAAACTCAATAAAAATAAACTATAATAAATTATAGTTTTAATTTTAAATAAATATATATTAAAACTAGAATGAGATAAATTAAAGTAATGTAATATAATCAAATCAAAGTAATATTTTGTTTAAACAAAAGGCGACTTCAAGTTACCTAATAAAATAAGGAAACAAACCAAAAACTTTAAATAAAGGAGATAAAGATTAGGAAAACTTTTCATTAAAAAAATATATGGAGATCAAGTTTAACAATCTCAATAGTCAAATTAGGTACTAATTCAAATGCCTTACAAAGAATGCCAAAACACTGAAAAAAATGATTAGAAATATAACAGTGTATTTATCTATATAGAACTCATCGAGCTGAGTTTAACATGATTTTTTTTGCCTATATTAAGGATCATTTTGAAATACTTTGAGTTTCAAAAATAAATATTTTTAAATAATATTAAATTTTATTATAATATTATGTGAATATAAATTAAAGAGCAAATGATTTTTCAATACTTATATTAACTAAATATATATTACACAAGAAATGAGAAAATTTGACATAATTTAATAGAACAAAATCAAAGCAATGTAAAAGAAAAATATTTTAAAAAATTATTTAAATTTAATTTTTATTAGCATTGTAGGATAATGAAGAGATCAATTGTAACATCAGCGATCAATCCATCAGTTATGAATGAAAATATCTCCTAAATATTGTAAACAAACGAGAAACAAATATTTACAAATATAATAATTAATGCTTAATTTTATATAGCATATCGAGATGGCTCTAAAGATATTTGTTTTAGCTTTATTTACCAAGTAAAGAAGTACAAATATTGATAAATTATTATTTGAATAATATGTATATAAATATTAAGGTTGAAGTTAGAAAAATTAAGGCAATGCAATATAACTAAATTGATGTTATATAAAGGTCACCCTAAAGTACAATTAGAGCTTTAAAGAAAAACAAATTAATCAAGGAATTAAATTTATAAAAATAAGATAAATTGTATGGGAAAGTCATATTCAAGGAAATAAAGTAGAATGAGTATAACATCCTCTTCTAGTTAAACAAGGTAGAAAGAAAATTTCTCACACACCATGCTTAATAGTAAAAAATAAAATATCTAAAAATATAAAATTGAACTTTAAATTAGATAAAGCTCATAGTCATAATTTAAATAATATTTTTTCATCTCCAACAGACCACATTTGTGAATTATAAAAGTAAATATTCATAAATAAAAAATACATTATTCTAATATTAAGCAAGTATGTATTGATGTTGAAATGAGATTAATTTAGAGCGTTGTTATAAACAAATAAAACTAATGTAAATGTCAAATAAGGGGACGTTTAGAGCTATATAGTAAAATAACCAAATCAAAATGAAAAAAAATGAAAAAATGAGATAGTTTTTACAGGAAAGATACATTCCATGAATCTAAGGAGAATGAGTATAACATCCTCCATTATGAAATGTAATACATAGTGAAATGCCTAGTAAAGTGCTCAAGAAACCTATAAAATAAAAATTTTAAAAATATAGAATTGAATATCTAATTAAATGTAGCCAATTATGATGAATTCAACGATTTTTTTTTCATTTCGATCTTACATTCATTACAGTTACTATGTAATATCAAAGAAAATAAGCACAAATAATAAATATATATAAATTAATATTTAGTTAATATATATTGAGGTTAAATTATGAAAACTTTATGCAAAGTAATATAACCAATTCAAAGTGTTGAAATTTTCACACAAGAGAAGATTTATAGTTACATTACAATATAACCAAATCAAAAGAAAAAATTTGGAAAAACTAGATACGTTATAGTATAGAGTTGAAATTCAAGTTACTGTGATGATTAAAATCCTTAAAGGATTAATTATGTACAATACAAAAATTCTTACTATTCATGTCAAAACCTTACAAAGTAAAATTTGTAAACGAATAACTAATTTTGAAGACTTCATTGACACAACTTGAATGGCACTTGTTTCATCCCAACTCGACCATCTTTGGAATTACTATAAAATAAAAAATTAATATTCATTAATAGTAATATATTATCACTTTGATATTAAATTAATTCATATTAAAGTATAAATGAGATTAATTGAAGCAATGAAATATAACAAAATTAAAGTGATGTAGAAGAGATACAAGAGGAGATTTAATGTTACAAAACAATATATTCTAAAAAATGCAAAAATTTTAATAAAATTATTTAAATTATAATAGAAAGATGCATTCCACTATGCTAAGAAGATTGATTGTAACATCCTTGATTATCAAACAAAGTAAGAATCAAAATGTTTCAAAATACACACCATTGCCACAAAAAAAACAATTATTACAATAATGGAAATTAAAACATAATTTGACAAAACTCTTAAACATGAGTCCAACATAGTTTGTTTGATCTTGCCTGAATCATGCTTAGAATTATGATAAATTAAAAATTTAAAATAGAATAGATAACAATTTTTTTAGCTAAATAAAAATATTATTAAAAAGGGAGAAATAAAAGTAATGCATAATATCCAAATCAATGTTATGTAATTGTCATACTAGAGCATATTGAACGTTCATCGTAATTTAACAAAAACGAAGGAACATATTTGGAGAAAAGGGAAACATTATATGGGAAAGGTTTTTTCCAAGATATAAAAGAGATTGAGTGTAAAATCCTCAATTTACATAACACCTCATAAAATATGTCAAAAAACAAGAAAATAAAATTTATTAAAACATAAAAATAAACATTTAACTAAAACAATATTAAAGATAAAATGATATAAATTAAAGAAATGTGTTATAATAAATTAAAGGCATTATGAATGTTGCATGAAGATAGAATTTAGTTTCATAGCAATATAAATAAATTAAAGTGAAGCTGTTAAGAAATGAAATAAATTGTTTGTAAAAGTTGTTTTCTTAGATATCAAAGAGATCAAGTGCAACATCTCTAATTATTAAATTTGGCATGAACCAAAATGCCATTCAAAACATGTCAAAGTAAGTGAAAATTATGTAATAAAAAAAAGAAAATAAATATTTAATTGGATAGAGCTTATTAAGATGAGTATAATGGAATTTTTTTGATCTTAATTAGGTCTTGTTCTGAAATACGATGAATTATCACTATAAATAAGCAAAAAAAAAATAAATTACCTTTTTTATGTCATGTAAATATACATTAAAGTTGAAATGAGATAAATATAACAAATGTTATCTCAAAAAATCAAAATGATGTAAAGGTGAGATGAAAGAAGATTTGAAGTTAGGAAGAAATATAACCAAATTAAAAGATTGAAACAAATTATATAAGAAAGTTGCATTACAAGATATTATGCATTTCGAGTTTAGCATCGTTAATGGTAAAATTTGGAATTTATCAAAGTCACTCAAAAAGCTTACTAAAATCATGGAAAATAAAATTTTAAAAAATGTTGAAGTGAATATTTAAAAAGATAAATCTTATTTAGATGAGTCCATGGTGATTGTTTTATCTTAATTAGGTCTTATTATGAACTACTATAAATTACAAAAATAAATAAGTAGACATAATAATAATTTTTTAAAAAATTAAGTAGATGTATATTAAAACTAAAATAAGATAATATGAAGCAACGTATTATAATTAAACCAAAATAATGTGAAAGTCGTAAGAGATGGGACTTAGAGTATGATAGAAATATAAAAAATCAAAATAAAATCTTTTAAGAAATCAGATGCATTTTAAGAAAAAAGTTCATTCCAAGATACTAGGGAGATTAATGTAATGCCATTAATCATCAAATTAGGTGTGAATTGAAATATCTCATAAATTATGAAAAAAGTAGAAGAAAAGTATTAAGAAAGATAAAAATAGATATTTAATTGATAGAGCACATCTAGTTGAGAACAAAGATATATTTATCATCTTGATTGAACTACATTTGAAATTAGTATGATTTAATCAAATAAAAAAGCAAACACAATAATAAATTATTATTTCAATATTAAAAGTATATATATATATATATATATATTAAAGCTAAATTTTGATTATTTAACAAAATGTAACCTAACGAACTTGAAGCACTGTGAATATCACATGAGAGGAGATTGAGTTAGTAATACATGGAAAAGAAAACAAAAATTGTAAAGAAATTTTATAAATTGTATAAGAAGTCATAATGTAAGATACTAAGACTAAGAAGATTATGTGTAACATGATAATTCTTCAAATCTAGAATAAATAAAAATGTCTCAAAGATTTGTCAAGCTATTTTAAATTTTTCAATAAATATATATTGATGAATAAAAAAGAGAATTTAAAGAGAGGAAATATAATAAAATAAGTGTAATATAAGGGTCATGTAACAGGGGAATTAAATTTTGTAGTAATACAATCAATTCTAAGAGAACATTTGCAGAACTAAGATAAATCATAATACATAGTTGTAGTTAATGATTTTAAGGGAATTAAGTGTGATATCTTCAATCACTAAATCAGGTAGTGTTAGAAATGTCACAAAGCATACCAAATAAATGGGAAAATAAAAAAACATTAACAATTTGAAATAAATATTTAATTAGATAGAGTTCATTGAGATTAGTCCAATGATATAATTTTTTCTTGGGTGAACCTAGTTTTGAATTAATATAAATTATCATAGCAAATAAGCATAAATAATAATAAATTATTATTTCTATGTTGAGTAAATATAAATATGGAATTCGATAAATGTAAGATCTTTTATTTATCATATTTGAAGTGTTGTTAATGTCACGTGAATGTATATTTATTACTACAAAGAAAAATAACCAAATGAAAATGAGTATATTTAAAAAATAAGGTAAATTATACAAGGAAACTACATTCCATGATAGTAAAGGTTTGCATGTTACATCATCTTTTGACAAATTTATAATGAATTTAAATAACTCATAAAGCCAACTAAAACTATAGAAACATAAATATTTGAAAATAAAAAAATGAATGATTAATTAGACAGAACAGGTCAAGATGTGCCCTATAATGTTTTTTGTGCAAATTAGACATCATTTTCATTTATTATGCATCATCAAATTAAAATATATAAATAATAATAAATTTTTTATCTCACTATTATGTAAGAGAGAACATGATTGAAATGGGAAGCAACATTTTACACTAAGAAGATGGAGTATAACAACCTCAATCATGAAAAATTATACGAAACAAAATATCTCAAAATGTAAGAAAAAAATATATTTAAAGAAATATATAATTGAAAACTTAATTGCATAAAGCTTGACAAGAATGGTCTGATGATTCTTCTTTTGTCTCGATTTTACCTTGTTTAGAAAAATTTCAAATTATGAAAATAAAAAAGAATAAATAATATTTACTTATAATATTTTAATTAATTAAGGAAATTATAAAGCTAAAAAATTAAGAAAATTAAAGCAATATCACATAAATAAGTCAAAGTAATATAACTCTCATAGTATATGTGGTTTAATGCTATAAGGTGACAAAACAAAATAAAAAAATATAAAAAATGACACATTTTGTGAGCAAAAATTATGTTCCATTATATTAAGGAGTTCAAGTGCAGCATTCTCAATAATCAAATTAGGTTGAATCGAAATATCTAATTAGGTATACCAAAGCCATAGAAAATAAAATTTTTAAAAATATTAAAATAAATATTTAGTTCAATTAACTTTTTAAAGTCATGTTGAACAATGTTTACTTCATCTCGATCCCATATTGTTTTGAACTACTACGATTTATTAATTTAACTAAGCATAAATAATAATAAATTATTATTTTATTTTTAATTTTATATATATATATATATATATATATATATATATATATATATATATATATATATATATATATATATATATATATTGAAGCTAAAACAAGATAAATTGAAATAATATATAACCAAACCTAAATGTTCTAAAGTTCATATTATTTGATAATTAGAGTTTTATAGTAACATAATAAAATGTAAGCAATGTATTTGAGAAAATTATGTCGATTGCACTCGAAATCTCCATTCTATGATATCAAAGAGATAGAGCATATCATACTTTATCACTAAATTAGGTAATAACCAAAAGTTCTCCTTAAATTTTCCAATACTATAGAAATTAAAATACGTCAAAACTTCAAATTGGTTTTTTAATTGGATATAGTTCATGTATACAAGTTCAATGATGTTTCATCTTGATTGAACATTATTTGGAATTATTACAAATTACCAAATTGAATATGTCATAATAATAGTAAATTATTAATTTAGTATTAATTAAAAGTATATTAAAGTAGAAATATGATAAATTGAAAGAATGTAATATAACCAAATCAAAGTGTTGCACAAAGCCAGTAGAAGTGATTTAGAGTTTCATAGTAATATACGTAAATCAAAATTAATTATTTGAATAAAAGAGATAACTTCCACAAGACTATTGCACTCCAAGATGTTGTAGAGATCAAGGGAATCATTCTTAGTCATATAGTTTGGTGCAAAATAAAATTTATTATAATGCATGAAAAAAATGAAATGATGTTTGTTTAATCTCAATCAAACAAAATTTGTAATTACTAAGATGTACATATGTAAATATCTAAATATAACAATAATTTTTTTAACAAAATCAAATATATATTAAATTTAAAATAAGATATGTGGAATTAATATAATATCATAAAAATAAAGTTATCTAAAGGTTACATAGAAGGAAAATTATAGTTTAATAGTAATTTAAGCAATTAGAAGTGAAAACTATTAAAAAAAGAGATAAATTGTATAGGGAAGTTATATCAAAATATACTAAAGAGATCATGCTTCCTTGATCATCAAACCAAATAAAACTTAGAATATCATGTAATGTGTACCAAAGAAATAAAATAACAAGCACATAGAAATTTGAAAATAAATATATCTTTTGATAAAGTTGGCAGAGGCAAGTCCAATGACTTCTATTTTGTGTTAATTGGATCTCTTTTGAATTACTACAAAATAAAGCAATAAATAGACAAAAACAAAGACATCTTATTATTGTAATGTTAAGTAAATACATATTAAATTTGAAATATGATAAATTAAGGTAATGTAATATTGACAAATATAAGCAAAATGATGGTCATAGAACAAGAGTTTTAGAGC
Source organism: Vanilla planifolia (assembly GCA_023846275.1). Classification (NCBI taxonomy): domain Eukaryota; kingdom Viridiplantae; phylum Streptophyta; class Magnoliopsida; order Asparagales; family Orchidaceae; genus Vanilla; species Vanilla planifolia. The sequence continues at coordinate 348,107 of JAIUJO010000160.1, read as the reverse complement.
TTAATAGTAACACTACTAAATAAACAAAACTTAAATATTTGAGATATATTAGACATGAAAGTTGCAAGGCATGATACTCAAGAGATTTAGTTTAACCTTCTAGAATATAAAAAAAACACAAATGCAAGTATCCCATAAGACATAATAATAGCTTAGAATGCAAATTATTTTAAATCTAAAAAAGAATATTTAGTTGCATAGTAGTCATATAGAAAATGCCAAAAACATTTATTTTTTCTTGATCACACCTTGTTTAGAATTACAATGAATTACCTAATAAAATATTCTTAAATAATAATGAGTTAATAGTTTAATATTATGTAAAAAATATTAACACCTTATTGTGGTAAATTGAATCTATATATTGGTTACCAATTCAAAGTGGTGTAAAGGCCACATGTGGTGAGATTTTCAGTTACATAGTAAAACAATAAAATCAATACAAAAAATTCAAAGAAATTAATTGAATTGTATAATAAAGGTTCATTCCAAGATATAAAAAAATATTTGAGTAACATTGTCAATTATCGAATGAGTCATAAATCAAAATATATCAAAAAAACTACAAAACAATGGAAAATAAAATCTATTAAATATTCAAAAAAATTAATTACATTGGGCTCATCAAGAGGCATCCAACGACTTCTATGTCTTCTTAATCATACCACATTTAAAATTAAATTTAGTTACTAAAAATAAATAACCATAAATAATATTAAATTATGATTTCAATATTACATTAATATATATTAAAGCAAATATGATATAAGTTAATGCAACATAATAAAATTGAAATAAAAGAAAAATTAAGGTGTCGCAAGTGGTGACTTATAGCTCTGTAATAGTGTAACAAAAATATTACAAAATATTTAAAGAAATGATCAAATTTTTTTGAAAAGACACTTTCCAAGATACTAATGAAATCAAGCTTAACTTCTATTGTTAATCCATTTACAAATGCAAATGTCTCATAAAGTGTGCCAAAAATACTAAATACTAAAATATTTAAAAATATAGAAATGAAATTGGACTTTGTTAATACTAAATACTAAATACTAGACAAAATGAGTTTTTTATATTCCATTTTTCTTTATTGGACTTTGTTTATAATTTCTATAATTAACAAAAATAAATACAATTATAAACATTTATTTTAAAATTTTAAGTAAATAGATGGTGAAGCATAAAGCTAATAAATTGAAGTAATATAATATGACTAAATCAAAGTACTGTGAAGATCACTTGAGAAGAGAATTAGATGATCATTGAAATATATCAAAAACAATGCAAAAACTTTGAGGAAATGAGGTAAATTGTATAAGAAAAGTCATTCAAAGATCTAAAAAGATCGAGGGTAACGTCCTTAATCATCAAACCTAAATTAGAATATCTCATAAAAATTTCTAAAACAATAAAAAAATTTTAAAATGTTATAAATTAATATTTGAATGGATAGACCTCTTTGAGATGAGCTTAAAATTTTTTCATCCCGATCAAACAATGTTTCAAATTATTATGATTACCAAAATTTAGTAAATAAAAATAATTATAAATTATTATTTTAATAATAAGCCAACAATTAATAAAGCTAAAATAAAAAAATCTAAATTATGTAATATATCCAAAAACACATATGTAATGTCCGCATCAAAGGATAGTTAGACCTTCAAAGTAAAATAATCAGTTCGAAATAAAAACTTTTTGTACAAATTTGACACTTGATCGATCATTAAATCATGCATGATTCAAAATGACTCAGAAAATGTAAAAATCCTAGATAACAAAATACTTAAAATATATAAATTAAAATATAATTTGATAGAACTAGTTGAGACAAGTCTAATGATGCCTATTTTGGTGATTGCTTGGTATTACTATTAGTTGAAAAAAATAACCATAAATATTGATAAATTATTATTTCAATTTTATTTGATTACACTACAAAGAAGTGATGACATAAATTAAAGAAATATATTATAGCCAAATCAAATTAATGTAGCGGTCACATGAGAAGAAAATTATTGTATCATTGTAAGAAAAAAAAATAAAAGTTTTAAATTTAAAATAATGAGATAAATCATAAGGGAAACGTGCTTTTGAAGATAATTTGGAGATTGAGTCTAACATCCCTGATCATCAAATAACCTACAAATCTAAATTACTAGAAAGCTTAAAAAATAATAATAAAATATTAAAAAATTGTTAGAATTATTAGAATTACAAAATTTTATAAGCTAAAATAATAATAACTTATTTTTTAAATAGTAATTATATATATTATAACTAAAACTAGATAAATGAAATTAATATAACATAACAAAAATACAAAGATGTGCAGTTCACATGAGTGGAGAACTAGAGCATCCATGTAAAATAAACAAATCACACAAAACATTTGTAGAAATGAGAAAAATGTTGTGGGAAAGGTTCATTCATGAGTTTAACATCATCGACTACAAAATCTGATACAAATAGAAATGACTATAATAATGTTTCAAAATCCTATAAGCAAATTAAACTAAAAAATTTGATGAAACGACAAATTGTTTGGAAAAGGTGGCTTCCAAAAAGGTAAGGGGATTGAGTGCAACATCATCATTTTTGAATCATATACAAATGAAAATGTCTCTTAAAATATACCAAAACCATAGATTATAAAATATTTAAAACAATAGAATTAGATGTTTAATTTGATAGACCTCATCGAGATGATTCTCGTATTGCAAAAGAGAGGCCTAAGCCAATAAAAAATCTCCTTTAAGGAGGATCAAACGAGAAGTCATTTAGCAACAGATTAAGAAGGGGTTTAGGGAGAGGCATACCCCAACCCTAAACATAATCATCAAAACGTGCCTCACGTGTAGCCTAGTCAGCAGGGGCGTTGCACTCGAGATGAACATGTGCGATGCAAAGCATGGCGAGTCTCTACGCGTGCACAATAGCGGGCAAGAGGGCGTTGCACTCGAGATGAACATGTGCGATGCAAAGCATGGCGAGTCTCTGCGCGTGCACAATAGCGGGCAAGAGGAAACCCCATCGGGCGAACATTGAATCACGCGGTGCATCTCCAAAACAGCCGAGACCGAGTCCGAATGGATCTCAATGGCGTGATGCTCGGGGAAATAGCGCTGAACCGCATCAAGAGCCTCCAAGATCGCTTGAAACTCCATAGCATCACAAGACATAGAAAAGAATCGTTTGCATCCAACGAGTAGGGGCTTGGCCCAATAATCTCTAATGACGAATCCCACACCAGATAATTCGTTAGCTACAGCAGCATTACAAATAATCCTGACCCATCTGACTAGAGTAGGAACCCAAATGAGGTATTATGCAACTCCCGAGAGCTGAAGGAATTCAAGTTGGGCACGAATGGAGGTGTAGAGTATGATATTGCAGCTGCGACAACAACCATGACATTGTGACAATAATGCTGTAATCCAGGGTGGCACTGTTATGTTTCTTGAGATTTCTATTGTCCCAAAGGCTTTGAAAGATAGCGACAATGGTCGCACCATGGAGCATGTCGAAATGGCATCTCGTCCCCAGCATGGTGGTAGACTCCAAGAAGAACTGCAAAGGATTCATTTCCTCGTTAGTACTATGCAACGACGAAGCTCGTAGGTGGCATTGTGCACGTCTCCCACCCACAAAATTTTTTGCGCATGGGCAGTCCCGAAGAACATGATGCAAGGTCTCGGCGATGTCGTCACCCCCAAACGCATTTGTCGCGTGTCTCAAGATGTCTGCGCGTGAGCTAGGCCTGCATGGGTAGCACGTCATGCGCTAGGTGCCAAAGGAATATGCGGGTTCTTGGCACAACTTTGAGCTTCCAATTACTCTTAAAGCACACGACGACGCCACGAGGGCCCATCACACCATCGTTATAAGCACCACAAGCAAGGTGCGTGTCAGCTTTTCCAATAGTAGAATCCTCAACCTTCGTGAAGGAATAAACCAGGGTATCGCAGTGCTTGCAGCTATGCAGCAAATGCATGACCCGGTCAATGAGTGCATCACTCGTCCAAGATGAAATTATATGCCTGTCCCACTGCCCAGCATCGTCGAGACACTCCACCACAAGTGCAGGCCAAGTGACACGCGTGTTGATGTAAGTCGGCCACCACCTAATGGGAAGGATGCCCAACCAATTATCCTCATCGAATTGAGCAATAGTGCCATCCCCAATTCTCCAAACAAGGCAGGATAGTGCATCGTGCATAGCGTCAAAGGCGAGCCTGCCAACATGAGACGCACGGTGCGAAGTGCAATATTGGTAGTGCGCGGAGAGGTATTTGTTGTGCAGAATATTGATCCAAAAGCAATCCCCTTCCATAAGAATTCTTTTGCACTGCCCCAATTTGAGCGCACGTTGCCAAAGGCCAAGCAATGAATACCAAGACCTCCCAATTCCTTTGGCATGATGATCGTCTCCCAATCAACATAGTGCATCGAACTAGTGTTGCTAGCACCACACCACAGGAAGCGTCTGATTATCTTCTCAATGGCATCCATAGCCCCCTTAGACATTACACAGTGAGTGATAACATGACCGGGAATAGCTTCCAGCACCGCATTATTCATCAGCATGCTCCCAGCCATAGATAGGGGACGAAGTGCCACTTTGCAATCTGCATTTCGATCTTCTGGATAATGAAGTTAAACTCATCCTTGACTAGCAATTTGGCATAAAAGGGGACGCCAAGATAGGGAAGATCCTTGCCCTGAGTCATCTGTAGATTATTCGCTTTCTCCTTTTCCTACTTTTCTTCATGGCCCTACTGAAGATGATCTTAGATTTTGCCAAATTAACATTGAGCCCTACGGTGCACCCAAATCTATGCAGAAGAGCACACACAGCAAATGATGCAGCACGAAGCCGGTGCATACATGAGTATGTTGTCCGCAAATAGAAGATGTGAGACAAGGGATTCACACAAAGTGCAGCAAAACCCTAAAAGCACGCGGGCCTCATACTCACGTTAGAGAGCAGACTTGTATTCAGTGGTAATGGAGAATAAGTACGGTGAGACAGGACACCTTGCCACAAACCTCTGTGATCCGTAATCCATGGAAGCGTAGTGCCATTATGCAACACACTAAAATGGGATTGTAAATACACGCAGTGACCCACTCGCACCACAGCGCGGGAAACCCAAGAATCCGTAGCATGTCAATGATAAAATCCCATTGGACTCAATCATAGGCTTCCTCATATCAATCTTTATAGCCAGCATACCCTTTCTTGAGGTGGATGAATGCATTCTAGATGCAATTTCATGTGTCACAAAGATGTTATCCGTAATTTATCTATCGAGGACAAAAGCGCCCTGCTCCTATGAGATAATATCGGGTAAAACATGCTTCAATCTCTCCACAACGATACGAGCAACCACCTTGTAAATAACATTGCGAAGGCTGATGGGGCAGAACTGACTTGGCATGTTGGTACCCACTTTCTTAGGAATAAGCCTGATCAAAGTATCCTCACACACAACTGGCATCTATTTCATCTCAAAAAAGTCCTTGACCACAAGCAAAATATCTGAATGAACAATATCCGAGTAACCACACAAAAACTCAGTGGTAATACAATTCATTCCAGGTGCCTTGTTTTTCTTGATGGCTCTAATTGCACACATAACCTCATCCCCAGTGATATCCCACATAATCATGCTGCCATTATCCAGAGATATGTGCACGTGCAGTGCAAGATGGTGTAGGGGGGTAACTATATCAGTGCGCTACAACTTGGCTTCAAAGAACCGCTTAAGAACTCGACAAAGGTCCTCTGATGAGGTGACCATGTCACCCAAATCATCCTTCAAGTGCGTAATTCGAATGTTGAGACACTGAGTAGATGCCACAACATCAAAAAAATGTGTGTTTCTATCCCCAAGGTGAGCCCAATGGAATTTGGCGCACCACCACCACTAATGCTCCTCTAGCACACAACTCCTGTGAAACTCCATGATAAGGTGGCCAAGTAAGATATTGTCCTCATTGTCAAGGCCACACTCAGATTCCTTGTTTTGGATGCAGAGATCTCATAAGGCAAACTCCCATTACAGTGAATAAGCACTCTAGCCTTGGTTTTGCTCCATCGGCGGAGCGTGTGCATGCAGCGACCAAATTTAGTAGAAAGGCCTTCCATGACATTGCCGCCCCGTGCCTCCGCCAAGCGCTGCGAACAATCACCATAGCCTGTGGGAACTCCAACAAAGTGGCTTCAAAATAAGGTCTTTGACAAATGGACTTGCATTGGACTCCCACCAAGCAAATTAAAAGATAGCAGTAATCAGAGCCAATCCATGGAAGATGTGTCACCATGGTTGTTGGGAATGCATGCATTACAAAAGTATTCATCATGGCCCTATAGAGTCTCTCCCAACTCCGAGCACCCCCCACCTTGCCATTGCACCAAGTGTATTTATTACCGATGAACCCCATGTCTTCAAGTTGGAGCTCCTGAATGATTTCCGAGAATTCGAGTTGGGTTTCCATGTAGCGAAATTTTTTTCCTCCATGCTTCTCCTCTTATGATGTAATAAGGTTGAAGTAACCAGCCACAAGGAGAGGTGTGTCTTCATGAGCCTCCAAGTGCATAAAGTCCCAGACTTGTTTCCTCTTATAGACACCATTGGGGCCATAGACCATGCAACAAGTCTAATGTGGTCCCCATTGATGGTCATAGCAGCAGACACCACATGTGTGGAGCAACGAATGACTCTAAGGTGACACCAGCCATGCCATAGCAAAATGATTCCATCAAATTTACCCATAGACGGTTGAACTAAAAACTGCCAAACCCTTCCAAGAAGAACATCTGCATCCTTCCTAGTGAACTCCCACACACGGGTCTCCACGAGGGCCACCACAGCGACATTCTCCTCCCTCACGAGCCTCTGGAGATATACCCTTGACTTCCTGTCTCGTACCCCCTAATATTCCATACAACAATCTTCATAGAGAAATAATCAAGACGAAGTGAGGAACCTCCCTGCCAACACAGCCGCACCATTCATGTCCAAACTCCCCGATAGTAGCCTGCAGTGCAATGCACCACAAAGGTCCGCACGCTAGCGCACCCACCCATAAGGTCGCATTCGCAAGCAACGCAGCCCCTAGATGTGCATCGGCACCAATCCCAGCCTCTTTGTTGCAACCATACAACCATATAGGCATCTACCCTGGGCGCCCAACAAATTGGCCACATCACTTGTCGCAGCAGCAACCTCCCTTCATCGCCAAATGCAAAGTTGAATCCCCCACACGCACAAAATGTAGTAAATGAGGCTATACCCCACGAAGTACAGCTAAGGGGCCATCCCCTCAGTAACATATCAGTTGTGTAACATAGGGATTCTAGACTCCATTTTCCCCATCCGTGTCATAAAACATGATTGCTTTTCCCTTTGGATCCACATCCGTGTCACAGCGTCGTCATGCCTGACGCCGTAGGAGAGTCGCCCGCGCCATCGGGGCCTTTCGTGCCCATACTCTGTGGAATGGCTCCCTGCGAAGCACAATAGACGCGCTCCTACTTCTTGCATTGACTCGTCCCCTATCATCAAAGCTTTCGTGCCTCCCAGGGGTAGTTTTGTTAGTTTGAACCTCTTGTCTTGTACCTTGGCTTCGACGATAGGTAGCAGCAGTATTACGACGTCTTGGTTGAACTGACATCCAAGGAATGAAACCATCCTTGATTGCACTATCGATGCTATTAAGGCTGACAAATTCTACATCAAGCACATGTCCCACACTATTCCAAGACTCATGCTACATCATGTCGCGAGCTTGGCCTGAGCGCTCATGCCAAAAATCTGTTGCTGCTACTGGCCATGCCCAGGAGCCGCCATGCATTGAGAGGTCCTAGGGGACACACTCGAGCTCAAAGCCATGCACGAAGAAGCGGGTTGGGACATGCACACGTGTGAAAGAGATGTGCCCACTACAAATGACGTAGCAAAGTCCCCCTTATTCGTAGTTGTTTGAACATGCACTGGCACGCCAGCCCAACAACATTTGGTGCGGGGTGACCCTGGGATCTCCCATTCAGTGCCTAGTTCTTGTGGTAATATTGCGCAAGGTGGCCGACACAACCACAAGAGAAAAATAGTTGTGGATACCCCTCATATTAAAATATTTGGAAAGTCCTCCCCAGGTCACCACTAAGCCACATTCTCAAAATACGAGGCCTAGATGGGTCCATGCGAACACACACACGATCATAGGTAGAGCGCTGCAAGTCACTAGTCCATCCATCCAACAAAATAGGATCACCAACAGTTTTCACAATTTTGATGATATTCTCCACATCCCAGTATAGAAGAGGTAAAGTTGGGAAACAAACCCAGATGGGGGCATGCATTGCGGTTCTTGCGGTGGTGTAGAAATCCTGTGTCCAAACATCGAGTCCCATTGCATGCCAAGCAACTTGCCGAGGGCCGCCCAGTCACACTGAGTTCCTACCTTCAAGGGTTTCAAAATGAAGACAAAAGCACCCTACAGTGAGGTCCAGTCCCCTAAGTTCTTCAAGTGTCCCTAGTAGCGGGTAAGCAGTCAAGCAATAATCTTGAAGGGATGGGAGTTCCCATACACCCGACCAACAAGATCTTGTGGATGGAAGTCCCTACGCCGTGTAGATGCTTCCGAAGACATGATGATAGAATCATTAACAATATAGCTTGGCATAGAAGCAGCGCAATCCTTAATGTCGATGAGGGACGACAGAACAAGAGGTGAGGTGCCTCCTCGAGAGACATTGCTATTAGCAGTTAGCACATCCTTGAAGCTTACTTTAGGCACATTTTGAGCAATGTTGACATCCGTTCTGGTGACAATCTGAACAGAAGTAGAAGCAGCAATAGGTCTTTTGTCTTTCGTAGCAACTGTGGGCGAAACATGGTCGTGGCATTTTTCACCATCATGCGACATCCTAGTAACATCAGCATCATCACCAACCACGTGCGGCCCAGTATATGGCTCCCCGAATGAAGCCACGCGCGGTGCTGCATCCATTGGGGAAGCAGCACGGCGTTGCTCATTACTCATATTTGGGGCAATCCCAACTTCAACATGTTTTGAAGCCTCATCATCATCTTCACTTCAAGAAGCAGTGACTCTGCTTGTAGAAACAACCATGCTCGAACATTCACCAGAATCTGTAGCCAAGTCAGTTTTATGTGATACAAATCCTGAGTCCCCACCTATAACCGACATTCCCGAAATAAGTTTCTTATCAGCTTCACAAGTAACAGCATCAACTGCATCTTTCACAGAATTAGGAGAATTATTGGCACTATTTCGGACCTTTTTGTTACTCCTCTTGACCTTCACCCAAGCCATAATGACAAAGAAATAATCCAAAACCAAATAGTAGTTACAACACAATTAGAATCAAATTGAAAAACAAGGCACCATGGAATGGATGAAGAGTATCACGTGCCGTCCAATAAAGGTTACGCAGCACAAATCACAGCAACAGGCCACGCGAGGAAACCTTCACGCACGTGCAAAATGAACAGGGTGGCACCTGCGCAAGATAAGATGTACCGCGGAAGAACAATTACTTTAATACTATACCAGCGCCTCCCATGCACGTGCATCGCAATTCAAAATACAGCAGTGCGCCAACGGTCGTCTTCAACCTCCCGCAGCGCCGTGCACACGCAATCGCAGAGAAACCCTAAGAGAGGGAAAGTTCGAACCGTACCTGCACGCTGCGCGAGTTGAGCCCAAATTGTAAAATGAATAGTAGAAAGGCCAGTAAAACACCAAGTTGAGGAAATCGCGCCCGTGCGTGGCCCGGCCGCACGCCTAAAGAGACAGTGGCTTCCCGGATTTTCAGGAACTTGCTCGTTGGTTTTCTGGCGGGATGCCTCCATCGCTGGATGCAATCACTGATGGTTGTTTGAATCAAATTTTTATTCCCTATCAATTAACAAAGTAAGCATATATATAAAAAATAAAAATTATATTTTAAAATATTAAGTAAATATAAATTTATGCTGAAATCATATATATTGAATACTTTAATATGACCAAGTCAAATCAAGGTTAAGGATATATGAGAATAGAATTAGAGTTTGATAGTCATATGACCAAATCAAAGTAAAAAGTTAGATGAGATTAGTCATAAGTTAAATTTGAAATTAAAACTACAAAAGAGATTCAACGTAAGATCATTGACCATCTAGTTTGGTACAAATTGAAATTTCTCTAAAACAAATTAAAATAATAGGAAATAAGTCAATTAAAAACATAAAAAGTAATGTATTTTATTCAATAAAGCTCATCGAGATGACTCCAAAAATGCTTATTTCCTCTCTATCAAAACTTGTTTTTAGTTATTTGATCTGTCAATGTTAAAGAAAAAAATTTTTTTTTAGTAAAATATAGTTATTTATTAGAACTGAAATAATGTAAATGGAAACAATAAAATAAAACCTAATTAAGGGCCGCAAGATAAGAAAATTAGACTTTTCTAGTAAAAAAAATAAAACAAAACAAAATAAAAAATAAAAGAGAAAAATTTTACAAGAATTTCACGATCCAATATATTAAGAAGATCAAGTGTGACATTCTCGATCATTAACCTTGGTTTAAAAGGGTTTGCTTCATCTTCATCAGAGAAAGCTTGGAATTATAGCGAATTAGTGAAGTAAAATAGCATATAAAAATATTAAATTAATTTTTTATTATGTGTAAATATATATTATTGGTAAAATTATGTGAATTAAAGTATTGTAATTAATCAAATAAAAGTGATGTAAAGGTCATAATTGGACAAATTTAGAATTGCATAGTAATTGAGATGAGTTGGGTCAAATGAGCTAATCATATTTGTCTTTTATTGATCAAACCACAATAAAAGTTAATATGAATTACAAAAGAAACTAATATAAATAACATTAATTTTTTATTCTAATATCAAATAAATGCATATTAAAGTTGAGATAAGATAAATTTAGGTAATGAAATTTAAAAAAATCATAGAGATGAGTTGGTTCAAATGAGCTAATCATATTTGTGTTTTATTGATCAAACCACAATAAAAGTTATTATGAATTACAAAAGCAACTAATATAGATAACATTAATTTTTTATTCTAATATCAAATAAATGCATATTAAAGTTGATAGAAGATAAATTGAGGTAGTGAACTTTAAAAAAATCATTGAGATGAGTTGGTTCAAATGAGCTAATCATATTTGTCTTCTATTGATCAAACCACAATAAAAGTTATTATGAATTACAAAAGCAACTAATATAGATAACATTAGTTTTTTATTCTAATATCAAATAAATGCATATTAAAGTCGATATAAGATAAATTGAGGTAATGAAATTTGAAAAAAATCATAGATATGTGAAGTGTTTCGTGCTACGAAAATCCCACAAGAGGGGGGGGTGAATTGTGTATTTAAAATTTTATGAATTTCAAAATTAAACTTAAAAACATTTAACCAAGAGTAAAGAGAGTTAAACACACAAATTTTTAAGTGGTTCGACTCAAAACCGAGTCTACGTCCACCCCCAACCGGTGTTGGGAAAAATCCACTAAATGCAACGGATTACAAGTGAGGTTTTTCGTACGGTTCACCTCAAACCTACTTGGAATTTTTACTACGGCTAATCCCAAACCTACTTGAGTTTGAACTGGGCTCAACTCAAACCCAAGGCTTTAGCACTATTGCCGGGATGCCCTTGCCCCAAAACGAAAAGTACAACGATTGGCAAAAAACTTAAGAGAAATAGGAGAAAAGAGGAGGCACACACAATCGACAAATTAGAGGGATAGAAATTGAGAAATAATTGAAAAACCTCTAATTCCAATAGCCTTCTTACCGCTTTGCTTTTTGAGCTTGGATGCACCGTTTTTGCTTGAGTGCTCGAATTTTGAGATCTGAAATCTTTGGAAAATTTAGCAAAGGTTAAACTGAAAAATACATCAATTTTTCCTATTTATAGAGCTCAAATTTGAACTCTAAAAACACCCCCAATGGCTCCAAAAATTAATTAGCAGTTTGGGCAACGGACGGAAAACAGCCACCGTTTGATCTATGCCCAAAAACGAACGACGTAGATTGATTTACGCATTTTACCGTTCGGGCTTAATCCAAAGCGTTGGATCCGGGCACGTGATCGAACGACAAAGATTAAATCTCGTGATTACTGTTTACGCGATTTAATCCTGTGCGTAGGATCTGGGTGGAAAGATGAACGACACATATTTTACCCTACGGGATGAATCCTGTGCGTTGGATCCAGGGGGGCTTGATCTGAGCCATTGGATCCCGCAAAGGCTGAAACTTGGATATTTAGTCCCACATTGCGTATGCGGAAGTGTTGGAGCGCTATGTAAGAAATCCACCCTATTTACATTGCGAGCCTCTTTGGGGTTGGCTCCCCCCTTCCTTGACCAGGACTTGATCACCTGGTTCGGGTTGACTTAGCCAAGCATTGTTCATTGACTGTTGACCGCGCTGCAATTTGACCTAGCCGAGCTCCTCTCGGCGGGCTTTGGGCGGGCTTGGCTCGGCCTTCTCTAGTCAAAACAAATTTTTATTTTTAAATTAAATTTTTAATTTCTAAAAGACCTAGACGGGCTGTTTTCGTGCCTGGTCGACCCCGCCCAATTGCTACAGTGCATTTTCCGAGACTTCAACTATTTTAGGGTATTTTTGACGAATTATTTGTGCCAAAAATTTGAATATAAGTGTATAAAGATAATTTTATATTCTTATAGTATTATAATTATTTAAATAGGCAATGAAAAGAAATTCATGAAAAACAATGTCAAAGCAATATTAAAAATTCAAATACCAATGTCTATACATTTTGTCAAATATGCTTGGCCCACAAAAATAAAAAATTCAGTATTAAATAACTTTATAATATTTTTAAATGTTAATACTAACTAGTGCTGTCTCATAATCTCAAAGTTTGGATATATGAAATTCAAGAGAAATAAAAAGAAATTCAACTATAAACAATCTTGTGCTTGTCTCAAATTTCCTTGAAGTATGCCATGACCTCAAGGTCCTTAGAGACCATTATTTTAAACATCTAAATTACATGGCTTGATTTAATTAATTAGTAACAATTTTACTTAAAATCAAGCCCAAATAAAATATACACATTTATGCTTGACTCATCAAAACAGAAGGGTGTAACAATATGTAATAGTCATGTGAAAGGAGAGCTAGAGTACTATATTATTAATGTTAAATCAAAGTAAAACTTTGAAGAAATTTGATAATTTTATGGGAAGAATACATATAGAGATGTTAGGGAGATGGAGTGTAACATCCTCAATCATCAAATCTTATATTAATCAAAATATTTATTAAAAAATGTCAAATTTTTTGATTATATATAATTTTAAAATATTAAAATGAATAATATTATTGAATAAAGCTCATTGAGATGAGTTCATAAAATTTGTTTTATCTTGGTTGGACCACATTAGAGTTACTAATAACTTCACTACTAAATAAGCATAAAAATTAAAAAAATTATTTTTTAGTTTTAACCAAATATATAATAAAGATGAGAAGCGAAAAGTTAAAGAAATGAAATATAACAAAAATAAGTAAGATATTTGTGACATAAAAGAGGAATTAGAATTTTATAGTAATTTCTCAAAATTAAAGCCAAAAATTTCAACAATTGAGACGAATTATATAAACATAAATTACTTCCTAATAGCTTAGGAGAGTAGGACATCATTGATATCAATCATGTGAATCAAAACAACTTGCAAAACCCAACTAAACCCCTAAATTAATGGAATATTTGAAAATGTTAAAATATTTATTTAAAGTTATGGGCTAGTTGAGTAAAGTGTAACGACAATTGTTTAATCACGGTTAAGACTCTTTTGAATATACTACTAATTACAAATGAAAAATGACTTAAGTAATAAAAAATAATATTTAAAATATTAAATAATTATATATTAATCCTGAAATAAGAAGCATTGAAGCAATATAATTTCAGTAAGTTAAAAAGATGTAGTGGTCACATAAGAAAGGCTTTGCATTTATGTTGTAATTGAACCAAATTATTTTCTAAAATTGGGGATAAATTTTTTAAGACAATAACATAGCAATATATAAGGAAATCAAGTGCACATCTTCAAATGTGCAATAAGGAAGGAATTAAGAAATGCCAAAATACTAAAAATTCAAAATATTTAATTATATTTAAATGACTATTTCATTTGATATAGCTAATTCATATAAGCAAAAATGATGTTTATTACATCTCAATTAGATAATTACAAATAATATTACCTTATTTTTAAATACTAAGTAAAAATATATTAAAGCAAAAATTATATAAATTGAATCATTGTGCCAAAACTAACAGAATCGATCTAAGTGTTACACTGGAGAAGATTTAGTGTGAGATTTATAACGAAATAAAAGAAAAAATTCAAAAAATATGTTAAATTATATAAGAAAGTTGTACACCATTATAACTAAGAAGTTATAATATAAAAGAAGTAAGAAATAAGAGTTAAATCACTACAATAAGCTTAACAATGGAAATATTCAATGTGGTAAATGACACGATTAAGTATTGAGAACACCAAAAAGAACAAATATCGTGAAAGAGAAGTTTTGCTTTTGTAATTAAAGTTGATAAATCCTTTTTAATTGTAAGTAAGCTTCTTTGTGAAGAAACAGGAGATGGAACAAATATCATTCCATAAAATACATTTATGGGAATTTCTTAGGGAAAAAATAATAATCACAAAGTTTTAGATCCTTTTTCTAACAATGTATCGATTGGGAAATAATCAAGGAGGGCAACTTTGATATAATCTTTGGGATTGAAAAATGATGATCCATATAATATACCTTATTTAAAAAATTTTGCAAATATAGGAGTCTCCCCAAAATTTTATAATATTGAAAATAAAATGGAGGGATCATAGGATTAGGCACTTGAGTTCATCGAAACTAGTTGTATTAGGCCAACTAAAGGTCTTAATTTGAATAAAATTAAGTTTTATGAGTTGTAAAGTTCACTTGTGTAACATGTTAACCATTCATTTAATAGTTTTACAATCTTTTTTTATGGTGCTCAATCTTAGGATGATGGTTTTGGTGAGAAGCTTGTTATAAATAATCGTTCTCACTAGAAGCAATCCATAGTTGCTACTTAATGCTCTACCTTTTTCCTATACTTTTTGATCGTTTTGGTATCAAAAGAGTTATTGGTCCCATAAAGTTTTCCTTAAATTCCTTCACAAAGAAGCATGTATCCTTTGGAGATGGAATTCCTTTAAGTCTATATTGTTGGCAATTTCTTATTTCATTTTATGCATCAAAAGAGAATGGCCATGATTCTATCATAATATCATTTTTTAATGGTCTACTTCTATATACATGACTAAATTCTCTCTATCTACTTTATTATTTTTTATTATTTGGCAAAAAGACAGTTTTCCCCACAAAATAAGTAGATATTGTTTAGTCATTTTCGTTTTAATGGTTGATATGATCTATTAGACATGCTTTGAGAACGATTTTGCAAAACAAAGGCTCCAAGAAGTTCACCATATCATCAATGTAACTAGCTATGAATTTTATAAAATATTTCTATTTTTTCATGTAGGCCTTATTATGATCGTAGTTGAGGAATTTCATTGAAATGAGTAATGGACAAAAACAATAATAACCTTAATAGATACTACTAATACAAATCTTAGATGAAGTTTAATAACAAGTTTTGCAATAAACATGAATGATTGTGGTTTTTACATGTCATTTTGTTCGTATATTGATATGCAAAATTTTTATAGAATTTGCCCCTTTTCTTTAAGTTTGTTTCTATGATTTTATTATATTACCATGAAACTCTAATTCTGCTCTCATGGGATTTTTACATTACTTAGATTTTGTTATACTATGTTACTTTAATTTACCTCATTCTGACATTATATATTTACTAAATATTAAAAAAACATTTGTTAATATTTAAGTTTCTTTTCTTTTGTAGTTTATAGAAATTCCTAACAAGGTTTGATGGAGACAACAAATATCGTTGTAGTTATCTTGATAAGTGCTATACGAATAAATTTTTTTTATATTTTAAAGACTTTTAACTTTTAGATTTTTTTATATTACATTTAATCTCCTTAGCATCTTCTAGTGTATCTTTACTATACAATATTTTTCATTGTTCAAATCTTTCACTTAGATTTTATTATACAACTATGAAACACTAATACCCTTCATGTGTCATGTTCACAACGCCTTGATTTTGTGATATTACATTGTTTAAATTTAATAATATTTTTGATTTTATATTTATCTAATTAATTTTAAAATAATAATTTTTTTAATTTTTCTTGTTTACTTTCTGTGGTGGTATATACATGCTTTGATGGAGATAAAGTAGACGTTAGGGTGCATTATGAGGAATTCTAAACTACAACATAATTTAACAACCAATAAAGTTACCCTTTATCTACATATTAATTTTGAATGTAAATTTCTTTAGTTATTTATCTTATTCCTTCAACGTTTCTCTTCAATTTAATTAAATTTTACAATGTAAATCCAAATCTTTTATCATGTGATTTTTACATCACATTCACATGATAACATTACTTTGCCTCAATTTATATTATTCTAGAATTAATATTTATTTATTTAGCATTAAAAAATAATTTATCCTTTTTTGTAATTATTTATTTTGGTACTTTGTAGTATTCCAAACGAGGAGCAATCGAGATTCTAAACTACAACATAATTTAACAACCAATAAAGTTACCCTTTATCTACATATTATTTTTGAATGTAAATTTCTTTAGTAATTTTTCTCATTCCTTCAACTTTTCTCTTCAATTTAATTAAATATTACAATGTAAATCCAAATCTTTTATCATGTGATTTTTACATTACATTCACATGATAACATTACTTTGCCTCAATTTATATTATTCTAGAATTAATATTTATTTATTTAATATTAAACAATAATTTATCCTTTTTTATAATTATTTATTTTGGTACTTTGTAGTATTCCAAACGAGGAGCAATCAAGATAAAGCAAACATTGCTCAACACATCAACTGGCTTTTATCAGCTAATTATTTACTTTTTATATTTCTTAATACTTTAATTTCATGGCTTTTAACAAGCTTCACAAGACAATTTTATTGGCATAAGTGCAATCACTTGAGGATGTATAAGTAGATATGCTTAATGTCTATGAATGTAGCTTTCCTATTTAATTTATATAAATTTTTTAAAGTTTTTCTTTTGGTTTTATTATATTACTTTGAAACTCTAATTCTTCTCTAATGTCACCTGAGAATTGATTTGATTTGCTTGTATTACTTTAATTTACTTTAACTCTTGTAAGGCTTATTATATCACAATATTAAAAAAATTAATTTACTATTATTTATTCTTATTTCCTCTAGTAACATAGAATAATTAAATACAAAGTCTAATTGACTTGAAACCATCGCCATTAGCCTCCTCACGACAAGTGCAATCAATGAAGTACCCATTTTTACATTTTTAGATTTTTTATTTTGTTGCCTTTGGTCTTGTCTTTTGTTTGAATTTTTTAGTATCTTGGAATATAATTTTAAGTAACAATTAATGTATTTCTTCAACTTCTTTTCTTTGATGTTGTTATATTATTACATGACTTAATTTCTCCTCTAATGAAATGTTTATAATTTAACCTATTTTTACTTTAATTTCAATTTACTTAACATTAAAATAATATGCTTTTACTATTTGTGCTTATTTAAATTCATAATTTATAGTAAATAAAAATGAGGTTTGATTGAAGCAAGAAATATCATTAGACTCACCTCAGCAACATCTATTTAAATAGATATTTGGTTTTCATTTCTATAAATTTCATTTACTAAACTTTTAGAATACATTGAAAAATATTATGATATAAACCGAATATAGCTAAAGAGGATGCTACGCTTGATATCCTTATTACATTAGAAAAAAACTTTCATAAACTATTTATCTCATTTCTTCAAATTTGGCTATATACATAGCTTTAGTCTACCTAATTAATAGTTTAATATAAATTTATTCAAAATTTTTAAATTTATACTTATGTATTTCATTAAATTTCTATAATTCAAGATGAGGTCTAATGGACATGACACAATATCTTTGGAGTCATGTCGATGAGTTATTTCAAACTTAATATTCATTTTTTATTTTGTTTTAAAACTTTATTTTTTATAGTTTTTCGTGAAACGTTTTGATGTTTGCATGATATGATGATTGATGATGTCACCTTCAGTATGCACATTATCTTATAAGTGTACGTTTTTCTAAAACTTATCTCCTTTTTCAAATGTTTCACTTCAACTTTGTATTGTTTGAATATAACTCTAAATTTTATTTTGTAACACCTTTGGATTACTTTGACTTTCCCATACTATATTACATCAATTTCTCTCACTATAATTTAAATATAAATTTATTTTTGTTAAATATTATTTTATTATTATTTGTGCTCATTTATTTTCGTATTTTCTAATAGTTTTAAATGACGTTTGAGCAAGATGAAACAAATATTGTTGGACTCATATCGATGTGCTTTATCATTTTAAATATTTAATTTTATATTTTCTTAATTATTTTTATTTCTATGATTTTACTTCACATTACAAACTGTTCAATAGCTACATAATTTGACGATTAAGGATGTTATCCTCAATCTACTTAATATTCTTGAATGCAAATTACTCATTTAACTTATTACATTTTCTTCAAATTTTTTCGTTAATTTACTTATATGGCTATGTAAAACTAATTAACCTCATGCTAAACCATTGCATCACTTTTATTTGTTTATTTTACATTACTTCAATTTATCTAATTTTTAAAATTTTAAATAATTTGACTTTATTTTAAATTTTTAATCAATTTTGCTTACATTGTCAATTTTTTTTAATTCCAAATGATGTTCTATAAGAATAAGGAAACATCATGTAACTCATCTCAAGAAGCTCTAATCAATTAAAAATTTATTTTTCATTTTTTAAATATTTATTTTTGAGGATTTTGGCAAGCTTTGTAAGACATTTGGCACACTCAATCTCTTTAGTACCTTTTAATGATATTTTTTATACAATTTAGCTCATTTCTTAAACTTTTCTGCCTTCAATTTATTGCACTATTATTAATCTATAACACTTCTATAGTGTTTGCTTTACATTAATCTAATTTTTTTATATAATTTCAATTTACCTTAAATATAAATCTAGTTAACATTAAAATAATAATTTTTTATAATTTAGGATTGTTTAATTTTTCTAATTCGAGTAATTACAAATTTCATCTAATTGATAAATAAAATTATTCATAAATTTTGATTGTTTTTAATGTTTGTTCTAGATTTTTAATAGACTTTATGAGAATTTTTATTCTTAAATAATTAAACAATAAAGAAAATTACACTTGATATCTGTTGTATCTTGGAAAGCTGCTTTATCATATAATTTAACTAATTTCTTCACATGTTTTACTTTCACTTCATTATATTTCTATTTAAGTCTATATCTTTTGTCGTGTAAATTTTTCAATTCTTTGCCTTTTTTACTATACACAACTTCAATTAATCACATTTTTAATTTCATTATAAAGTTACTCAATAGCAAAGTATTACATTATTATTATTTTTTCCTATTTATTATGTTAATATTTTTTAAAAATGTAAAGGAGGCATAATTGAAGCAACTAAAATGTCATTGGACTCATCTTGGTATACATCATCCAATTAAATATTTATTTCAAAATTTTTTGATATTTAGTTATCTATGGATTTGGTGCATTTTACTAGACATTTTTTGCACCTAATTCAACAATCATGGTTCTTACAGTCAATCCCATTAGTATCGTGAAATTCAACTCTACAATAGAATTTGTCCTATTTTCTTTAAAATTTTCACCTTGATTATGTTGTATTATTGTGAATTATAAGTCTTTTATCGTGTGACCTTTTTATAATGCTTTCATTTGATCTTATAGCATTTCTTTACTTTATGTTTTTTAAGCTTTAATAAAAATCTACTTAAATTTAAAACAATACTTTATTATCATATATGTAAATTTAAATTGTAATTTGTATTAATTCTTAATAAGGTCTTATGTAGAACAAATAGATATCGTTCCAATTATTCTGTTATTTAAACTTTTTTATTGGGAATGTTCATGTGTACTTCACTTGACAATTAAGGATGCTACATTCTACCACATTAGTATCTTAGAATAAAATTTTTCCATATAATTTAACTCAACTTTTAAAATTTTTTTCTTAAATTTGTTAATATTACTATATAACTCTAAATATCTGATTACGTGCCTTTAAATAACTTTAATTTTGTCATATTTTATTGCTTCAATTTATTTTTTTTAAATTTAATATTGGTCTACTTAATATTAAAATAATAATTGGTTTGTGTTTATTATTTTTACTTTGTTAATTTATGATAATTTTAAATTAGTTTTGATAGAGGAAACAAATGTAATTAGATTTATCTCAATATGCTTAATATAATTAAATTATCATTTTTATCTTATTTCATAATTAAGGACACTATTCTTGTTCATGGAGTATAACTTTCCGCTATACTTTTTCTATTTTTTTTAGTTTATTAGTTTGATTTTCTTGTCATTCTATGTAACTCTAAATGTTTTTCTCTCATGCCACCATTACATCACTTTGATTTCATTAATTATACTAAATAGATTTATCTCAATTTAGATATAACATATAAATATATAATAAAACAAATTTATTATTATAGTTTATGCTTATTTGTTGTTGTAGTTCATACTAATAAAAACATGATTCGATCGACACGTAAAGAAACATTGTTAGACTCATCTCATCGAGTTCTATTCAAACAAATCTTTACTTTCTTTTATTATTTTATAATGCTTTCAAATCAGAAAATTTTATAAGAATGTTCTTCTAGATCATTTTAAAAACTTAGTTTGCAACTTTATCATATATTTCCCTAATTTCTTTAATTGTTTGCTTCAATTGGGTTTTCTTACTTTGTAACTCAAAATCTTCTAACATTTGACCATTATATCACTTTGATTTCATCAAATTTCTTTTATTTAATTTATCTCATATCAGTTTAATGTAAGTTTGCGTAATATTTAAACAAAAATTTTGTATTTATTTTGTTTGCTAGCATATTTAATTGAAGTAATTATGAACGAGTTATTTTCTATTTTTTTGAAATACATTATGAGCCTTTTTAAATCATAGCTAATTTAACACTCAAGGATCTTACCTTTGATTTACTTACTAGATTGGAATGAAATTTTCCTATGCAATTTATGTTTTTCTTCAAATTTCATAGCAACTCCAAATGAAGTTTCTTCAAGCTTTAATCTCTTCTTTTGTAAACTGTGCAACCCTTTTATTTAGTTGTATTATAATTCCTAAATTTATCGCATTTCTAGTTTAATATATATTTAGTTAATGTTAAAAAAATAAGATATAATTATTTATACATATTCACGAGGGTAATTCATGGCAATTCTAGATAAGATAGATTAAGACAACTTTATGAGATAGATTAAGTACTTTAGTTTCTATTTTATTTGCATACTTTATGAGATATTTTGATTTTTCCTAATTAAACAAGTTATAATTAATCTTTTTATTAGCGTGGAATGTAATGTTCTCTTTGTACTATGCATATTTCTTCAAATATTCTTATTTGATTTTGTTATATTACTCTATAATTCTAAATCTTCTCATATGTGTTACATCCTTTGATTTTGTTATATTATATTGTATAAATTTATCTTTTTTTTTAATTTTAATAAATATCAACTTAATATTAAAATAAAAATTTATTATTATTTATGTTTATTGATTTTTTTAAATTCATAGTAATTAAATAAAATTTATGGAAAAGTAAGAAATATCATTGGACTAATCTCGATGGTCGCTAAAAATTAAATAATTATTTTAATATTTTAAATTTTTTAATTTTTTAATACTTTTGTGTGCTTTAGAAGGTATTTTCATTTGAACCTAATTTGATATCAAGAATGTTGCACCAAATCTCCTAACTATCTTGGAATGTAAACTTTTTATGTAATTTATCTAATTTTTTAACTTTTTTCTTTAAATTTTCTATATTATATTGTAACTCCATATCTCATCTCATGTGTCCATTAAATCACTTTGACATAAATTTAATGTCATTATAATCATCTCTACATGCTTAATAAAATTAAATATTATATTTTAAATGTCTTATTTTCTATGGTTTTATCATAAATTCTGAGTATTTTCAATTCATACCTTATTTGACTTTTGAGGATCTTACCTTTGATCTCCTTATTACCTTTGAATGAAATTTTTTGGTAATGTTATCTATCTTTTCACATTACACCATAATTTGAAATAAAGTATATCAAAACCCTAATTCACCTTATTGGTGAACTCTGCATCCCTTTTATTTAGTTATATTATAATTCTTCAATTTCTCTAATTCCAAGTTTAATATATATTTACTTAATATTGAAATAATATTTCTTATTATTTACCAATATTTACAAGCACAATTCATAGTAATTCCAAATAAATCCTTATGGGGGCAATAAACTTCATTGGACTTGGCCAAAGAGCTCTTCCTAATTAATTTTTATTTTAATATTTCTAATACTTTATTTTCTTGGTTTTGGAGTAGTTTATGAGACATTATAATTCATACTTAATTTGACAATTAAGAAGGTTACACTTGATCTATTTAATACCTATGAATGCAATTTTCTCATATTATTCATCTTATTTCTTCAAATTGTTTTCTTTGATTTTGTTATATTATGTTGTAGCTTCAAATCTTTTCATATGCATTACATTAGTTTGATTTGGTTATGTTACATTACTTCAATTTATCTTAATTTAACTTTTATAAATATCTTATTAATATTAAAACAATATTTATCATTATTTGTATTTATTTAATTTTGTAATTCATAACAACTACTAATGAAGTTTGACGAAGAAGAAAGAAAAGTCATTATACTCTTCTCAATAGACACTAACAATTAAATATTTATTTTAATAATATTTTTATTTATTTATTTTTTATTGTTTTGGCACACTTTTTAAAGCATTTTTATTTGTACAAAATTTGATGATCAAGGATGATACACCAATTCTCATCACTATCTTGGAATGCATTATTTTTATGTAATTTATCTTATTTTTTCAATATTTTTGTATTGATTTAGCTATATTATAATGTAATTCTAAATCTTCTCTTATTTTACTTTAAATCATTTTGAGTTGGTTATGTTATATTTCTTAAATTTAACTAATTTTAACTTTAATATATATACGCTTAATATGAAAATAATATTTGATTATTGTTTACAATTATTTGTTTCATTTATTCATAGTAATGTTTTGCTTAATATTCATTTTAATGAGATATTTAGATTCTTATAGTATTTTAAAATGATAGTGCTACATTAGTACTCCATATTATCTTAGAATGTAGCTTAGCCATATAACTTATCTGATTTCTTAAAAGCTTCTACTTTTTATCAACCCTCCCCTTATTAAATAAAAGCATGCTAGATGCAAATTAAAAAGATATATGAAGTTGCATACATTATGATGATATCGATATGAAAATTTTAAGAAAAGGTATAAATTTTATAGAAATATTGCATCCAAAGAACCTAATGAGTTTAAGTGTAACATTCCAGATAGTTAATTATGTTATCAATAAAAATATTTTGTAAAACATGCCAAAATAATTAAAAAAATAAAAAATATATAAATGAAAATTTTATTAGATAGAGGTTATAAAGGTGAGTGAAAAGCTTTTAGTTTCATCTTGATCAAACAATAATTTGAATTCATAAAACCAAAAAAGTAAAAAAGGAAAAAATAAAGAATTACATTTTTATTATTAAGTAAATATATACTAAAATTAAAATAATATAAATCAAAGTATTATAATATATTAAATTGAAAGTAGTATAAAGGTCACAATAGAGGAGAATTACACTATCATAATAAGATAAAAAATAAAAGAATTTTTTTTTTACAAATCAAATAAATTATATAAGAAAGGTTCATTACAAGATACTAAGGGTTCATACTCTGACATCATCAATTATCAAATCATGTACAAATCAAAATACCTTTTAAAGTCCTCTAGAGCATTTAAAATAAAAATATCTTAAAAAATATGAATAGATTTTTAATAGCAAGAGCTAGTTAATATTAGTCCAATAAAGTTTGTTTCATTGAGGTGAGTCCAATAACATTCATTTCTTATTAATCAAATGTTGTTTTGAGTTATTGCAAATTATTAAAGTAAAGAAGAACAAATAATAAAAAATTATTATTTTAATTTTTTGTTAAATACATATTAAAGTTCAAATTAGATAGTTTAAAATAATGTAATATAATATAATCATAATAATAAGAATGCAATAGGAAAGAAGACTTTTATTCTCATAATAATATCAAAAAATTAAAAAAAGAATTCTGAAAAAATAAATTAAATTATATAGGAAAGTTAGATTCTAAGATATTTAAAAAATTGAGTGTAACATCCCTGATCATCTAATCAAGTATGAATAAAATTATCATGTAAAGTATGCTAAAACCTGAGGAAATTAAATATATAATTGTTTAACAATTATTATTTAAATATATGAAGCACATTGAGATAGGACCAAGAATATTTATTTCATTTGGTTCAAACCTTATTTGAATTATTATGAATTGCTTTTATAAATTGGAAAAATAAGCTATTATTTTAATATTAAACAAGTATATATTAAATTTCAAATGTGATAAATTGAAATAATTTGTTCCAATCAAATAAAAGTGATGGAAATATTACACAAGAGGATAATTTGTGTTTCATTTTAAAAAAACAAATAAAAGATGAAAATTTAAATAAATGAGATAAATTTTATTGGAAAAGTTGCAATCCAAAGAACTAAGGTGATTGTGTGTAACGTCCTCAGTAGTCAAAGATGTAATAGTCAAAACATCACATAAAATATGCAAAAAACATTAAAATTAAAATATTTAAAATAATAAAAGTGATTACTTAATAAAACAGTGCTCATCAAGATGAGTCAATGAAGTATATTTTTCATTAATCCAACTTCAATTGGAATTACAGTAAAATATTAATTTAAATAAATATAAATAATAACTTGTTTTTTTAACATTTAGTTAACAAATAATGAAGCTAAATTATGATACATTGAAGAGAATTAACAGAAACAAATGAAACATTGTAAAGCTAAAAAGAGAGAAGAATTAGAGATTCTTATTAATATCACCAAATCAAGGAATAAACTATAACCAAATGAGATAAATTATGTAGGAAAATTACATTCCTTTATACTGATGAGATCAGGTGGAACAATGTGGATCACTAAGCTAAGCGCAATTCAAGATGGCTTATAAAGCATGCCAAAACGTTAGAAAATGAACAATTTAAATTATAGAAATTAATATTTTTTGGAGATAACCAATTGAGAAGATTCCAATAACATTGGTTCTGTCTCTATTAGACATAGTATGGATGTAATAAGAATTACAAAAATTAAATAACAAAAAATGTAACAATTTATTTTTTTTTTAATGTAAATATATTACAAAATAAAAAGAAATTAGAATGATTCATAAATCATGTGAAAACCCAGAAAGTTGAAATAATTAAAAAATAAAACTTATGATTTAATTGGATTGACCTCATTTAGATAAGTCCAATGACATTTGTTTCATCTTGATGAGACCTCATTTTGGATTAGATGATAAGAAAAATAAATTGGCTTAAATAATTAATAACTATTTTTTGTTATTATTAAAGTGCATATTGTGGCTGAGATGACATAAATTCAAAAAAATGTCACCAAATCAAAGTCAGAAATGAATATCATTTTCATATAACAATATTGAAATAATGTAAAGGCCATACAAGAGCAGTTGTAGAACATCATAATAATATAACCAAATCAAAGAAAATATTTAAAAAATAATATAAAATGTGGTAAAACATAAAATTGAAAGACACTAAGGAGATTGAGTGCAATATCTTTGATTGTCAAATCATGTCTTAAAAAGCATGCCAAATCCATAAGAAATAAAATATCTAAAAATATTAAAAATATATTTAACTAGATTGATCTGATGATGATGAGTCAAATGACATTTTGTTGTCTCAATCAAACATATTTTAAAATTATAATGAATAAGAACATTAAATAAGCATAAATAATAAAAAAAATTTATATTAAAATTAACTCATTATGTATAAAAACAAAAATATGATACATTTTAAAAATATAATATAACTAAATCAAATAGATGTAAAGATTAAAATAATGGAAAATTAAAATTTCGTAGCAATATAATCTAATAAAAGTTAAAATGTTTAAGAAATTTGATGAATTATCCTAGAAAGTTTTGTTCTAAGGGGATTAAATCTAATATCTTTGGTCAACAAATTATCCTAAAAAATAAAATTGTAATATTTAAAAAATAAGTATTATATTCGATAGAGGTATTAAACACAAGCCTAAAAAAGTTAGTTTTCCCTTGATCGGACATTGTTTGGAATTACTTTGCATTACTAATTGGAATCAGAATAAATAATTATTAATTATTATGATAGTATCCATTAAATAAATAATGAAGCTAAAATATGGTAAATTAAATAAATTTTATATAACCAATTCAAAATAAGGTAAAACACATAGGATACAAGAATTTGGAGCTATAGAGTAATATATCGACATTTAAGTGAAAAGTTTGAGAAAGGTAGGGAATTTATGAAGAAATGTTCCTTTCAATGATAACAGGAGATGAAGTGAAACAAAATTTAAAAAAATTGTAAGAAATATTAAAAATCAATAACTAATTACATAGATCTTCTCCAAATGAGACTAATGGCATATATTTCATATTAACCTAACCTTTTTTCTATTACAAAAAATAGCCCAATTAAATAAACATAAATTACATTATTATTATTTTAATATTTTGTAACGGTATATTGAAGGTAATATGAGATAAACTTTGGGAATGCAAAATAAAAAATTAAAAAAATTTGAAGTTACATTTTAATAAATTTTGTGTTATTAGATAAGATAAACAAATCAAACAAAAACATTTCATGAAATGAGATAAAATATATTGGAAAGTTGCATTTCAAAATACGAACGAGATAGTGCGACGCATCCTGGACCATAAAAGTATGTCTGAAAGAAAGTGACTCATAAAGAATACCAAAATAATAAGAAAAATATGAAAAAAAAAAGTTAACAAAAAATTTTCAATTGGTAGTGCTCGAATGACAAGTTTTAAGACTTGTAAACTTCTAGGGAAATTTTCAATTAAATTTTTTTTAAATATTTTTTAAATATTTTTTAAATATTTCATTTTATATTAATTTTGCATGCATAATAGGAAATTTTATTTTGTGGAATGTTTTTCAATAAAAGATGTTTAACCCAATCTTCTTAGTATTTTTGAATGAACATTACTTTTTATCACATTTATTTAAATTATTCATTTTGATTTGATTATATTGCGAGGTAACTCTAAATCTCCTCCCTGGTGATATTAGCATTGCTTTGATTTGTATATAATATTTTTCCTCAATTATGTTATTTTCTTTTTAATATATATTTGCTAATTATTGAAAATATTTTTTTTGTTCTTATCTTATTTTTAGATTACTTAATGTTCTAAATGAGGTTTGATCGAGAAGAATTCAATGTCGATGGACTCAACTTTCCAAGATCTATCAAATTAAATATTATTCTTTTAATTTGTAATTATTTTATACTATTTGTTTAATCATGACTTATGAGCTATTTTTTGTCTACTCTTATAATTGAGAAAGATAAACTCGATTTTCTCACAATCATGGAATATAGTTTTCTTATACAATTTACCTTTTTCTTCAAACTTTTTACTTTAAATTTGTTATATTTTAATGAAACTCTAATATATATATATTTTCTTAGCATTGAAAAAATCATTTGTTATTATATATATTTAATTACTTTAGTAAATTGAAGTAATTCCAAATGAGGTCCGTCTTGATGCAAAACTACCATAGGTGAAGTCCTTATATCAGCTTTATCAAATTAAACACTCCATTTAATATTTATAGGATTTTTTTTATTTTCTGAAGTATTGGCCTTCTTTATGGTAAATTTTGATTCTTACATTATTTCATAATGAATGTGTCACTTAATAATTTTTGTATCTTGGAATGGATTAATATTATGTAATTTATCAAATTTTGTCAAATTTTAAGCTTTCATTTGTTTATTTCACTACCAAACTCTAAATCTCATCTCATGTCACCATTACAATATATTATTTTTTTTATACTAAAAGTTTTTATTTCATGTCATTTTAGCTCTAACATTTGCTTTTTTAATATTACAAAAAATGGTTCTTATTATTTAGGGTTACTTAATTTTTTAATTAGTAAAAAATGAAAAAGGAGATCTAATAAATAAGAAACAAATGTTGCTGGATGCATCACAAGATGCTTTATCTAATTAAAA
Organism: Vanilla planifolia; assembly: GCA_023846275.1. Classification (NCBI taxonomy): domain Eukaryota; kingdom Viridiplantae; phylum Streptophyta; class Magnoliopsida; order Asparagales; family Orchidaceae; genus Vanilla; species Vanilla planifolia. Next base: position 319,506 of record JAIUJO010000160.1, on the reverse strand, counting down.
TTTCTTAATTTATGAATCATTTTTATTTGCATCTGATTGGATCATTACGAATTTACACTCAATCTTCTTAATATCTTATAATACAACTTTCCCGTAAAATTTATCTCATTTGTTGAAATATTTTTCTTTGACATGGTTATATTTGTAGGAAACTTCAAATTTCCATGCATAAGAACTTTATAATATTGTCATTTTGTTATATAATATTAATTAAATTTATCTTAGTCCAGCTTTCTCATATACCTTCTAAATATAAAATAATAATTTATTATTATTTTTTCTTTTTATCTTATGAATAATTGTAATTTAAAATGATGTTGATTCTATATATGGAACTTATCTTGATATGTTCTAATCAATAAAAAAATTTATTATTTATGTGAATTTCTTTTTAAATTTTTTTCATCCTTTATAAAGCTTTTCAATTCATAAGTATGTTAATGTGGGACTTTAAAATGTTCATATTTTGCTATATTACATTACCTCAACTTGTATCATTTCATCTTTAATATAATTAAGTAATATTGAAATAATAATTTAGTTTTAATATCTTTAATTACTTTTGATAATTCATTGTAATTTTAAAGTGTGTTGAGGATGGAACAATTGTCTGTGGACTTGTCTTGACTAGCTCTATAAAATTAAAAATTTAATTTTATATTATTAAATATTTAATTTATATTATTTTTACATGTTTTATGTGGCATTTTAGTTCAAATATTATTTGATGATCATGAATTTTACCATCAATCCCTTTAGTATCTTTGAATAACACAAGTCTGTATTTTTTTGCTCTTTCTTTAAATTTGTTTCGTTATATTATTTTACTCTAATTCTCTTAGCTTATAACATTTATGTTGCTTGTATCTCATTCCATTATATTCCAATAACTTACTTTATTTCATTTGTAATTTATAAGTGCCTAAGCTTAATTTAATAACTTAATCTTATTCAAGTTTAATTTAGTATTTCCTTTTAATTCCAAATGAGGTTCAATCAAAATGAAAACAAATAATTTGTGGACTTATCTTAATGAGTTGTATCTATTTAAAATTTATTTTTATATTTGTTTTAAATTTTTTTCCTAATGTTTTACTTATGTTTTGCAAGGCATTTTGATTTGAAGCTAATTTTATGATTTAGCATGTTACTATCAATTTGTTATTGTCTTTGAATATAACATTTCTACTTATTTATCTCACTTGTTGAGGACTTCAACTTTTAATTTGTTATTTTACTATATAACTCTAAATGTTTTATTATGTGACATATATAATGCATTCATTTGCATATTTATATCACTTAAATTTATGTAATTTCAATTTTATCATATATCTACCTAACATTAAAATATGTATATACTGTTGTTTATTTTTATGCACTTTCTAATACATAGAAATTTCAAATGAGATCTAATGGAGACGAAAGAAATGTCATTGAACTCATCTCAATTAGTTATAACCAATTAAATAAATTCTTAACTAGTTTTTGAATAGTCCATTTCGTATTATTTTAGCATGCTTTACAAGATATTTTAATTTCTACTTCATTTATAGATATATTCTATTGTGCTTAATCTCCTTAATATTTTTGGGTGTAACACTACTTAAAAATTATATTATTTATTATATTTTTTCATTTATTAGGTTATTTTTTTGTATAACTCTAAATCTACTATTATGTGACCTTTATATTGTACTAATTAAATTTTATTACATTGCTTCAATTCATATTATTCCAATATTAAAATATATTGCTTAATATAAAAGTGAAATTTTGTTATTGTATGTGCTTATTTAATTTAATAATTTGTTATAATTCCAAGCTAAGTCTAATTAAGATGAAACGTACATGATTGTTCTCATCTCAATGAGTTTTATCATATTAGATAATCGTTAAACATTTTTCATGTTTTTTTTTTCTGAGTTTTGGTTTGATTTATGAGGCATTTTATTTCAGGCCTAAAATGATAATTTAAATTGTTATAGTCGATATCCTTAATCTCACGGAGGATAAGTTTCACACATAATTTATAATATTCCTTCAAATGTTTTCTTTGATTTTATTATATCTTTTTGTAACTCTAATTCATTTCACATCTAACCTTCACATTGGTTCAATTTGGTTTATTACATTCTTCCAATTTACCAAACTATAACACTATTGTATATTTACTTAATGTTAAAATATAATTACTTTGGTAATTTCTAGCAATTCCAAATATGGTCAATTGAAGACTAATGAAACTTCATAAGAGTCATCCTAGTAAGTTATATCAATTTAAATATTCATTTTCATATTTTAATTATTCTTCTTGAGATTTTTCATGCTTTATATGATATTTTGATACATACATTATGTTTTGATTTTGTCATATTTCTATGAAACTAAAATTGTATTCTTGTGTGACTTATACATCTATTAATTTTGTTATATTATATTGTTCGAATTTATCTTATTTTAGCTAAAATGTGTATTTTCTTATTTTTGAAATAATTTATTGTTTCTTCTTTTTTAAGTACTTTTGTAATTCGAGTATTCCCAACGAGGTTTAACATAGATAAAAAAAATGTCATAGGTCTCATTTTAAAAGCTTTATATAATTAAAAATTAAATTTTAAATTCCTAAATATTTTATTTTCTATTATTTTAACATGTTTTACGTTAGAACTTATTTTGTAGCAAACTTGATTATCTAGTATGCTACACTCGATCTTCATATTCTCTTTGAATAAAACATTGACAAAACTTTTCATTTCACTAATTTTTTTGCCCTTAATCTTCGGTTATATTACTCTATTACTCTCTCTCTCTCCTTTAAGCGTTGCATAGTTTTTATTTTGTTAGATTCATTATTTTAGTTTCTATCATTTTAACTTTTTATATAATTAGCTAATAATGAAATCATAATTAACTTTAATTAAGGCATATTCATTTGGTTAACTTTTATTAATTTAAAAAATAGAAAAAATTCTTTGACTTGTTTCAATTAGAATAACCAATTAAATACTCATTTAAAGTTTGTAAATATTTTCTTTATTAAGGATTTTTTTCATAGCTTACAAGAGATTTTGATTCATATCAAACTTGATGATTTAGAATAATATATTTGATTATCTTAGTATTTTGGAATGTTAGGTTTTTAATGCAATTTATAACATTTTCTCAAAACATTTTGCATTAATTTTCTTATGTCGTTATGCTATTCTAAATCCCTTTACATGTAACCTATAAAACTCATTGACTTAGTCATATAACAATGTTTTAATTTATCTAATTTTTTGATTTATATATACTTAACACTAAAACAATAACATGTTTTTACTCATATTTATTTACTTCTACAATTTTTAGTAATTTCAAATGGTGTCTAATAGAGATAAAATACACATCGTTTGACTCATTTTAAAGGGCAACAAATAATCAAATATTCTTTTTTACATTTAGATATATTTTATTTTTTAGGTATATTTTGCTGGATTGTTTTAATTATACTTAATTTGACGATCAAGACAATTGCTTTGGGCCTGTTTATTTTCTCAAAAGGTCACTTTCCTTTTCAATTTGTCATTTCTTAAATTTTTTCCTTTCATTTGTTGACATTACAGTGTAAACCCAAATCCACCATTATGTTACCTTCACATGTCGTCAACTTAGTTTTATTACTTTGTTTTAGTTTAACTTTTTTAAGCTTCAATATATATTTTCTTACCACTAGAATAATAGTTTTTATTTTTGTGGATATTTACTTGGTAATTTATAGTACAATTTTAGGAAAAATGTAGGAAAAATAAATTTCAATAAACTCGATGCAATGAGTAATATTATGTTAAAAGATATTTTTCATATTTTAAATATTTTTATTTTTTTTGGTTTTGCACAAAAGCTTTATTTTGTTATATAATGATCTACAAAGTTGTAATTGAACTCCATAGTATCTTGGAAAGGATTTCTTTGTGCAACTTCTCTTTTATTAAATTTGTTTGCCTTAATTTGTTTATTTTATTATTTTACTCTAAATGTCCTTCCACATGACCTCTACATTTCTTTGATTTTTTATATTTTATTTATTTAATTTAACAAATTTATGATTTAGTAGATTTCTTTCTAATATAAAAGTAATGTTATATTTCTATTTATTTTTATTTGTGCTTATTTAATTTTGTAATTTGCAATAATTCTTCACAAGGTACGATCGATATGACAAAAGTGATATTTTGTTGCATCTCGATGAGCTTCGTCTTATTAAATAGATATTTTAATAATTTTTTAAAATATTTTCTATTTTTTATGTGCTTTAAAAAGTCATTTTAAGTCACACTTGGATTGATGATCGAGGATATTACACTCAGTCCCCTTAGTGTTTTTCAATGCAACTTTACTATGAACTTTATCACATTTTTTGATAATTGTTTCTATTATTTGCTTATATGGTAACAAAACTTTAATTTTCCTCTCATGTGGCATTTCTATTACATAAATTATGTGATAATACATTACTTCTTTATATCAAATTCTTGCTTTATTGCATATTTACTTAGAATTAAAATTTTATTTTTTAATTACCTATTTCAGATATTTCAAAATTTCTTGTTAATTTCAAACAACGCTCAAAGTCACTCGACTCAACTTGAAAAACTCTATTCAATTAAATATTCATTTTAATAATTTATAATATTTGATTTTCTATGGTTTTGACACACTTTTAGAGGCATTTCAATTCATACAAGATTTTATGATCGTAGATGTTTCACTCAATCCTTTTAAAAGCTAGGCATACAACATACCCATACAATTTATCTTATCTCATCAAACTTTCACTTTCAGTTTGGTTTATGTAATTCTAAATCTCTTCTAATGGGACTTTTACATTGCTTTTATAAGTACCTTATTTGATAACAATGATGGTATACTTGATCTCTTGAGCACCTTAGAATGTAATGTACATTGAAACTCTAATTCTCTTGTAATATGGCCTTTGCAACTGTTTTAATTTTTTATATCACATTACTTCAATTTATCTCCTTTAAACATTAAAATATATTTACTTAATAATAAATTTTTTAATGTATTCTTATTTATGTATATTTTATTTCATAAATTGTAGTCATTTCAAATGAGATTTGATGGAGATTAAATGAAAGCCATTGGGCTCATATGATGAGCGTTATCCAATTACACATTCATTCATATAGTTTTAAGTATTATGATTTGAATTTTAACTTTTTCATGAGATAATTCAATTTATTTCACATTTGATGATCAACGATATTCAAGAAAATAAACTTAATATCATGGAAAGCAATTTTCTTGTTCAATTTCTCCAAATTTTTCAAATTCTTTACTTAGATTTAGTTAAGTTGTTATTTAAATCTAAATTCATCTAGTGTGCCCTTTTCATGAAATTTATTTGTTTAGATTAATTTGCTATTATTTTTTCATTTAAAATTTAAGAAATATTCTTCAATGTTATAATAATAATTTATTATTAGTATTGCTAATTTATATTACATTTTCATAATAAATCCAATCTCATCTCAATTAGCTCAACTTTGACGAATGCTTAAATTTAAATTTTTAAATATTTTATTTTATAAGATTTTGGCATGCCTTACAAGTCTCTTCAATATATATCAAGCTTTTATTGTCGAGGATGTTAAAATTGATATTTTATTGTGTTGGAATGCAACTTCTCCTAAAATTTATCTAGTTTCATCAATTGTTTTATTTTCATTTGGTTATACTGCAATGCACAATTCTATCCAATTGATTTAGTTTGTTATTCTTATTTTTTTATTTTTTATTTTTTAATTTTATACTTAATATTTATTTACTTACTTTTAAAATATAGGTTCATTATTATTTATGATTATGTTTTTGGTAAATAATTGTAATTCAAAATGAGCACTAATGGAAAAAAAAATAAGCATCATTAAACTTTCTTCAATTGGAACTATCCAATTAAATATTCTTTTTTATTTTTTTTTAATACATTAATTTCTAATGTTTTTCATGTTTTAAGAGATATTTTTATTGGTACATGATTTGATGATTTAGGATGTTTCACTCTATGATCTTATTATCTTTTAAGGGAACATTCTCATAAAAGTTATCGAATTTTTTTAAATTTTTTATTTTATTATATTACTTCAAAATTTTAGGTTTTACCTCATGTGATGATTACATTATATTCATTTTCCTATGCTTATTTCAGCATTAAATGTTTTGTCTAATTTTAAAATAACTTTTTCCATACTATTCATGCTTATTAGGTTAGCAATTAAAAGTAATTCCATTCAAGGTTAGATAGAGCAAAAGAAATCTTATTGAACTTATGTCAAAGAGCTATAAGTAAATATTAATTTCTTTAGTTATTTTTTTTTCTTGGGTTTTAACATGCTCTACTAAACATTTCAATTATTAGCTTATTTGATGATCCCTTATTTCCCTCAATCAACTTAGTATCCTAGGATGTTACTCTGACATACAGTTTTATTCATTTCTTGGCATTGTGTGCATTGATTATGTTATATCTCTATGAACTATAATTGTTCTCTTTTTTTATTATTTTATGTTAAAGAGCTTTATTCAGCTAATTGTTCACTCACCTCAACAAGATATATCCAATTGAAAATTCTTATTTAATATTTTTGAAATTATATTCTCTAATGTTTAAGCATGTTTTAGTAGCCATTTTAATTTTTACATGAATCAAGTGGTCAAAGATGTTACATGAACCTCCTTAATATCTTCGAATGCAACATTCTTACACAACTTATCTCCGTTCTTCAAATTAGTTTTAGTTATATCACTATGTAATGCAAAATCTTCTTTAATGTGACATTTACTTCATTTTGATTTGGTTATACTTCATTACTTTAGTTTAACATATTCAAGTTTTAATAATTATTTGCATGGTCTTAATATTATAATTTATCACTTTTTTAGCTTAATAAATTTTTTAATTCAAAGTAATTACAAACAAGGATTCATAAAGAAAAGAACATTATTAGACTTGGCTTGACAAGCTCCATCACATTAAACATTCTTTTTTTATATCTTCTAATATGTTAATTTCCCTGGGTTTATCATGTTTTATGAGCCATTTTGATTCATACATCATATGATAAAGGAGGATGTTACACTCAATCATTTTAGTATCTTAGAGTTAAGCATTATTGTACAAATGATGTCATTTTTTAAAAAATTTTGATTTTTTATTTTACAATGGAATTTTATATTTCATAATTTTTACCTTTACATCATTTTGAGTTGTTCATATTAAAATGCTTTACTTCACCTCATTTGAGTATTAAAATATGTTATTTGTTGTTTAAATACTATTTTATAATAATTTATGCTTATTTAATTTTATAATTAGTATTAATTCTAACTAAGGTTTGATCGCACAAAAAAATTGTTAAACTCATCTCATTGAGCTCCAACAAAATAAGTGTTCGTTTTGCTTCGTATATTTCATTTTTTACAGTTTTTATATGCTTTATGAGACAGTCTGATTCATAACTGATATGTTGATCAAGGATGCTGCCTTTCATCTGATTAATATCTTGGAATGCAACTTTCCAAAAAACCTAGCATTTTTCCAAGTCCTTTTTTCCTTTGATTTTGTGATTTTATTGTGTAACTCTAAATCTCGGGGTTTTGTGAGACTTACATTATTTTAATTTGGATATACTATATTATGTTAATTTGGATATATTAAATTATTTTAATTGATCTCATTACAACTTTAATATATATTTACTGAGTTTTAAAATAACAAATTGCTATTGTTTCTACATATTTTCATTTGTAATTCATAGCAATGCCAAACGTGGTCCAGTCGAGAAGAAATAAACACCATCAAAGTTATCTTAAAATATTTATTCAATGAAATATTATTTTTAAATTTTTTTAATATTTTATTTTCTAATGTTTTGTCATGTTTAATTTGATTCTTTGATTCATATCAGATTTGATGATTAAGTATGTATTACGCTATCTCTTAAGTATCTAGAAATACAGCTTATAGAAAAATTTCTCTTGTTTTTTAAGAGATAATAATTTTTATTTTGTTGTATTACTATTTAATACTAAATGTCCTCTCTTTTGACCTTTATATTGCTTTCAATCAATTATTTTATATTTTCTAAATATATCTCTATTCAATTTTAATATATGTTTAATTGGCATAAGTAAAATAATTTATTATTTTTTATGCTTATTTAATTTGTTGCTTCAAAGTAATTACTAAAATACTACAATCATGAAAAAAAATTATCATTAGGGCTTCTAATTAAGATTTATCTAAATAAATATTAATTTCTTTATTTTGGAGAAATATTTCACTTTCTAAGTTTTCTAATGCTTTATGAGTCATTTTGATTCACAACAGATTTTTTAATTGAGGACGTTACATGCAATCTCCTTAGTGTGTCAGAAAGTAAATTTCATATGAAATATTTCTTATTTCTTTAAATCATTTTGTTTCATTCAATAATACCAATTTGTCACTCTAAATCCTATTTGGTGTAACATTCATAGTACTTTAACTTAGTTATATTATCATGTTCTAATTTACTTGACCTAAAATTTAAAATATATTTACTATATTTTAAAAAATAATATTTTATTTTTATGCCTATTTAAATTTATATTTCTTATTATTTCAAATGGGTTATGGTTGAGAATAAACAAAGGTCGATGAACTCATATCAAAAACCTCATTTTTGAGGTTTTTCATTACGAGACATATCAAAACACAAGTAACTTCAGGATTAAGGATGTTACCCCCAAAACTTATCGTGCCAAAGAATACAACTTTCATGTGGAAATTATGAAACAATATTTCTCCTCTTTTGCAACATAAACAGTGCTTTTATTAAGATACAACATACTATGTCAATTTATGTCATTTCAACATCAATATATATATATACTTAATATTGAAATAGTAATATTTTATTATTTATGCTTATTTAAATCTTATGGTTAATAGTAAATGTTATTGAGATTTAATTGAGACCTAAAAGTTTTTTTGGACACCTCTTTATCAACTCTAATTAATTAAATATTTATTTTTATTTGGTCAAATATTTTTATTTTTTAAGGTTTTGGCATGCACTATGATATATTTTAATTCTTACCATATTTAACGATCAAAGGTGCAACACTCGATCTATTTTGCATCTTTGAATGCACCACCTTTCATTTACTTTTTATGTTATATATTTACAAATTTTTCACTTTTATTTTGTTATAATACTTTGCAACTCTTAATCAACTCTCATGTGACAATTTAGTGCATTTTTTAGTTTTAATATATTACCACTTGGTATTGAAAAAATAATTTTTTTAATGCTTACATCTTTTTGTGATTTGTAGTAATAATAAATGAGGTTTGATACTTTGCAACTCTTAATCAACTGTCATGTGACCATTTAATGTAGTTTTTAGTTATAATATATAGCCACTTATTATTGAAAAGATAATTTTTTATTTTTATGCTTATGTTTTTTTTTATTTGTAGTAATAATAAATGAGGTTTGATTGAGATGAAATAAGGAGCATTATACTCAACTCTATAAGATTTATCCAACTACTTGTCCAATTATATATTTCAAATACTCTTTTTTCATGGGGTTTTGTCACGCTTTAGAAGACAATTTGATTCCTAACTAATTCGATGATTTCATACTCAAACTCATTAGTATTTTGGAAGGTAATTTTCATATATAATTTATCTTAATTCTTGAATTTTTTTCCTTAATTATGTTATATTACTTTAAAACTTTAATTCTCCTCACAAAAAATTTACATCACCTAAATTAGGTTAGATTAAATTGCTTTAATTTATCACAATGGAAATTTAATATTTAATTCTTTTAAATATTAAAAACTAAGCTATAATTATTTTTTCTTATTCACTTCCATAATTCTCAAACATTTCAAATGTGGTGTGATCGAGATGAAACAAATGTCCTTGTACTCATCTCAGCAAGCTCTATCAAATTAAATTTTCATTTCTACTTTTGAAAATATCATATTTTCTTACTTTGTTTATTCATCATGACATTTCAATTTGTATTTAAATTAAGGTTTTTGGATAGCACTGTAAATCTACTTAGAATCTTAGATTACAAAATTCTATACAGTTTTTCTTGGTTTTTTAAAAAAAAATTTTGTCTTGATTTTGTTATATTACTTTGTAATCGAAGTCCTTCTTATGTGGCTTAAACATTGCTATATTTTACTTATAGCACTTTGTTTAAATTTTTCTCAGTTCATGTTTAACATATATTTAGTTAATACTAAAATAGCATTGTTTTATTATTTATGCTTATTAGATTGATGAATCCTAATAATTCAAAACAATATCTTAGTGAGGTGAAAAAGTATTATCGCATTCATCTCAGAAAGCTTTAACAAATAAAATATTTATTTAGTTATTTTGAAATATTTTCCTTTCAAGAGTTTTGGTATATGTCATAAATTGTTTTCAGTCATTCCAGATTTGATGATCAAGAAGGCTACATTCAACCTCCTTAGTTTCTTGGAATACAATTTTTCTGTATAAATCATCTGACTTGTTCATTATTTGACTTTTTATAGATGCATTACTATGAAACCCAAGTTCTCTTATCATGTGATTTACTACATCTTTTTAATTTGGTTAATTATATTACATCAATTAATCTCATTTAATCTTTATTTCATGTTATTTAATAATAAAATAATAATTTATTGCTATTTATGATATGTAAAGGTGCAATTAAAATAAGACTAAATAAAATTAATCTATCTTATATTAACGAGCTTTATTTAATAAAATATTGAATTTTATATTTTTAAATAATTAAATTTTAAAGGTTTCAATACACTTTATAAGACAAAACAACATAGTTAATTTGGTGATCGATTATGTTAACTCTATCTCATTAATATCTTGGAATGTAACATTCGACACGAGTCAACTCATTTTATGAATTTTTTTTCGATTTTTTTATATTGCTATGAAGTTCTATTTCTCCCCTAATGTCACCTTTATCTCTCTTTGATTTAGTTATATGTCATTGCTTCAGTTTATCTATTTTTTGTGGCAACATATGTTTTCTTAATATTAAAAACATAACTTTTAATTATTTAAGTTTTTTACTTTGCAAATTTCATGATAATTCTAGATGAGCTTGAGTGAAGGAGAAAGAATCATTGTTGGACTTACATTAATAAGGACTATCTAATGAAATATTTATTTTATATTTTTAAATATTTTCATTCCTTGGGTCTTGGAATGCTTTACAAAGTATTCCAATTTGTAACTTTTTTATAATCAAGCATTTTACCATCTATCTCCCTAAAATCATGGAATGAAACTTTGATTTATATTTTATCTCATCTTTTCAAATTGTTTTTAATTAAATTTAGTTTTTGTGCCATGAAATTCTTGTAACCTTATCGTGTGACCTTTTCATCTTATTGATTTGTTTATATTACTTTACTTAGTTTGTCTTATTTCAATACTTATATATATTACATGATATTAAAAAAATATTATTATTATCATTTATGACTTTTTAGTTTAATAAATCATAGTAATTCTAATCAAGGCAAAGCTAAGGTCGTTGGACTCATCCAAATTATGTCTATGCTTTTAAATATTCAGATATATATGTATATATGTACATAATTTTAGATTTTGACTTTTTTTATGTGTTATTTTGATTTGTACCTTATTTGGTAATAAAGGAAGCTACAGTCAATCTCCTTTATAAGGGATACAATGAATGGAAATAGTGATTAACAGCAGTTGATACGATATAAATTTTGTTGCTTGGACAAATTCTTCATTCTTTCAACAATTTTTTAATATTAAAAAAACAATTTATAAAAATATTATGACTAAAAATGGTTACCAACATTCCTATAAGTTGTTATGAGTAGAATAGCTCTAATTAAATAATTATTCAAAATTATTAGTTTATAATAATAAATGAGTTAGGGTGGCCCAATGATTTTTATAAAATAACTATAGCAATCAATTAAATGTCATCAGGACTTTCCAAGTCTAAGATAGATAATGATAAATAAGACATGCATGATTCATTTTAATATAGATTGTTAGATAAAAAAAAGTTCGATTGCTTATAAAAAGTAAATGATAGCCACACGATAGATTTCAATGTAAACTATTAAAACAGAAAATTAATTGAATGAATCAAGGTAAATGATTGATGTATGATTGATTTTAATCTAGACCATTATAATAAAAAAAATGGTAGATTTAAATCCACGTAGTTTAGAAATGGGATAAAATTTCAGGTATTCAATCTTGAAACTTAAATGACTAAACAATTGGATTTAAATCAATAAATTCTAAAAATGAATTAATATTTGATTGTTTAATCAATGAAATTGTGCGATCAAGCAACAGATTTGGATCAGCATGTTTTAGATAGTCAAATGAATTTTAGATTATTTAATGTTGCCACAAAATCAAATAGTGCACATCTTCTGCCACATTTTTAGAGTGATATATGTAAAACAAATTGGGAATTTTTAGCACACATTGTCTATTTGCACATGAGATAGTTGTATATATGCTTTACTTATGCATATAAAATTAGTAAAAAATATGAGTTTGGTTTGCTTCAAGGATCATAACTCTTATTGACTAATAACCAAATAAAAGGTTTAAGCGTGATTCTGAGACAAGATAGTGTAGCATATGGGTGGTTCAAGAGCCATGCCTTTCATCTATGCTCTGGAAAGCTTTGGCTTAAGTTAGTTCTAATATGGCATTTTTTCTTAATTTAATTTTTACATGTTTGGAAAGAGGTTATCGAAGATGAGATCAAGGTAAGATGATTTTTGAAAAAAATTGGAGACCTTTATTTCTTAAGATAATAAATTAAATATAAATTATAGTCATGATGAAGTTTAATTTTGGATCTTGTTAAAAATAATTTCATTAATACATAATATTTTAATAAAAAAAAGTGAAAATTTTAAAATTACATTCAAAATGAATCTCTTTATAACTAGTCTCTGAAATGAATAGAATCTTCATAATATCTAATGTTTTCTCTTATGTAGATTCTTCGATTAACCTAAACATCTGCTATCCAAAATCTTAAAATTCACTAAATAAAATTTATTGTAAATACTTATTTGTTATCATCAAATAAAGCATAATAACTGGTGTTCAACTCCATAATTATTATGATAAAGTGCATGTAATTATTTTTATTTATAAGAATACTTAATTTAATATTTTGTGTTCACATGATTTCAATTCTCATTGATTTAACATTAAACCTATGGTTGATTAAACTATTTAGATTTTAACTATTCACTATTATTTATCCATATGCTTCACTGACTAATCTTGTGAAAAGTGATTAACACTTCATTCGACAAAAATATTATGGAAAGCGATGTCTCTTATCATGAGTAGGATGAAAATAAACTTATGTGTCATATGAGTATCAAGTGAATGGTTTAATAGTTCTAACCCAAAGTACAATGTAAATGACATGCTCTAGATGGGAAATTACTACATTTTGAGTGATAGATAGGTTAATGTTTGATAGAGCCAAGAATCAATTGATTAGGCTCTATAGTAGATAGATTGATCAACTAGATTTTGATATAAATGATATGAAATATTTAACAAAAGAATTAATAAATAGTATAATGATTTTTGCATCACCAAATTATAGTGTGAGAACTAGGCATTCAACTAACTAAGATAAGAAATAATAAAATTTCTAAATCAATAAAATTATATCCATAAATAGTCATCTTGGTTCTTTTGCTTAATTATTGCAGCTATTTTGATCCATTATTATATGTATATGTATTACCTATTATTTATGCATACTATTACTATCTAAATCATCCTCCTACTCAATCTATATTTTTAAACATATTTTTTACTCTATTGAATCATGTACTAGTAGTTTTCATATATCTCTTTGTATACCAATTAGTCTTGATAAGACTCATGCATTATTTATGTCCAACTAAAAAAATTTCAAAAGGAAAGTAACAGGCATTCCTTTATTTCATACTTACAATATTTTTTAAAGTTTTGTGTAGTTATATTACAAAAATTTGTTGTTCAAATAAAATTAAGAGCTTGGACCTTTTCCTTACAAATTTACTATGCTTTATATGATGAAAATATTTTTTAAAAATAAGATGTACACAACTTTTAATGTTTTATGTACACACTTATCATGATTGCTATATTTACGTTTGGAATTTTGAACATTTTTATTTGTATCATTAAGCTTGTTTAATTTGTAACACGATGTCAATAAAAAATTTATTTTATTATAACAATTACGTTTTTTCATAAATTTACATTTTTTTGTAGGTAAAATTTGTCATTTGGAGTTAATTATTGGTTTTAATTCTTTTAATTCTAAGACGTTTTAATTTTCTTGTAACTAATTTTTTACACTATCATTATGGATAAGCTCTTTCATTATACATCATATTTAGTATCTATTTTTGTTAAATAATCAAATTTACTTTTCTTATTTTAATACATAGTCAATATCTTGCAGTTTTGCAATTAGTTTTTTTGTAAAATTAATTTTTGTTATGATTGTAAAATTTTTTCATAATTATACTACTTTTTTGGATTAATTAATTTTTAAAATTAATTTTTAAAATTAATTTTTAAAATATTATATTTTATTTTTTAGTAGATATTTAATAGTATTATCTGACTTAAAAATTCTTTCATATACTTCCTTTTCTAATATCTAGCAATCTTATTTAAAAAAAATTGCTTTTTCACTATTTGTAAAGAGTTGTAAGAGTTTTGCATTTTTCACTACCATTGTTGGCATTTAAAATATATTTATTTTTATTGATATTTTAATTTCTTTTAACATGATTTTGCGTAAGTATGAACCTTTTAAAAACTTTTTTATCATAATACTTTAAGCAATTTAATATTTTTGTTGTTTTACCTGCATTAGGTAATATGCGGTCAGGCAATTCTTAAGAACATTTGCATAATATATTATAAATTAGAAATGATTAATTTGAAATATAACGATTAAACTCTTTATATGATTTTGTTTATGTTACAAAGTCATTCGTTTTTATGATGTTTTACATTGATATGTTATGAAATGGAAAGGTCTAGTTCCAAAAAAAACACTTTCTTGATATCTAGTGTAAATAATTTGGAACATTTAAAAGTTTTATCACAAAGAATGTTTTTTTGCAAAATTTTAAAAATTCATTTCACAGCAAAGATATTAACTTTTAATTACATATAACATTAGTTAATTAATTAAAACTTAATGATATCTTTTAGATTCTTATAAATTTGATATATTACATTCATTAAATAACTTATAAAAACTTTTTAAAAGTTTTTTATGCACTTAAAATTGAAAATGTTTAAAAAAATATTAGTTATTTTAATAATATCTCAAAATCATTTTTTTTGGATACTTTAGTAAAGTTAATTTTTATTCTCACACCACAAAGGAAGCCATATAATTAAATGTAATTATTATGATTTTAATTTTTTAATACTTCAATTTTGTTACATTTTTAAATATATTTTTACTATATTGTAATAATTGTCAAATTAGACCATCGAAGTGATCTTATAATGAAAAATAACATAAATATTAAAAAATCTTTAATTTTTATTATTTCAACTATTTTTGTAACTATAAACTTTTTAGTACATATAAGTTATTTTTGTGATTGTAATATCAGCTAATGTATCATTGGAATTTTATGAACATTGATTTAGATATTCAAAATATTTAGAATTAAAAAAATAAGGTTATGTTTAATTATGTTTTAAAATATGTTTTAATGCACAAATAATTAACAATCCAAATATTTTTTGTATTTTTAGTCTATTTTGTTGTTCCATTTCAAAAATTTAAATTTTTTATTGTTATACTTCAATGATCAATTTTCTCAAATAAGACACATTGTGTTTATATTATAAATTTGTTATGGGTTATGTTTAGACATTCCTCAAGCTGATTTTGTAAAATGAAAGCATTTAATGACATAGTGTACAAAAAAGCTAAACATAAAAAATGAGAAATTATGTTTATTATTTTATTATTTTCTTACCCTTTCATATTTTTGTATTTCCACTATATATTGTTATATATATCTAACTTTGTTTGAATTACTTATTTATATAAAAGAAAGTCAAAATTTAAATACTTAAAGTTTATTTTAGAATTTCAAAACATAAGCTATTTTCATAATTTAAATATAATAAATGTGAAATATAAGCTACCAAAAATATTTAAGATAATTAAAATATTTTTCTAATTTTCTAACTAACAACATAAAAATAAAAAAGCCCTTTCATATTAATGTGAGCTTTGAAAGTATTTTGATATAAAACAATGCAAGAGTGAAAATTAAAAGTAAAAAAGAAAAATCCAAACTAACAAAATAATGTTAAAGTATATATCATACATCAAAAATACATGAACAAGAAATAGAAATTATTTGCAATAAAAAATGTTCATAACGTATATATCACATATAAAAAATAAGTTGAATAACCTTCAAAATTAGTGAAATATAAAATGTAGAAAAGAAAAGGTAAATAAAAATTTAAAAAATTGAAATTATGAAAAAAAGGTCAAATATTTTAAAATTTTAAAAAATACTATTCAATTAAGTTTTGCAAAAAGGTTTATCTTACAAAATTCTTCAAGAAAAGTTTGATGAATAGAAAAGGAAAATAACAAATATTACGAAATAAATTAAACATATAAGTTATAAAAAATAAAAGCTTATGATTAATATTTAACATTGCAAATAAAAGAAGAAAACAACTTGAAAGAGTTTTAAATGGTATGCAAAGGTTGTCAGTTATCTATGACAATGAAAACCAAAGATGAAAGTCAAATTTGCTAAGATAAATCATTATTGAGTACTATAGATTCAAATTATTTAGGACAATTTAGTCTTGTTAGTTATCTTAAAATCAAAAAATGTCATAGTTATGGTCGTAATCCTTTTTCAAATCTATTAAAAGTTTCATTAAGGATGGGCTTAGCATCCTCTTTCTTCATGCTTACACTACTCTACAGGTTATGTCATAAAATTTAAACATTTTTGTTTTAAATAAATTAGTTATATGGTTTAGTTTTGGGTAATTTTAATGTACTTATTATGAAAAAATTATTTAGTAATCGAGACATACCTTTTAACATATAAAATTTCTATTATGATTGAAAATTTCAAAGATTTTGAAAATCAAAAACCTAAAATTTGAAGTATTGTAGATTTCAAGACTTGAGTTGTAACACATGAATCTTGATTAGGCTTATTTCATGAAAAAGAGCTTATATGTTTTTTATATTATTAACTTTTTCTCTCATCCATAATTTTTTCATAATATGAATCCTTGATAAGATATGGATAGGATTCTTAGATAATAAGAGTTGGGGGTTAAAGATAGAAGGACTAAAAAACCTTTTAGATATGATGCATTTAGGAATATCATAAGAAAAGAAGAATATAAGAGAAAGAAGAATCTATTACCATCTCTTACATAAATTCTTAAATTTAAGGAGCTTGATATTGAAGACCAAAAGAGCACATAGATTCTAAAATTTAAAGAGCTTCATATAGAAGACCAAAAGTACCATAATTAGAAGAGGGTTAATTTAAAATATTGAATTGTGGCTACTCCAACCCAAAACGGGTTTATCATAAAATAAATTCTTTGTTTAACATGGTGTGACAAGGGTTGCATAAACCATTAAGATGTGCTTATAATTTAAGAAAGCTTAAGTATATAAGGGGAACTTAGAGGGGCCAATTTAGAGGATACTAAGTAAAAAATGAGATTAAATATGATGAAGAAGGAGGGTTAAAGCATTAAAGGAAGGAATGGTCTTACAAAGGAGAAGTCATCTACACAACTTCTTGAGGTAGGATAACACCTTAGTTTATGTAAAACATTTAGCCAATATCTAAGCTAAGATAAAACGAATTGATTTGTGAAAACGTCTATGGAACCTCAGAAATTGATTGTGAGAGTAATTAGTCATTGCATTTCATGAAATGTGTTCAAGGAGGACATTTCTTATGTAGTTTTTCTAAAATTGCTATAAAAATGCATATTGAATTTTTTCCTATGAATGCAAAGTTAATTAAATGATCACATATCACATGTTTGACTTTGTTTATCGATATATATAGAATATGGTGTCAGAATAGTAATTTGTTCATGTGAACAACTTCTTAACATAGACATCACCATGTAAAATAAGTGAAAATCATGCTAAATTTTTTGCTTTGTTTGTTATCAATGTTGGTTATCTAAGCATTTACGCATTAAACATAGATTATCATGATAATTTTTAAAAAATGAAAAATCATGAAGGAAAAAATTTTATTGAAAGAACTCCCATAACTTAAACATAATGGCCTTGTTGTCTTATTATATGTATCTAAGAGTTAGGATAGTTAATGTAATTCTTCTTCTTTCTAAGTAGAATTAATGTTTGATAATATAGATTGAATGGAATATTTACTTCTTGATTATTACATGAATGGGCAAAGAATTTTGTACCATGATGAATAAAGAAATGTATAAAATTTAGGCTTTATTGTATATGACTCATATAAATCTATTGATTGAAATGTATTTTTGATTTGAGGCACTACAATAATGTTTGAAATTACTCACAAGTTTAGTTGATAGCATGACATGGTACAAATGGGTACTTCATTGCTAAAATCATGGATAAAAAATATATAAATTGTAATGTGATATAAATTATACGATTGATCAAGTAATAAATAATTTAAAGGCACTTGGAAATCAATAAAAAAAACTCTGGATAATGCTGCAGCCAACCATTTCTTTGTTTAAGGTTTACTTGTGAAGCATGGAACGATGGACTTAGCTAAGTTATAAGTGTCATTGGTTCAACCTCAAGGGAAACTAAATAGATTCTAAGGTGTGTGTTGTGCTTGGTTACTAGTTAGAAAGCCTTAGAGGGCTTAGTTTAAGGCCTTAGAAGAAAGCTACGTTATGCAAGGATATGATTGACAACTAAAGAGTTTGGTTATAGCTAAAGCTACTAAGGTTAAGGTTAGATGTTATGGTAAAGATTTTATGGATAATTAATAAAGTTCTGCATAGTCAAATTGTAACTTTAAGGTGCTTGGATATGAACATGTAGTCTAGCCTTGGAATCATGTTCAAAGGCATAAAAAAATCAATAAAAAAGTAAGCTATACCAAAAGATTATTATGACAAGCTCATGAAATAATTTTAATGAACCATTATACGAAATGCAAATTAGGCTTTAGTTAGCTAGGAACTTAGTCAATACTTTGCAAGAATGTGGAACAATTTTGAATATAAGAAATCAAGTTGTGCTAGGTTTGGCCATGTAATATGGGAAAGTTGTTGGATAGACCTTGGATTGAATAAGTTATTTGGGTAAGACTACAAGTAATTCTATTTAGGCTCTTAAGTCACATGATGACACTGTCAATGGTGTTTTGAGGGAATTTGTCAAGACTTAAGAGAGGCCTTATTGTTATTACGAAGATTATAGATTACATTGGGATCATAAGGGTCAGAGCGATACTTGTGCGAATCAAGACTTGTAGAAGATGATATCCTTTTGTTAGTTAGAAACTAATGTCATTCATTCATGAGATTAATCCTGTTGTTACATGCATAATTCATATTAGTGCTTAATAGTTTTATAGTACAGCTCAAAGATTCCTTGTTGAGCCACCTAGCACTCCCCTTTATAGCAAGATCAAGCTGTTAAAATTTGATTAAGAATCAAGTTAGAGATTATCAGAGTTAGTGAATTAGTTGAATAATCTATGTTATTTATTTCATAATTAATAATAACAAATTTGGTACTTATTTCTCATCAACCCTATTTTATTACATATATGATTGTATTTAATTATTTTACCAGACTCGGTCCTTACTATTTTTTTTCTATGAATCTTTGGTAGTTATTCATTACATTTTCTTAGTTAAGATTAGAATTGAGTGTTTTCATTGATTTTATGGAGTTTTTATTCATGTTTTGGTCTTGTGGATGACAAAATTTTTTTGATTCCTAGCCTGATAACATTTTTCTTGGAATTTTAAATACAATATGATAATATGATTCTTTATAATTTTGTTGTACTCATGGTTGTTTTTTTAAAAAATAATGTTTATTAATGTAACAAAATTTAAGAGATAGGTTATGGCAAAATGATATATATCTATCTATATATATATATATATGTGTGTGTGTGTGTGTGTGTGTGTGTGTGTGTGTGTGTGAGTTTATAATTGAATCTTTTTTATTAAGAATAAGTAATTATATGATCGATTGATTACAAATAATGGAAGTTTATTTTACTTTTAAAGGTTTATTTTTGCTATACTATAAAATGGGAAATGTTGTTATCCCGATGGCCTCATCCACAATCAAAGATATTTTGATGACAATAACCTTATTATGCGAGGTTTTAACATAATCATAAAGCTTGGATACTTTTTGCCTAGATAAGTGATGAAGAGGACCTTCAAAATGATGTTAACTAGTCCTATAAACTTGATTTTATGATGTAGACTCCTAACCTTGATGCTTTATTTGATTGCAACAAATCAAAATATTTATAATGAATTTTGCTGAGTAAATCTTTAAATTTTAGATAGCTAATGTGTTTCTTCATGGAAGATGTTAAAGAAAAAGTGCAGTAAATATCAAATCTGATGGAAATCATCTTGGTTGGGGCGGCAAGCCACAAAAACAAATATTTTCTATAAAATTTTATGTACTTCAAATTTTTTTTAGAATGTTAACTTAATTTAAAACATCTATATAAGATATAAAAATTAAATTCAAATTTAAATTAATCAACATAAAAAATGATTTTTAATTTTTAGTATCTTTCGTAATAATATCGTAATAATCTTAAGAATTATTTTTCTTGACTTTTTTCGTTCTTGTATTTATAATAATTGAGGAAATTTTAAAAAAAACTAATTCTACTAAAATTAAATAATCTATTCCTATGTAAATAGATGGAAGTACCTTGAATCAAGGCACTGCTCATTGGATTCATAAAATCAATTATTTGTTTTATAAGAGTTGTAGTGACTAAATCATGAATAAACTTGATAACATTGATCATGAAATAAACCACTTCTAAAGAGCAAATGCACCATTAGGGACTAACATTTAATGCTTTTTTTGCCATTGCTAACTTCTAAATTGCTATAGCGATTTAAGCTATCTAATCATGTAATTTTACTATCGAGTGATCATTGCCACAATTCCCTTTTTAAAGCAATAATTCTACTAATTGTGTAATCGCTCCATTAAATGATTGCATTGTCCATATTTAATTTACAAGTAAAATTAAATCTAGTCGTAATGTCACAATTCAAAACTAGCCATTCATACGAAATCAAAATTTCTAAACTACTATAGTTTATTCTTAATTGGACATTTGTGCAATTGTCACAATCAAACATTGCAAGATTATTTTAATCATGTTACTCCTGTGTTATGACTATTTTGATTAATATTTACTAGTTATAATTTTTTTTAAACAATATTAAGTTTTTAATTAAAAAACATCTAATTATTAAAAACATTAATTGGTTAGTTTTTTTAATAATTTTATTCATTAAGAATATTTATAAATTGGGTGATTATTGATCAAAATAAATTGATGAAAGTTTTACAAAATTCTAAAGAAACATTTTAAGTAATAACATTGAAGCCATTAACAGCTAGTGCTCATTGTTCCCAGTGTACGTTGTGCGCTTCTTCACCAATTCAAAATTCCTTCTTAAAATAAACAAAGCTCTCTTTCCATTTCTTTCTAGTTGATTAAATTAAGATACTTGTGTCTTGTTGAGCATTCGCTAGGCATAGGAGTTTCTTTGCACATTTTTAATTGCCACTTCCCTTTCCATTTCTTGCAAATATTACTTCATTATAAGGCATTTCTAACCTACGTTCTTTCTATTTAAATGCTGTGAGAGTTTGGCATACCCAATTTTCAACAAAAGTCCTATATAGATTATTGTTTTTTTTTTTTGCCTTGTTTTTTCTAGGATTGGATATAGGTTTGATTTTAGGATGAATAACCTAAACAATGCATAAGTAGAGTTTAAAATTTTTTTGAACTTACTATTGCACAATTTTCATAAAAAATTATTATTAAATAAAAATTAACATATTTTAAATGAAAATTAAAATTTTCATAATATTACTTTTAAATCTTTGTTTAAGATTATTACAAAATTTTTAAATCATTTTCTAAAAAATAGTTTTGCAAGAAACAAATATTATTTTTCTAATAATGTACCCATTCTCTTATTAAAGTACTCTTAACATGATGAAAATAGCCCATTTGCTTAAGAAAATGTACAAAACCCAATTGAACTAAAATGAGTAAGTTAAAAGGAAGGGACATAAAGAAGCACAAGAAAAACTTGTTGACATTTGAAATCGAGAGTTAATAACAAGGAGGGTATGTGGTAAACTTAAACAATAAATAAAGAAAAAACAAATTTGAGCAAAAGTTTTTATTTAATAAAATTTGAAATTGATCATTCATTAGTATTAATGGCACTATTTTAGGCATTCTTGATTTTTAAATTCATAAAAAGTTGCATTTTGACAAAAGTTTAAAGGAACTTCTCAATCAAACATCAAAGAGATAGTGAGGTGATAGCATTTTTCAAGTTTATGTTAGCATGATGACACTTCCAACATGATTCCAGCAACACATTCTTGTAAGCATGCTCCTCTCCCTTAATTGGTATATCTCATGTGTGCATTTGCCTCGTGGTCATTTTTTATATTGAATATGAGAAATTTTTTTATCTTCACTAATAACAATAGTGCTAATCTCTTTTTCCAAAGTGTGAACAAAAGGTTATGTTTGACGATAATGGTGTCTCTAAAAAGGTTGCTTACTTCAAACTTGCCCTAATAGGTAATATTTTCAATTGGATTGCCCAACATGGAATTGAAAACAATTGGCATCATTGACTCTATTGCAAAGAAGTAAGGATGAGCTCCTAGAATTTTCACTAAAATTGGAAAATATTTGATGTTGGATGCACAATATTTTGATAATTGTAGTCTTTTAAATGAGCGTCCTCAATTGGTTCCAAATTTTTGGCTCAATAGTAAAGATTTGAAAGCTCTGGTGTGGATCTCAATAGAGCACCACCCAAACAACTTGGTCAATAAGTAGGCCATATTCTTAATCATGTTAATAGTTAGCAAGTAATTAAAAGTAATGTTATGACAATAAACTTAACAAGGCCCCATGGGGCTCTGGTCTTCATATTGGTCAATCTTGCTAAAAGTCTTCCTTTATATATAAAAATCTTTAGAAAGAACGGGTGCAACAATGGATTTTAGAGAAATTTGAAGTAATAAAAATTTTTTGAAATATTTTTGAAGCAACTGTAAGCAAGGATTCTCAATAGTCCAACACAAGTAAGAAAAAAGTTCTAAACTCTTGTATGTAAGAAATGAAGAAGGTGAAACAATTCCAATTAGTGAAGTAATAAGCAATATGAAACTTCAAACTTTTGTAGCGATCAAAGTAGAAAACAATATAAACACCCCACTACATCGCACAACATTAGCACAAAAAAACATAATTGAAATATGAATAATATATCCAACAAATACATGATCAATTTCAATTAGCAATTGTAAAGTAAGAGTAAAAAATATCAATCTAATTTGAAACTTAGGAAGGACTTGTAGCTTAAACATCAAGTAGACATTCAATCTCTCAAAACGCTTAAATAAAAATCTCTAGGAAAAAGCAAGACTCTTAATCTCTCTAAGATGGACTCGAATAGTTTCACAGTAGTTAATAATAACATGTCAATAAGAAAAGTCACTAAATGGAATGTCAAAGAAATGATTAACCTAAAAATGACTAGAAGAAGCTTTCAAGAATGTTAAAACATAAGCATTATAGAATGTAATTATTAATGTCCTACTTTTCAACATAAAGGATGTAGTTAGTTGTATAATTGCTTGATGCTTACTTACATGATCAGATTACACAAAATTAAGATAATTATGAGGATGAAATGCATTGCAAGTAGTAGAAAAATGGACATTCTTTGTAGGGACTAAATTTTCATTATTGTGAAGTGACATTTCCAACAAAGCATAGGTGTTTCAATTATAACACTTACAATGTTGAAAATTTAAAATTTGGAATATTTTCTTCACATGGTGATACGTAAATGGTGTGTTACCATTTTGTGTATGCCAACAACTCTTTTATTCATAGAATAGATCTTTGAAGGGACTTAAGATTGATTATGGAGGCCAATTATCTTCTCTGAATGGAAAGGACCCTCAAGTGTCTTTACTAAGATTAAAAAATATAAAGGTCACTCTTGTGGGCAGAACCCTTTTGAATCATGATTTGCTCAAAGCCTTCATAACATACTGGCTTAACATATGAACAAGTTCTTATTATACAAATCTCTATTATTGATCATTTCGCCATCAGCAATTAAATCTAAACAAGTTAGATTCGAAAGCACTTTGATTGAAAGCATAGAATACTTCCCAATGGTTGCTTAGTGTTGGAGTCTTCCAATTCCTAGGCTAGGAAAGAGGGTCGTAGCTCGCAAGTTAAGGAGAGCTAAAGCACACCATAAAGAATGGAGTAAAACAAAAATTTGTCATATATTTTTGAATATTGAAGAAAAAGAATAACATGTTATGGAGAATGTATAACACTTCAAAGAGTAACAAACGAGTTGTCAATGTTAGAACTAACAAATGTTAGGATAAACTAAACGTGGTTATTAAATGGAGGAGATGTAAGGAGAAGATATATGGGAATAGTAAGGGAAACTTTTTTGGAATTCTAAAGGATATTTTAGAATTCTAAATACCACAAAAAATACAAAATGCATACAAAAAATTCTCACAAAAAATAAACAAATTGACTTAAAGCACTGCAAAAATATTTAAAATAATTTTTTCATAAATTGTCACATGCATTTTAGGAAGTAGTAATGGCAAACGTTGATGTAATGGGCAATGCATGGTGCCACATGGGTTAATCGATGCTGCACTATAGGTTCAAATTTTAATGAGTAGCACAGTGGAGAGGCACTGACACTTTGAGTCGCTTTGGGTCAACGTAGATCGAAGAGAGTTAGCACAACTTGATGATTCAAAACTTATGGTGGGGTTAACAATGGCTATCAATGGTGAATGACAATAATAAAACCCCCAAAAAAAAATTTAAGCCCTTTTTAAATCACATTTTAAGAAACTTTGATACTAACAAACTTGTGAGATGGTTGAACTGAATACATATACTGAATATGAAGAATAAAATTGCTAAAAAGTTTTAAATTGTTCTTTAAATAAATTAAACTTACCTATAAATACAAATAAATTTATGCATTAATTAAAATAAATTGAAATATACAATAAATGAGGGTCTATTATAATTGATCCTCACAATGACATTGAAGACGAAGTCTAATGAGAAATATAGTCGCCAATCTTAATAGGGCACCAAGTTCGAATAGAACTAATACATCTTTAACTTGAACTTCTACATCTTGTACAGGATGCTATTGGATGAGATGTATAAGAGTTAAAATAAATGTATTGTGCACATTAAGAATGGTGATAAAAGCACAAATGTCCTCCACATAATGTTCAATAATAAGCAAATGATACGTAATATGTAAAGGCTTGAAGATCCAAGTGGGAGTTGGGACTTAGAGAAGGATTTAATTGCTAAAAATGTTGTGGATTCCTTAACATCACTCTATTCCTTACAAAGAAAACTGAGAGGTTCTTTGCTTTTTGATTTTTAGAGTAACTAAATAGTAATATGATGCTAATGTAGCTAGTTAATTTGGAGAATATACAACAAATTTTTTTTTGATGGATTCTTCATGTGCTTTGAAATTGGATGGGTTTCATGTTTTATTTTACAAGCTTTGTTGGTCCATATTTTAAGATGAAATTTATGATTCCATCAATGATTTTCTTATTGGTCATGCATCACATAGAGAATGTAGTAGTGCTCATTTAATTTTTCTTTTGAAGATTAATTACAATACATCTTTCAAAGACTTTGTGACAATTGGATATATAGTTTCTCAAAAATCTACTAAGTTGTTAGTAGTTAGCCTATAGTGTTTCCTACCTACTGTCATCTCCATGGAGCAATCAACTTTACAAAAGAAATAATACTTTCATAACAGCAAGCTAATGCTTTAGGTGAAGATCGAAGTTAGTAGCTATATTTTTAAGCTAGGATTTAAGATTGTGTTCAATAATATATTATAAGGAAAATAAATACTAGACAAGTTTTACTTCAATAATTAATTTATTAATCCAATCATGAGTATCTATAATATAAGTTGGTTGATAGTCGTTATTAACAAAAAAAAGGAAGTGGTTCCATCTAGCTCTCCCATCAACTAAAGCGTGGTAGCCCTCTATCTACATTTCCTCTCCATAGCAAAAGCACTAAGAAGATGTTTAAAATCTACACAAACAAAGTAAAGTGAAGCACTAGGCAACTCGAAGTGGTTGTCAACCAAAGTCCCATTTGTGCTTTGTAGAATACATTATTCTCTTCTCAAGAGGTGAGAAATGCTCATTCAAAAATGTCAAATTATTCTTCTCTAATCTCTAAGACACAACAAGTTTATAGATTAATGTGCAAAGGATCTTCTTTATAAGATGTACAAGAATGAAACATAGTAGCAGAATATCATCGAGGAGCTCTTCCTTCAAAAAAGATGCAAATGTACAAACATTAAACACAGTAGTAGAATATCGACGAGGAGCTCTTCCTTTAGAAAAGATGCAATCTTCCAATCCCTTAATTCAAAAGCTCATTATTCAAAGGATGGAAATAAGAGGTCCACTTCAAACACTAGATTGACATAACATGTAATACGAAATTACTCTCAATGGAACGTAGTATTTGTTAGTCATGTCCTCTAACTAATAAAACTTTATAATCTTAACATCTTATCTTTTCAATAATAATATTAATTTTTTAAAAAATGTGACAAATTGTTTCCTTTGGGGTGTTATTGATTTGGAGAGCAAGCACCATTTGGTTGCATAGAACAAGATAGCTTCCCTTATGAAATGTATGGATTACTGGTTAAGAAATTGAAGGATTTTAATGATGCATAAAATGTAGAGGATTTTTATAGGGTCTATACCTCAAACATTATCTATTTTAGATACATGAAATGTTATCTCCTTAATAAAAAATGCTATGGTGTATGCTCAATGACTTGGAATCTAATAAAGAGAATCATTTTCACTATTTTGTATTTTGCAATATGTGGAACAAAAGATAAGGATGGAATCATTTATTGGACCCTCACCAACGATGGTAAATTTGCTATTAATTTAGAATAAGATAATCTTAGAGGTGATTAATTGCCTTATTCATATGTCAAAAAAATAATGTAGAATAATTGTCAACCTTCCAAAATGTCTCTACTTATGTGGGGACTCCTAAAAAACTAATTACATTTTGATAATATCTTAAGGGTGTTGAATTCTAATTTATAGACAAATGCCCTTTTTGTCTATATTGGGACTCTCAATTGAATCTTATGGAACCCATTTGCAATTAATTATGGCATTAAACAAACCCAACAACATGATTCATGAAATGCTTCTACCATGGTGGAAGTGTAGTCACAACACACGGTGGCTATTGAGGGATTTAGTTTTCTACCATCTCTCATATACTAAAATTTGTAGAAGATATAAATTCAAAACAATTAATTATTCAAATGTTCCATATTCCTTGATAGAGTTCAACATAATACTTATGCAATTTTGAAATGTTGTCTAATTATGCAAAGAAGTTTAATGGATCCTTAAAAGCTAAAATATTCATTTCTTCTCTAATTTTTTGAGATCAATTGTATAATAAAAAATTTGTTTAATGGATTCCCTTAGTATTGGATTTAGTCATATTTAGTTCTAATGTATTAACTGTAATGAGCCAAGGCCTTATAGCTTGTGTTTGTGTGATTGGAGACTACTTGCTAGAGCTATTAAAGCACTTGAAATTTGTATAGTATCTAAAAAAATATATAAATTTAATCCTTTGAAAAACTATTTGTGTTTAAACTTATGTGATAATTTTGGGATACATAAACATCATTATAGAATTAAAAAAATAATCGATCACTATAATGTTCCAAAAAAGCATTGGAATCCCTTGTTATATCTTTATTCTAATAAATAGATGAATCAATTTCATTTTGAAGTAGTTTAACTCTAACACATATTCAGGGAAGGAAATGAAGTAACAAACTAGTAGGCTTACATAGCTAATAACTGTATTCATTTAGAGCTTTTAAGCTCAAAACAATTTCCAAAAGTTTGTAAAGCTTTGATTAAGCTTGATGAGGAGACATGTCGATATGGTGATCATAAGGAAATTCATCCAACTAATTTCTCCATAATTAAATGCATGAAATGCATTCAAATGATCATTAAGGTTTACTTGATTTGTTCTTGCACAAATTAGTAAGCATTTGGGGTTAAAAACAAAGAACTAAAATCTTGGGAAACCACTAGATTTTATCATGTAACTTTTATTTTAGCTTAAGACAACAAATTTGATAAACTACTTTAGGTTCATATAACTTATGTCAAGTTAGTCATATTCTAGAAAGAAATGAGTGAACCTATTTGACATGGCTCATTCATAATTGGGAAACAACTGTTGACATAATCCCTTAATATTTAGAAATGATAACTATTCTTCTTATATCTAAGATCATGACATTTTTGTTTAAAAAATAATACAAATCGAACCCACACCATTATATGCCAATCAAACTTGAACTTGATTCCAGCAAAAATGTAAAAGAAAGCTTCATAGAATTATGACTACTTTTGCTAAAGTAAATTGAGTACATATTGCATTACAATTACATGAAAAATTTTTTTGTAGTATTAATACAATAGCAAATTTGTGAATTAGGAAGCTACCAAGCAAACTTACTATTCGTTTTACGAATAAGTTATGCAAAGACTAACAAAAACCCATCTTTTTCTCAACAATTTCTTTGTCATTTAATCTAATTGCTAATGTAATTGTTAATCAATTTTAGTTACACAACATGATTGTATAGCCTCATCATCTAGTAGTCCTTGATCTTTCGCTAGCTCATCCTCCTAATCAACCATATGTAGAGACTAGTTCAATGGCATTAGCTAAGTATGATGGACTTAATTCGACAAAACATTGGTCTCACTATTAATTTAGAATCATTAGAGAATTTATTTGGATTCTTTGAACCTTTATCATTGCTTTGAATCATACTAATATGGTCATTAATGACTATGCAAATATAGGACACTTATCGACTACTTCAACATGTGTGGTTACAAATTTCATCTCTGTATTGAGTTATATCTTACTTCACAACAATCACTAGTAAAGTAGAAACATAACACAAAACTTTTACATTGGTCCAAAAAAATTTTATAATTTTTAAATACTCAATATGGATTACTCCAATGCTAAATAATTTCTTGGCACGCAAAAGATGATTTCTTAATTAGCCTAATATAACATTTCACATCAAGAATGTCATCTTCTATGAACATTCTTAATCTTGATCAATCAGATCTTTTTTTATGGTTCATCTTTGTGTGAAGGTCATTCAAATATTACCACTCATTAGAATTGATTAGACAAATATGGTGGCTCTAATTTATATTTTTTACATCCAACATTCATAAAATCTATCAATGTAGTACAATATATGTTCATAGAAAGATTGTTATCACCTAAAAATGTGGTATGACATGAACCGTTTGAATTTCTCTAAAAACCCTTTGATTTGTGTCAGAATATTTATTTACAATAGTACACTAGTATGTTAATCAAATTTATCCATTCAGGCACATTGTCTCAATTTTCATTGTTCAACTCCTCAATTAGCTTGGTTTACTATTCATCAATCTTTTCATAAGGTCTTTAGCAATATGGTTCTCATCATGCAATATGACAAGTCCTTACACAAAGGTTAGTCATTGCATTCTTTTGTGCTTTCATAAAATTTCAATTTATAACTTATGTAGAATCTATAATAGTCACTACATATACCTATATGCATTAGAATCATTCCAACCAATAAATTCAATTGGTGATACTGATACTTAAACTAGACACTCTATATCACTAAATAGCAACTAGTTAGCAAATGACATTAACGTGCATCAACACAAGAAAAACTTATGGATTGTCATCCTCACACCCAAATATCAATAGGAGCCTTTAGAAGTCTTGATAATAATAATAATAATACATTTTATGTAATAAACTATAACTATTGCAACCTGCAATAATTAGTAATATCTTTTTCATAAAAGAAAAGTTGAGAAATGGTCCACATAGCCTTCAAATGGTGGAAAAGATGACTAAGTGATTTTTAGAAATATTAAATACTTATAATAAATATAAATAGAACTATATATCTTATGATTAATATAATCATTCAGTAATGAAATTACATATCATTATTTAATAATTCAATGTTTTGAAAACCTCAAATTTTCTCATTATCACCAATAAAGCCATGTAATTATTAAGGAAGCTATGGGGATCTTTTATATCATCAACATAGCTTCAAAAATTATACAAGCTTTTGATATCCACATTCATATCATGCCAAACATCATCTGTAATAAAATTACACAATATGTCTTCTTTGAAGAGAAAATCGTAGAGATTTTTTACTTTAGAATTATGTAATAGGTTAGAACCCTTTAAAAAATTCATTGTGTAGTTATGTTCTAGCATCAAAAAAGCATTAGTAAGGTTGTGACATAGTAGCATGCCATACATCACGCAAATATTCAACTTGGAGACATACTAGTTCACTATTATTTTAGGACATTTTAAGTTTGGAACCTCTACTTTAAGTTAGTCTCCAATATTATTCATATTGTGGGAGACAATTACATATAATCTTTATTTATTGCACTTTTTAAATTTTTTTTATAAAGTTTTGAGTTATTTGTATTTATAATTTAGTTTAAGTCATTTGGAGATCGATTAGTAGCTTTTCAGTTGTTTATAACTTTAAACTCTATCTAAGACATTCATACAATAGTATGGTAATTTTGATAGTAAAAACATTGTTTCAAATGACTTTACCATGGCTTAAAATTGAGTATTCGGTCGCTTTTTACTACTACACATTTTCATCTTTCAAGTTTAACAATACTAGTGTCAATTTGAGTGGCCTACTTGTCCCGCCTTGAGTCTTCAAACTCATTGATCAGCTCAACACACACTCACTAGCGTTTATCTGCAATCCATCAAATTTCATAACCTATCAACACATGTCGACCTATCAGCTCGTGCTGGTCTGCAAAATAGACTTGAGGTGTAACTATTTCTGTTCGCCTATGCTGCACTAATCATGTAAGCCACCTTCTTACCTCTCACTTCACTAACATCAAAACTTCACATGACAATTTGGGAGTTTCTTATGCCAAATGAATTTTCCATCATTTCGAGGAAAATTTTTGGTTGAATTCAAATTATGTTTTTTAGAATTTTGAGGACCATTTGAATTCTGAAAATGTACTTTAGAAATCTAATATGTTTCCATAGTATTTCAATAATATCGTTTTATTTCCTAGCCAAACAAATTATCATTGTAGCTTTGAGATCTTTGTAAATAATGATGCTTACAATATCATGATTAATCTCATTTGAATGAAATAACAAACTGATACCACTAAGCTAGTTTAATAGAATCATGTTGCGTATATTCAATATAACAGTGTGATTCTAAAGATAACCTAGAAGGAGAGTGAAATGCTAAAAAAAGAGAGATCCTAACATATTATTCAATATTCACAAGAGCATCAAATCTCTAAGAATGCTCTTAATCACTTAATCTCAATCTTTTGAAAATTAATCATCTGATAAAAAATTCCTAATTTG
Source organism: Vanilla planifolia (assembly GCA_023846275.1). NCBI lineage: Eukaryota > Viridiplantae > Streptophyta > Magnoliopsida > Asparagales > Orchidaceae > Vanilla > Vanilla planifolia. The sequence continues at coordinate 287,478 of JAIUJO010000160.1, read as the reverse complement.
TCATAATGAACAAGTGATTTTCGTATTTTTTCATTGTAAGAACTCCACTTGCGCACCTTGATACTTCACCGCTAACTTGAGTATTTTATATGTTGGTTAAAACTACTTTTTCTTTAAGTTAACATCCATTATGTTAATGATCAATGTACGTTTTAAGTTTCTAAGAGAGCTTTTACTTGTGTAATGATACTAAGATTTGTTATAATAAACCTATAGAACCTTTGGGCAGGCCTTTATAAATATATGTTGCATGAACCTAAGAACTTTTCAATTATCTATGACCTAAAAAAAAGTTTTGAAATATCATCATATATTAACTTAGTATCAAAGGATGGCTACCTGTAAGAATTTCGTATAATTTGTAATTTAGTATTATTTTTTTTTTTAATTTTATGCATTTTTAAAAGCTAAATGGATTAAACATTATATCAAAAACACAAAAAAATTTTAAAAAAATCATATTTTGAACGTTGAAGCTACAACATGTATTTATTTATGTGTTCTTTTACTACTAGATTTCAAGGTTTTGTTTTTTATGAACTCATATTACAAACAATTTTTCAAACCCAACTATTTATGACTAGTACATCTATAAAGTAATATAAAATGTCTAATTCTCAACCAGTCAACCATTTATAGGCCTAATAATATAACATGTAATTCTAACACTAATTCATTCTATGCAAGAGCTAAGAGAAACTATAGTAACATGCATAGAAAATAATAGAACAATGAAATGAAAAAAGATGTGGTGAAAGTCATATATTAACTAGGCATATGATATGTGACCCTAAAGTGAAGAAAATATCTTTTGAAAATGAACCTAACCAAATGGAATGTTGGCCTTGGTGTCAAGCTACCCCACATACCCGTGATTGCTGACATTGTAGGGATAACAATCACTAGGTTCACATGGTTAAAATAAGAGTTGCAACATTTGATGGTAGTTTAGACCCTTAAGCAAATCAAATTTGAAAAATGAGAATACAACATTATTTTAAATGATATGATCTCAGTAAATATCAAAAGTACCAATTTTCAAAAGCTTAGTATCATATCACATACTATAGTATTTATTCACATATTAAAAAAGTAATTTTTTGATAAGCATGCTTTACCTTAATCATGGAAAGAAATCAATGTCCTTGCAAGCTAAATTTTGCTCAATTCTTTTTTTGATGAACTTTTGGATAAATCACATCATTTATCCTAAGGTTCAAAGACTTCTAACAAATAAATTGCTAAATTTGAGGATTATATGCTTTAATGTGGTGCCTTGGAGCTAGATCAAGTAAAATTATTTTTATTTTGAGTTAGGCTGAGAGAGTATTCAATTTAGTTATCCCTGATAATTAGTATTAGTTTAGAAAAGGCATATAAAGTAGCTTATGATTTAGAATATCAATTACTTATAAGAGTTAGATTCCTTTGACCACTTCACACCCAAAAATTCATATCACTACTTCTACTATTCTACTACTTGTACTATAGGAACAAACTCTATCTCTTCACTAATACTATTAACTCATTGAATTCAACTCATGGATAAACCATCTACAACTTCTAGAGTAGAGTGTTATCTTTGTCATAAGAAGGGCATGTCATAACAAAATATCCTAAGGGAGCCCTACACATAAACATAAAAAGAAGGAATAAAAGAATGTATTAAGGTTAAGAAAAATGAGGATATATAGATAGATGAGGATGTTGGAGTGGACTTACAACTACTAAAATAAAGAATTTAATATATTACACCACCTGTAATTATTGTGAGATGTAGTTTGATTACACTAGGAATAAGTAATATTTGTTGGCAAACTAAAATCTTTTATACTCCATTAGAATTAAAGAACAACCTAGTAAGATCATTATGGATAGCAATAGTTGTATCTTTGTTATATCAGAGAATGCTACCAAAAAGATAGGTTTCACATTCATAGACCACCTCCACTATACATAGTATCTTCAATCAACAAAACATCAATTTCTACAAAAACAATTATTGCATTGCTTTCAAGTTTTGTCAATATTTCAAGTAATTATGATGTAATGTTTTCCCAATATAATTAGGTGGTCTTATTTGAGAAATACCTTGGTTATTCAATTGAGATGTTACTTTAAATGGAAAAGCAAATACCTATACTTTTAGATAACAAGGAGTAAGGATCACAAAATACCATTTTCCTCCCTCAAAATTAATTTCTAACCAAAATACTACAAAAAGAAGATAAAGAGAAAGAAAAAGTAATTTGTCATTTCACTAATTAAGATTGTGAGGGATATAACCAGTGGTAAAGTTATCTAGTTTGTAACAATTCAGGAAGCCATTATTAGTATAACCACCCCACCACCCATGGTCTAATTGTTGTTAAAGGAATTTGTGAAGGAGTTTTCTAATGACTGACTAAACACACTCTAGTTATTATAAGATATTCAGCATGTTATAGATCTATTTCCTAACATTTCACCATCATATTCAGTAAATTATTAATTAAATGTATTGTCTCAAGTAGAACTTATTTGATTTGTAAATGAGCCATATCAATATAAATTTTTTATGAAAAGTATTAGAGCATGTGCTAGCCTCAATTTGTTTTCTCCAAAAAATGGTGAAACATGGTGGATGTACATAGATAGTCATGTCATTAACAAAATAATGATTAAGTAAGATTTCCAATTGATATGCTCTACAATTTGCTAGTTCAAATAGTTGGAGCCACCATATTTTATAAAGTAGATCTCTAAAGTTAATATTATTATATTATACTTTGCTTAGTGACTAGTAAGGGTTTTCGTTTTATACCACCAGTATTTTTTAGAAATCATGATAATAATGCACATGTTACTTTTTTCTTCGATGTGTCCATCACATTTTAAGCTCTTTGTTCATGTGTTTCTTTTAGTAACATTACAATGTGCTTATCTTGTTTTATTTAAATTACTTAAATCATCCTTGACTAACTAGATTGTGCTAAAAATATTTTATCAAGTAATCTATTAAGCCATACAACAATTTGATCAAATATTTTGAACCATTACATTTGTGAGGAACAACAATCATAAGCATGTAGCATCAAATTCATCCACATTCTAATTCAACTCTATGTTCAAATTTTACTATCTAGTCCACTATTAAGCTAACACAAATTCATTGAATGATCATTTGTTCTTTTCTTGTCTTACAACAAAGAAAGATAACTAAAATACTAAAATGATTTATATAGTTCTAAATGCACTCCATGTTGTGTGGTTTTAGCAAGATGAGCATGAGTTTGTTCAAATAAAATTTTTGATTCCTTAAAAGAAAATTTAAAGAAACGGTTTAAACTAAGTTGTTAATGAACTTGAGTACATCTTTAAAATTGGATATTACCAAATGTTACTTTTCTTTTAAAACTAATTAATTCTATTTTAAAATAAATTGATTTTCTTAAATAGAAAATTTTAATGAAAATTACTAATGAAAATTAAAAAAAATTAAAAAAATAAATACTTAAATGATTATTAAGTATTTTGATTTAAAATCAAGTCTACACTTACCACTAATAAAGATCAAGTAAAAATATAGCAATAAGTATAACCCTTTCACTATAAGATGATTACCTAAAACCCTTACAATAGTGAAACAATAGAAATAAGCTACTTTTCTCTTATAACAAAATAAATTTGAAAAATAAATAAAATAATTCATTGACACAAAATTGAAATTAATGCAAAAAGAACCAATAATTAAAAAAATTAATGAGCTAAAAGTGTTTTAATTGAATCTATTAAAAATAAAGAAAACTAATAACTTCATTGAATTGATAAAAAAGTAGTGACTAAGACTTCAATGATTGGAAGACACAATGTAAGGAAGTGAGAATGAGCACTAGATGCTAATAACTTGAACGTCACTACATGAAACTTTTTCTTCAAATTTTATAAAAAATTTTATTACTTAAATTGTTTATGAATTCACCTATTTATATATAACTTTAATGCTTAGAAATATTTTCCAAATTGATTAATTAGTAAAAAATAATAAATTAAAAAATCTTAGTAGCTCAAAAGAACTATTAAAGAGCTGCTACGTTTTAGCTGCTCCATTAGAAGCCTCTTTAACCTCTTTATTCCAAAATACATGATTAGATAACTGGACTAAACAAGCACTAATTACAAATTAGGATTTCATCTGGACTACTATATTTGAGTTAGGATCTGATGTTTCGATCACAAATTTATGCCATTAGATGACAAATGTAATTATATGTATAAAGGTGGGTGTGAATACAATTATTTCATTACATAATTGTGCAATTTGACGGCAAAATAACCACCACAATTCAAATTACAATCACATGAAATAGATGCAGGTTTAACTCCTATATTACATGAATACTAGATCATTAATTCTTTCTATCAGTTTTCCTTCTCTACATAATTAGCATATTGTTTGGAGTTAGGTACCCCTGATTTGCTCTAAAGTACTTTCTCTATTGTCAGTACATTCATGTTTAATTAAATATGGATTTGTGAGTTATATGTTGAACTCGAACTTTTTGAAGAGTTTTGGTGTAATTTCTCCATCAAATAAGTCCATCTAATCATATTTTGTTTGGTTACCCTTTCGCTTAGATGATGGTATTCTTCAATCATTCTGTTAGTATTTAAAGATAAATTTTATTAATATTTGGAAGATAGATTTAGAGTTCTAACCCAATCAATTGACTTAATATATTAGAAAGTGCTCACAAAATTATATAATTTATTTTAAGAATCATGTACAAATGAAATCAAGGTATTTAGTGTACTAAGTACTAATCAAAGGAGAATGACATAATTATATGCCATAACAACTACCTTCATCGTGGCTTATCTTCAACTAAATTTAATCAAGTTAAGAACTTTTAAATCATACATAAAGTTAGGAAAAGTTTAGAAACAACTTTTGAAGGTACTTTGTAAGTTAAAAAATGTAGATAAATTTTCTTACACATGACTTTGAGATCTTCAAAATAAATTTTCGATAAACTATAAATAAGATGTTTATCTGATTTACTAATATTACGAACAGATTAGAAAATCTTAGAAAAGTACTTCATAATATAAATATTGTATGAAAAGTAGCAATGATTCCATCCAATGCGTATGATCCGCTTGCCTCAACAACAAAGGTAACGAAAGACATAGTAAGCTCATGTTGGATGATTTACTTAAAGAATTATTAACAATAGAAATTTAGATGAATAGAAGAGTTAAAAAGGAGGCCTCGATGTAATAGCAAAGCAAAGCGCAAGGTAAAACGAACCATTATCTTTTATGCCTAATTGGTACAATATCTATCTTTTCTATGGACTTGGATTAAAAGGTAAATTTTCATGATAAGGGCTTAGATAAAAATTTGACAAACATTTTTTGTACAAAAAAGAGAATGGAGGAGATGAAGACGCAAAGATACTATGATTGTAGTGAAATCTGTTATATTATACAAAATTATCCATAATTCAAATACATCAAAAATGGATAAAGAAAAAGAAGAGAATGAAAAAGAAGAAAGATTTTCAAGCTACTTCGTTGCTTAAGAAGAATTAGACTTCATAACTTCAAATACTGAAGAGGTCGGAATTACCTGCTTCATAGCAAATGATGATGAATCAAGTGCATCGAGTGAAGAATAAAAAATTGAGATTAGCTCATTGTCTTGTGATGTTTTTGGAAATAATTACATAGAAGCCATTAGTGTTTTAACTTCTTTAACATTTATGCATAAAAATTTAAAAACATTTTACAAAGAAATAAATAATTTCTTTTATATTTTACTATGAGAGATTACAAATAAATTAAGTGATGAAAATGATTCCATGATGATTGAGAATACTTCTTTAAAAAAAGAAATTATGAGTTGGAAAGTAAAAATTTATTCTATTCAACATGTAAACTTTTCTAATGTTTCTAATGATGTTTATTTTTCTAAAAATAAATGCGTGATTGCTTAATATGCTTAACATTTCAGATATTACATACTTTTATAGTTGTAGAAAAGGTCATACTCTTAAGGATTGTCAAATTGAGAAAATTTTTTTTAGTTCAAAACCTTGTTTCAAGTGACTACGCCAAGCTTGCTTGGCTTCCTAAGGCAAAAGTATATAGAATTTAAAATAAGTTGCGTTCATAACTGTTATATAGAGATATAGTATTTTTGGAGGATTATAAGTTAGAAGTAATACATTTTGAATTGATGCATGCAATAAAGTAAGACAAAACTTACATTTTATGAATATTTAATAAAAATTTTGCAATTTATGTAACTATGTATGGAGAAAAAAATTAAAATCTAGCTCTTGAGAGTTGGATAATCAAAGCTGAAGACATATGACTAAAGAGCTACCAAAGTTTATCTCAATAAGACACTATCTAAATAGATAGGTAACACTTGAAGAAAAGTCTAAGAAGAACATAAGTAGAATTGGCCACATAAGATGTTCTACATTAAAGAAAAAAAGCAACATAGCTGTAGTTAGAATTCTTATTAAGCCAAGCAAAACTAGTTGAAAATGTATGAATCATGCAAAAAAGGAAGGCAAGATAAATAAATCTTTTAAACCTAAAAATTACTTAACAACTAATAGACCATTAGTTATAGTTTATTTATACTTTTTTAGACATACAAAGAAATAGAATTTTAGAGGAGAAAAATAGAATTTTTATTATTAATTATTCTTCTAGATATAAGTACATTGTATTTCTTAAGCAATAGAGTGTGGCATTCAAAATCATTTTTAATTTAATAAAAGTGATAGAAGAGAAATGCTATCTCAATTTAAGTTATATTCAAAGTCATAATATCAACGAGTTTAAAGTTGAGTGCATCAAATTAGTTATCCTTATTCACATCAACAAAATGACTTTGTAGAAAGAAAAAAATAAGACCTTAGAAGAGATGGACAGAACTATGTCAATGGAAAACAACCTACCAATATATGTTTGGGCTAAGGAAATAAACAAAACTTGTTATACAAAAAATAGAATTAATTAAAGGCCAATATTTAAGGAAATCTATTTAAGAGTTATTTAAAAATAAGAAATTCAGTGTTAGCTACTTTCATGCATAACTTTCGTAATGAAAGAATCAACTTGAACAAGTTTGATGGAAAGGTATGACTAGAAATTTTCAAGGCATACTCTTCTTTAAGGAAAGCGCAATGTTTACAATGTGGATACTCTAAATCCAAGATTCACATTAAATAAAATCAATTAAACTAGAAGTTAACAAAGGATTTAGCAGTAGAGCCTGAATGTGAGAAATTGATAACAGTGTATTTGTATCTTTCACAAAACTAGTACCTAAAGAAGAAGCCCATAAGGTTGACTATTAGGTTTAAGTAATAAAAGAAGAGTAAAATTAGTTTGAGAGAAAAAAATTGTGGGAACTAGTTCAAACGTTTAGTAATAAACAAGTGATGGGGACCAAATGGATATTTAAAAATAAATTAGATATTTTTTAAAATAGAGTGATCGTTGGAAACAAAGCTTGACCTATTATTGCTAAAGGTTATAACCAAGTTGATGGTATATGTTTTGAGGACTCATTCATATTGGTAATAAAATTAGGGGTCATTAGAATTCTCTTTGCATTTTCATGTCATAAGAATTTTAGATTATTTGAAATAGATGCAAAATATCAATTTTAAAATAAGATAATACAAGAACAAATGTGTGTTGAACAACAACTATATTTTGGGACCCATGCAGATGATCATTATGTATATAAGCTTAAGAAGGCATTTTATGGCCTTAAGTAAGCTCCTCATTCATGATATCATAGATTGACAAATTATATAGTTGATAGTGATTTTAGGAAAGGAAAAATAGATAACACAATATTCTTAAAATCTGTAAAAAATCATTTCTTGCTTGTACAAGTTTATGCTGATTACAAAACTTTTAGAAGCATAAATGAAAGTATGCTTAAGGAACTTAGTGATTTAACCACATGGGAGTTTGAGATAAGTATAATGGGTGAGATGAATTTCTTCTTTGGGTTACAAACTATGTAATGAAAGATAAGATTTGTTTTTTATAACCTAAGTATTTAAAATATTTATTCAAGAAGTTTGAATATGAAATATGAAGCATAAGAAGATTCTAATGAATCAGTCATTGTATTTAGATTTAGATGAAATTAAGAAACACAATAATAAAAAAGTTTATGAAGAACTTGTTTGATCTTTATTATATTTTATGATTAGTAGATTGCACATCTTATTTAGTGTTAGCTTATGTGCTAGATTCCAACAAAATCCTATGGAAAGCCATCTAAGGTGGCTAAATTGATCTTCAAATATGTAGAATGTATAATTAACATAAGTTCAAGACATCATAAAAATGTTCATTCATGAGATCTTATAAGTTTTATAGATTAAAACATTGCAAGCTCTAAGGAAGATAAGAAAGAACCTCAGGTGCATGTTAATTACTAGGAAATATTTTAATTTCCTAGTCAAGAAAGAAGAAAAAATTGCATAGCCATATTGGCCACAAAAGTCAAGTATATAGTGAACAAAAGTTGTTTTGCTCAAGTGTTATGTTTGAGACAACAATTTTAAGATTATTGTTTAGATCTCTTGCATGTTCCGATTAGAATAGATAATACTACTTCCTTGGCTTTAGCAAAAAACTAAGTTCATCATTTTAGAAGCCAACACATTGTAAAGGATACCACTTTATTAGTCATCAAGTAGCTAAAAGCATAGTAAAATTCACATATGTTCCTACCAAAATCAAATTAGTAGACATAATCACAAACATCCTGCCAATCGATCAATTTCAAATCATAAGACAAAATTAGGTATAATAAAAGTTTTCTAAATTATACCTGCCATTTTATAACATTAAAATGGGATAGTTATCATGATTTAAGTAAGTGAGAAGGAACATGTAGTAAAGGAAAGCATGAATTATGTGGGAGCAAAACATTTTCTTTTTTATTTCCACTTATCATAATGATATATGTTTTTTTGCTTGATATATTTTTATCTAAAAATTAGTATTTTACAGTCATCAAAAGAAAGAGATTGTTAAGTTAATCTTATGTTTGATGTGTCAAACTATAAATGTTTAATATGTTATTCTAATGGATTTGTTTAGTGTGAGTCTGATTTATTTTTAGTGATCAAATCTAACACTTTTGAATATGGTGAATTAATGGTCACCAAAAACACCATGAATGGTTTGGTAAGCTTCAAAAATTAACAATATATGCATCAACTTTGGAAAGCTTTATATTTTTATTATAAAATGGAATGTTAGCTCGATGATTATAAGTTACATCTCCATTCATCTCACTATATTAATCCATTTGAAGCATTTGACTTGTTCATCCTTTCTTGATTTAAGAAACTTATAAGATTGCATTTTTCATTTAATCCTTTTTCTGATTAAACCTATGTAATGCATCTTTGAGAAATTTTATGTTAATTACTAAAATTTCAATGAAGCACTTGGGCAAACCAAGTTCAACTTGGCAAGGATGCTTCAAGTAGGGAGACCAGTTGAAAATAAGCTAGTAAATTAGCTAATGTGCATATTAAATAAGATTGGGGCAAGAAATTAATTATACACCCATGAAGGGAAGTATAAACAGTAAGCTGCTTTTCTTTTCAACAATATCAGACCAAATTTTATCGAGCCACCCACTGCTAAAAATGTGCTCTATTTCTCACCATTCGATCTTTGATTGGACAATAAGTGTTTCATCCACTATGAGTACTTAATTCTAATTTGAAATTGGATAGCGAAGATCTTGTTCAACTTCATTGAAAATTTTATATTAATTTTGCTCTTTCAAAAAATTTATCCTTAATTTGGATTAACTCACCTTTCTCTATGTTTGAATCTTATGAATGAGATATTTCTCATCTTTCCAATGATGAATCGAATGATTCATATCTCATCCTATTGCATCAGTTCGCCAAGATCTAATCGCCTTTGATTTAACCATTTAGAACCTCATATATTTGAGCAAATTGCACCAGTCAATCCTACATAACGACTAATTTCATAGCCATTAATTGAGCCATTACTTTAGTCATCTTTGAAAAACTATTTTAAGCAATTTGAAAGCAGTGTTTGAAACAACTATTTCTTGACTTTCCAATTACTCTGATCAAATTTTCTTATATAAATCTATCCCTTATTCATGAAATGGCTAAATGAACCAATCTTTGAGATGTTAACAAAACATTGACAATTATTCTAATAGAAAATTCTTTAGTAATACTTAAGGTTTTTATAATCAAAAGAACATCATAACTAGGGGTCCAAAATACAATACATTAACCATAAAGCACTTCTTGAAAAGATCATCAAACTGTCAGCCATCATTTGATAGTGACACTCTCTCCATTCTATAATGTCTTTCGACCATTCAATCCATTTATGGAATCATTTACTCTCAACTTACAATAATAAGTCTCATCATTGTTAATAGCACTTCCAAATTATCAGATTTGTGTCCTTCATTGTAACTTTATCAATAATTTTCTATTTCACTCCTAGCTATAGTATCTTTGTTATCGATTGCATTCGTCTTGAAGTTCTCTTTTTTTATTACATTAAGTTTTCTATTAGATAACCCTTGGAACAAAAACCATAGAAAGATTTGTATTTCTTAAACATTTATTGCAAATGACATCCTAAAACCTTTTGACCAATTTCATAAAAGAATACTCCAAGAACTATTTATTGAGGTAAAGAATTATTATGTTTCTAATTGGGTACTTTTGTTTTATTTATTTAAAAATTCCCATGTAATTCCATTAAAGTATTTTGATATGGTTTGGCATTTATTTTTATCATATATGCTCTTCCAATTCATGTAGAATAATTATTTGAGGTTCCTTTTCATTTTTTCTTTGATATTTGACTTCCCCTCCATATTATTATTTTTTTGAAATAATATTCTTTATGATTTTATACAAAAATATCCATATGGAAATTCATTTCATGACATTAAAAATTAATTTTGAAATTCACTTAAATTGTTTCAATCTAACATTAAATAAATCTTAATGGCTTTTGGCTATTTTGTAAACAATCCTCCATTTAACAATTTAATCATTCAAATTTAAAAAATGTTTGGATGACTCCAAAGCTTTGCTTCCTTTCTTCCAAAGAAGCTGCTAGTTATTATAACTTGTCCACAAGATTTTCTTTTTCCTTATTTTGTTGATTTCTCTTTTTAAGTATTAAATTATCAATTCCTTAAGAAATAATTAAGGATGAACCACTATGTTGATTTTATCGTATTTACATGTAAAAGTGCCACTAGCCAAAATGTTTTTTAGGGTTAAACGAAAATGTACGTTATGTTTTATGACAACTATAATGACAACTATCTTGTAAGTAATAAAACAATTTCTTTCAATAATCATTGAAAGCACATAATTTCTTGTCTTTAATTAGTCTATTTTTCCAAAAATTATAATACATTTCATAGCTTTTGCCTTTGAAAATACATTATCCTCTTCCTAAAAGCCCACTTTCCTAATTTTTTTATCATAATGCTTGTGGAGTAAGTCTATTCATTTTGAATTCATGTTTTGATTATTTAGATATTCTTAATAGAATATAAAGTCATATATATATATATATATATATATATATATATATATATATATATATATATATATATATATATATATATATATGTATATATCTATATATATATATATCAATTAGGGTATTATTAGTTTGTTCAAACCAATATGGCGATAATTAATGCATTGTAATATATAATATTAGTTTGGATATCATCTCTATGGTAGACTAATAATTGTTGTCATAGGAAAGTTAATTAAAAGCGAAACACTTATTCTAGTAGTCCTAAAAACATAATTTTCATAGTCTTAGAATATTCTTAAGTGTTTTAAATATTTTCTTTCATTGACTTTATTTGGATCCTAGAATGTTTTGTTAGACATTAGTTGAGTGTCCCACAGATTAGGATACCTTTTTCCAAAAGTATGATAAAAGTTTTGAACCCTTACATAATATAATAATGTTTTCCATACCACAAAAGTCATACTAGTAATCAACATATATTTGATTTATTGTTTTATCAAAAATGTTGCCTTAATAAGTAATAACGAATTTTTGGGGTTGAGAATCTAATTTACAAACTTAAAAATATTTGGGTTTTAACCCTCCACACATCATCACGGTTGTTTAGGACTACGTCTTGTTGTCAATACGCCACATTACTTAATAGTGAACTTCCTTCAATTTGTTATGGATATGACATATATCCCTAAATTATCCACCTAAATATATAACTGAGGTTTATCTATGTTATACATCATAAAAATTTTGAGTCCATACGAATTGGTATCTACTTTTAGTTTTTGAATGGTGATATAGGATCTCCAAGCCACAATGCCTGAATAATTAAAGCTATTCTATCTATATTAATGTTTGAATAGATTTATCAGCAAAAAAATTATAAAAAATATGTACAATATACTTTGGAATAACAAGAAGACCAAAAGCAAAAACTTTTTAGTTTTTTGATGGAAGTGTTACATAATTAAGATAAGAATTGGAGATTAGAAACCAAGTTATGGCTACTATTTCTTTATGATATTATACAAGTAAATAGACCTATAAACCATTTAACAAGGGAACCTTAGTTGCAAAGGAATATACTCAAGTGATGTTTGATGGAATTATCCTTCAAAACAAAGTTGTAGATTTGGAACACAGGGAAGATTTTCGTAACAAGAAAATTTGAAGACAAACAAAAGGGAAAATAATGATATAATAACATCTTGTTCAACTTATATTTAACTTATTATTTTTTCAAAACTATAGTGATTATAAGAAAAATAAGTATTTTGGTTGTACATAATATCATTCTCATTTAGTTTGAATCAACCTCTTTGCCAACAAATATTTTTGTTTTAATCTTAAACATATTATCATTCTTGTTTGTGACAGCAATGTTTGGCTATCAATAAGTAATAACTACCAATATAATAATATTCCTTCTATTTGTTATAGATATAACATTTATCTCTCAATTTTGCATTTAAAAACATAGTTGGGCTTCTTCAATGTCTTGAATCGAATAATGCTGCTCTCCTCTTAATGCAATGACAGCTTCTATTACTTTTCCTTTGTTGCTAAAGCATCCCCAATACATAATGTCGTAATTATTCAAAACTTTCTATTTTCCCAATGTTTGAATAGATTTATTGTCAAATGAATTATAAATAAGATACCATATTACTTTGGAATAAAAAAAATCCTGAAAATTAAAACTTAGACTTTTTTGGATGGAAGTGTTTCATCAAAAGGTAAGATAGAAATCAGAGATTAAAAACTAATTTAATGGAGCCTTTCTATTTACAATATTCTTCAAATAAATAGACCTATAAGAAGTTTAACGAGGAAACCTTTGTTGTGATGGAATCTACTCAAGTTGTGTTTGATGATATTATACTTAAAAATTGGAAGTTTTTGTTCACATGGATGATTTTGAAAAACAAATTGGAAAGCAAAAAAAGATTATAGTATGATAAACATAGTAAATTTCTACTTAAATATTATTTTAGGAATGGAATCTATATAGCACTTTGTCAAAATAGAACTGCACTGATTGAACATCTTCAAGTCAAAGATTATGTCAATGATATAATATTTGGATCAACCAACTTTGATTTATGTTAACACATTGGTAAGCTTACTTAGGTAGGATTTGAGATTGACATAATGAGCGAGTTTTCCTATTTTCTTGGATTGCAAGCTAAGAATGATGAGAAAGGCATCCTTGTATATTACATAAGCTTATAAATGATATCTTAAAATTTGAAAAATAAGAATATGAGCAACAAAAGAGTTAGTATATAATAAAAAATCATCTTAGTGATTTAATTCTAAGTGACCTATCTTTTTTAGTACAAATCCATGCCACTATTTAATAATAAATTATGTATGTGCCATCAACTTAAAAACTTGTTCTTCAAAATACAAGTGAAGCCATGTGGATATCATTTAAAATATGGAAACAGTAGTGAAAAATAGTTATGATAAGTTCAAAAGGCTAAACTTAGAAGGACCCCTTGAACTAATCGTATGGTTGAAGGAAAATGGTCATTATTAGAATTTTTTATTACAAAGTATTTAAACTATACCAATGAAAATTAAGAGTACATCCATAAATGTTTTTGTTTAGGAGGAAGTGTATGTAGGATAATTGGATTTCTTTCAACATTGTCCTTGTCAAAATCAGATACATAAGTTAATTAAATACTTATATGATTTGTGACAAGAATAATGATTTGGTATGAAAAACTTAATAGATTTCTACTCAAACATAATTTCAAGAAGGAAATGTAGATTGAACCTTGTTCATCAAGAGTTGGACTAATGAACTTCTTCTTGTCTAAGGCATCGCAAACAATATCTTTTCTGGATCCATCAACTTGGTCTAATGTGAATGATTTACTAAGCTTATGGGTGTCGGATTTGAGATTAACATAATGGCTTAAGTTGCCTATTTTCTTATATTGAAAGTTAAACAATATGAGAAATGTATCCTTGTATCTTAAATAAAGCATTTAAATGAGATGTTGTAAATGCTTGACCTTGAGAACCTCAAACCTATTTCTAGTTTCAAGAGTCTCCACAAAAGTATTAAATAAAAAAAGGAAAGCAAAACAAATAGATTTCAAGGAATACCAAGGGATGATATGTTCTTTACTTAACTACTAGAAGACCTAAGAAAGTTTTTAGTGTGGAATTTTTTAATCAGTTTTAGAAAACCTCCAAGGACTTTGAATTACAATCTATAAAACAAATCTTTTGGTACTTGCTTGGCACAAATTTATTAGTGCTTTAATATAAAAAATTTAAGTTATGTCATTATCTCATAAGATGAAGCTACAAAGATTATGAGGGTTCAAGAGTAAATAAGAAAGGCATTGTAGGTATTTAATCATTTTTTGGACACACCTTAAACTCATGATTTATTAAAAACATAGAATTATTTCTTGCAGCTATTGAAGTGTAATAGATAGCATTGAGACCATTTAAAGAGCAAATTTTGGGTTTAAAACTAAAAGTAGAACAGATGGGATTACATTCACAAAAAATACTCATAAAATATGAAACATTTTGCTCCATTTGCCTAACTCAAAACATTGTCTAGTACTCTAAGGACAAAAAAATTATGTTAGGAACCATTTCATCACAAACCATACAGAATGAATGTCGTAGAAATTTAATTTGTTGCTAACAACATGCAAGTAGTTGACATCTTAATGAAGTTGCTTAGGAAAGATTTATTCTATAGTATTGGAAGTGTTTTTTATGATGACAAATGTATGAGACATTAATCTTGCTTTTAAGAGTAGTTCCTTGAGTGAAGGGACCTTATCCTTGTTCTTTTATTGCAAGCAAATCTTTTTTCACTTGGTAATATTTAGCAAATACTTTCTTACACTACATTTAATTACTTTATGATAAACTTAGTATGTAAGTAAAAAAAAGAGGTTATCAATCTAATGAGTAATACACAAAGAGATTTTGATAATATCAACCTATTTTAGTAGCATATTAATTGATAATCTAAATTTGCTTGAGTATGATATGTGCACAACATTGGAAGGAGAATATTGCTAGAACAACATGTGAAATGATTAAAAATTTAGATATAAGCATTTGTATAATAATAATGGAAAAGATAGTTGTAGGATCAAGAAATTAAGTGTCCCTTTTGAGTAAGACATTCCCTCGCCTTATAAATTAAACACTTGGCTCAACTACAATATGCATGATTTTTTAAATTTGAAATGAAAACTTTTTCCTAACTAAATGCACCACATGATCATGTTTCATAAAATACAATTAGCTAGTGGAGAAAAGAGATAATTTTAGAAGTTGGCAATTTGATCTAGGATAACAAGTGGATCTAATAAAATTGGATGGAACAATTGCTTACTAAGATTAAAACAATATGATCAAAACTAATCAGTGAATCAATAGCCATTGCATAAAAATGGAATAGGGAAAACTCAAATAGATTAAATAATATAGTTAGCTTATAACTTATAATAAAATCACTCAAATTCAAATAAAACTTTTGAAAATGTTGTATTTTGCCATCATATAATACGCAATGGCATAACGAATATTATGAATTGTATATCGGTGTTGTTCTCATCCTAATTTACCCAAAAAAATAATACAATACACAAATATCAGTTTAGACCACATAATTATCTTATTATAGTAGATTTAACTAAAATAAAGAAACTTTAATGGTACGATAAAACTATATTGGACTCTAAACACTACTCACTTTTCCTTACGATAAGAAATTCATATGGTATGCTAACAATCTTTCATGCCAACTGGATTGACTATAAATGAATATCAGACCATATAATTATTATTTTGATTTGTGCAATCATCTAGATCCATGAAATATATTTTCATAATGGAGAATGATTTCCTTAATATGGCTCAATCAACTTCTTTGGACTTGGAAAAAAATTGTCTACATGAGAACACTAAAAATTTTTGATATTGTGAAATTATTTTATTGCATTATTCTAACTTTAGAAATTTTACAAAAATGAAAATTCTTATATTCTTTTTGGAAAATAAGTAGCACGTAGTTTGTATGTCGCATGAAGTTTGAAAAGGAAAATTTTAAGCCTTGGGTTGTGAAATTGTTTGTCCAATTTAATCCATTTCCTTAACATATTCAAACCTAAGAATCTTTCATTGGCATAATTTTTTAGATATTAGTGGTGTTATAATATCACTTTTAGATGAATGGTAGTATTTTTTGATTATTATAAATAATTTTTATTCTTATTTTACTCTTATATGTTTTGAAAATCTTAAACAAATTATGACATTAACTAGTTATGCATAAAACTTACAAAAATCTAGATTTATAGATATTCAACGAATTTTTTGTAAAATATTTTTTGTAATTTTAATTTTAATTATGACATCCTCTATTCTTAAAATATTAAATGAGTTGACTAAGTAGAAAACTGATGGAATAAATTTAATATTTTTTGCATTAAAAGTTTGTTGTCCTTTTTAAAATAGATTCTAAATACTCATGAATATTTGATAAACTAATATCATAGAGAAGATTTATAGTCATTATGTTATCCATATACTAGATGTTATTGTCAAGTTATTGTAACAATTTTGTATTTTTCAGTTAGATACATTATATTTTGATGTGGATAGTTTCTATTCTTTTTTATTTTTTAAATTTTTAAACATTTTTAAGCAATATTTTGAATCTTTTTTAATATTTTATTGTGATAAAAATTTTATAATTTATATATATTTTATACACTTTTAATTATGATGAATTTTATTTTATGTGGTAATTAACATTTTTATAGTATAAATTTTTTTGATAATGATTTCGTTTATCTTTTTTAAGTTTTCTTAGATAATTATTTTTAAAGCTTTCATCGAGCTTATATTAATAGAAATGTTTTGGCTAATGTCAAGTAGAAATACAATAAAAATCTTAAATAATTTATTAAATCATTAACATGATGATGTTTTGTATTTTGTTATAATTTTTACTTAATGTGAGATATTTCTCTTTGATAAGTTCTAATCAAATATTTCGATAATAAAAGTATTTTATTTTCTACTTAATATGATTTTGTTATAAATATATTCTTCAGCTATAATTTTTAATTTAAAATTTTTTTATTTTTTTTAAAACCTTTTCTTTTGATTAATACTTTTGAAAATTTGATATCTCGAGTTTTTTTATTATGGTGGTTATTTTTTATCATTTGTAAATTTGCATATTGTGGTATTCATGTTCATTTGTTTGTCTAAATCATTATTATACCTTTTAATTATAAAATTTGTAATACGAACTAAATTTCCAACATTTCATTAGCTTGGAAATTGTAATTTTTTTTAAATTGTTTCTAGAAGTACATTTTCGTTATTATGTCACTAAAGGAATTCGTTTAATATGTAAAACATGCTCTACTTACGTTTTAAAAACAATTTATTACCTTAATAATTCAATTTTTAATTATTTTCATTAATTTAAATTTGAATTGCTCAAGTATATTGAAAGTATATTCTATTTTCAATGATTTTTTATTTGAAATCTTCAATGACTTTCTTTCTAAATTTATTTTATATTTTGTCATGGGAATGTTAGGCTATAATTATTGAGTACCTTTTATTCACAGGAAAATTATCAATAATTGTTTTCATGGGATATTATTTTGAATAATTTTCATATATTTTGAAATTTTAATTGTTATAACAACATCTTACATTTTTTAATTTTTTTATCTCATTATAAAACTAAAAAATTAAAATAATTAATATGCTCAAGAATCTTTGTGTGCCACCTCCTCCTAAACCAACATGGATTAAATATTGATGTTAAATGGAATTTTCTGATCTTAAGCCATTGTTAAGCTTCCTTGCATATGAGTTGGCTGTACTTATTTGTTACTATTTTAGATTAAGTTTTTAATTGTAATATGCTTTTTTTAAAAATTGTTTTTATAAATTAATTTTTTTATTTTTAAATTTCATTCATTTTCTTAAGGAGGATAATTTTGATAATTATGTTAAAAATAGTTTCTAACATATCAAGTATTTAATTGTCATAATTGTTTAAAAATATTTTAGGCATATTATTTTTTAATTTTAATACCAAAACTTTTTATTATATTATTGTACAACTTTATGATGTATCTGGCAAATATA
The DNA here is from genome assembly GCA_023846275.1 of Vanilla planifolia. NCBI lineage: Eukaryota > Viridiplantae > Streptophyta > Magnoliopsida > Asparagales > Orchidaceae > Vanilla > Vanilla planifolia. The sequence continues at coordinate 268,716 of JAIUJO010000160.1, read as the reverse complement.
TCGAATATTTTAGAAATATTTTTATAATTGTGATTAGACTTTTTTTGTATTTATTATTTTAACTTATCAAGTTTTATTTACCAAAAAACTCCTTATATTACCAAATTTTTTCAATATTTAAATATTTTAGATAATAATAGCTTATTTGTTTGTTGTAGTGATAAGAAAACTCTTTGTTTAAACATTATTGTTTTTGCTTAATTTATTTAAATATAAAACAATTTCTTATTTAATAATTTTTCTTACAATGCATATTCTTTCAAAATTATGTTGTCTTGATAATTGACATATTTTAACTTTTGTTATGCTTTTGTTTTAACTACCACACTTTCACATATCTTTGAATTATTTAATTTATATTTTAGCATTTGTACTTGCACACTTAAATTCTTAAATTTTTTTGCTCGGATCACACAATCTAAATGTTTTAAATCATTAAAAACTTTTTTAAAAATGATATCTTTAAGACAACAAGTAATATTTTAATATTTAATACTAAAAAGTAAAGACAAATTAGCCTTTTAGAAAATAGATAATATATTTATAAATATTTTATATTTTTACTATTTTTAATATCATAGAAATTACTAGAAACTAATTTAAATACTTATTATATAAAGCTACATTTTATTATATCATTTTAATAAGATAATGTCAATATTGTTTCGAATACATAGAGATTAGTCTAAGAATTTTTTTTATTCTACTTATGTAATAAATAAGAAACTAAATTATAATATATTCATAAATTTTATTTAAATTATTTTAATTTTTTTAGAACTGTCAATTAATCATTTTTTCTAAAGTTTTGTAACTATATTTTTAAAATTTTTCATATTTGTTTTATTTTTGTTTGTTTGTTCTTTATCGATTTTTTTGTTATAACTACTTGATAGGCTGAACATAATGATTAAAATTTTCAATGTTAAATTATTTTAATAGACATATATCTTTTAGTTTTTTCATGACATTACTAGGGAAATTTTTATTCATTTCTAATACATTTGGTGATAATTCCCTACGTCATTTTTTATGGTTTTGTTATTTAGTAATTTTTTAATTTTTTTATATTCACAATTGACTTGATTTAGTTACCTAATTATTGTTTAACATATTATGCATGTTGTTTCCAAATTATGCTGCACTTATTTCATGACTATTTTGTATTTTTTTTTGCCATACAATATATTTAATTGAAGTTTATTTATTATTTATATTATGATATTTAATTTACAGCTTTCTATGCATCTCTCTTTGTTTAATATAATTTGCATTTTTTTATTATTTTTCATAGAACAATACTCTTTTGTTATGTAGCTAATTTTTCATTGGTTCCTTCAACCAATATTTTTTTTAATTTTGAAATATTTTATTATACTAATTTATTTTTAAATTTTAATTATATTTATTTTTAACTAATATTTCAAAATTATAAGAATTGGAAATTTTTTTTAAATATCAATGAATTATAAAATGATTTATCTACATAGTTTTTCATTATTATTTTTTAATACAATAATAGTTTAGCAAATATATAATACATAAATTTTGTTCTGGCATCAATCTTCTCTTTAATGAAAAACATTATAAAAAACATGATTTACTATTCTTCAATTTTATTAATGATGTTATGTGCACCTTTGATTGCCTTAGCATATTTTCCCATAATTACTATAAAAAAATCATTTCTTCCAATTATTACAAATTAATTTTAATACTTATAAAATTATTACATCTTAATTTTCATGATAATTATTTTTAAATTTAAGTTGAAATATTATTTTTTCTTTTTAATAAAAATTTAATCTTTAAATCACAAATTTTTTTTAATAATTTATTAATAAATAATTAATTTTTTTCCATTTTCGAAAAAAGAAATATATGGAGAAAATGAAAATATGAGTTAAATATAAGTAACTAAATAGCATTAACAAAATAAAAATGATTCTACCATTTGATCTATTTACATTTTTTTTAATTTTTTTACAAATTGGGCATGTCTGTGAATGAGCCAATATTAGTGGATTTTCAAGCAAAGTAAAAACAAATGATGGTTATATCAGAACATCCAACGAATAAGAATTATGAGGGAAATTAAAAAAATAATTTACATAAAACTCGAAAAAAAAAATTAATTTAGTTATAAAATATTAAAAACTAAAGAAATCATCTAACATATTAGACATATATAGCATTAAAATTGAAAAACATAGAAAGAAGTAACTTACATATCATTATAAATAAAAAAAGAAAAATTTAAAAAAAGAATTAAACAAAATAAAATTAATTAGAACAAAAAATATAATATTACAAATATATTCACACCACAATATTAGTAAAATGACATAAGAAAAAATTTTTTACAAAACAAAATAAAACTAAAGTTTTTAACACAAAAAAATAAAAATAGTAGACACTAAAAATATTTGAAAATTCATAAAAATACAGGGTAAATTTTGTCATAAAACATTGCTCATCTAGTGAAAAAAATAAAAAATACACAAAAAAATAACAAAACATATAGTTTATCAATAATAATTTAATATTACATAAATAATATGTACATATATATATATATTATGCAAAAAAGTAGGAAAAATATTTTATTATAGATAATATGAAATAAAGAATTATGAAGAAAATGTAGGATGAGATTTCAACAACTAGATTTAGATCTTACTTGTATGTTGCAATGATAAAAAAAGCTAGACAAATAATTAAAAAGAGGAAGCATGGACAATTCTGCTGCTCTCTAATTTCATGTTTGTGCAGAAAATCTCAATGATGGAGAAATCAAATATTATAAAACAAATTTCATATTTTCATTCATAAATGTTTTATCATGGTAAGAATCTGTGCTAGAATGCTAACCTTCATGTATAAAAAACATTCCTTACGCACAAACAATTCAAAAAGAATAAATAATACAAATGTAAAAAACTAAGAAATGGTCACTATTAACCTTGTAATAAACCTTTTCTTATATTAGTTAATCAAACTATGAAATTATATTATGCATTTATACTCTTAAAAATTTTCATTGAGTTCAACCTTTATATTGAAAATATGACTAATTCCTTTATCAAAATAAATTCATGCAAATAGGAAAATAAACATTATGCTTAGTGTTATTTTGAAATGTAATTTTTTTCTTTCAATGCTCTAGTTAGATTAAGCACAAGGTTGACAAATTTTGGTGGATATGTCTTTGAAAGGTAATGTTTAAAAGTTTTTTTAATTACAATAGGAATTACAATTAAGAGGATATTATTGAGATGTTTTTAACTTAGGTGGGTAAATTTTAAAAACTTCTTTAGGCATGTGTTTGTTTTCAATAAATTCAAAACATCATATTTGAATTTATCATTGATGAAATGTAGAAGTGAAGTTTTGAATAATAAGATGGATATTCTAAGTGATATTGCATGACCAAAATGCCATGCACGCACTTAGCATAACCAAGTTCTTTCAAAATATATAATAAATGTAGCAATATAAACCCATCACACAATATATTATGTATGTAATTTCCATATTTAATAACAATACAGTATTTGTATGTTTTTTAAATTGAATGGCTTCTTCATGGACCATTGAAATGGGTCTAAGAAGTACAATAGGATTAATATTTGTATATTTAATTACGATAATCCTATGTAAAAAATATAGTTCTCATTAATAAAATTTATACCATATCATGAAAAAAATTTAATTTTCAATATATTAAGAGATTGTACATAATAATGAAATGGATTTTGATAGTGAGTTAACTAATTTCATACATAAATGTGTAAGATGAATCATTTTGTACTTTTAGTACAATAAAAACCCATATAACAAATGCATAATTTGAGAGCTTATGTTTAGAATATTGAATGCAAGGGTTCACATTTTTCAATACTAATGTTTTCATAAGACAACACTAAAAAGGTCAAATATTTTGTAATTTAATTTGTTATAAAAAAGAGTTTAAACTTCCAAGAAAATATACCTAATGTAAAAATAGTAGGCCGCAAGTGTTATAAGAAAAACATAAAAATTTAGTAAAATTTTAATGAAAATAGTTTTCAAAACTTGCTTTCAAATTAAGTTACAAAGTCTCTAAGAAAAGGTTTGACACTTCATAAGCCATCTTTAGATTCTATTACTGTTGAAGTAGTTAAGATCCAATTAGTTTTCTATGTTAATTTTTTGTTGGGAGGTAAAGGAGAGAAGTTGCTTGAAACTTTAACTCTTATGGGAGCTACTTGGCTGGCACAAAGTGCAATGATTTTGACATATACATAATAGTGAGGCCATGAGTGGACTTGCTAAAACACTGTTGCTTAAGAATAATTTTAAAAAACACAGCAAATGTTCTCACATCATGCTTGCATTGAAAACAAAATAATGTGAAGACATAGTGTGGGTTGTAAGAAAATGTTAAACATGACAGAAGAAAAGTCAAATATGGCAATGTAATAAGAAGTGGCTTTGAATCATTATGGTTATTTGAACAACTTAAAATATACTTTGATAGAAAAACGATTGACCTTTTCATAAGATTTTTTATTATATTTTTTCAACTAGTTATGTAATATTAATTTAGTTGTTTTGCAAGTTCATAGCACAAATGCTATGTTTAAGGAAGATTTACTTAACACATGACATGAAAATTCTTCTCTTAATAGTTTTCATTGATGTAAGACAACTTAAATTATGTTAATAATAGAGTACAATTATTGATTTTTATTTATTTTTATTAGTTTATTATATTTTTATTTAAATATGATTTTTAAGGTTTTGAATAAGTTCTCCATTATATTTTCTTAGTTTCTTGCAAATGGTACAATTTTTGAATGTTTTTTCATTAAGTGTTATAGTTTAGTAAGTTTTACTTTTGGAATTTAGGTTTAAAATTACAATCTATTTAAAATTAAATAATAGAATAAATAGAAAGTTCCTTTTTTAATAATGGCATTATATTTTTAGAAATAATATTTTGTTTATTCAAAATAATAAACAACAATAGTTTTATATCTAAGTGTTTTAGGTGATTATCTGACATCTAAATTATGATTTGAATTTATCTCCACCATTGTTGTCATCCATTTCATCGATACCTTCCACCATAAATCCTATTATAGGAGTTTCTAATACCTATCATTGATTAATAATTTTTGGTCATATCCTTTACCCCTTGAGTCCTATCTCATAATCGTTGGGCATTATGTTGATTTTAGCTATGCCACCCAAAAAAATGGTTCAAGTTATGAAATTAAGTGTAATGGCAATTCCCAGTATGACCATGTTGTCCCTGACAGCGCATATGTGGTTATTAATAAATAATACGTTAATCATTACAACCCTTCTAACAAGAAACAAGGATTTGGTAGACTACGCCACATCTTTGTTGATCATTTTTTTATAATTTGGTTATATCCTTTTTGTTTGTGATTTCTATTTAAAAATGATTATGATGCAATATAAATTGGCTTTGTCTGATTTTTAAATAGTGACAAATCACTTTCATTCATATCTTTGACATTCTCTTAGTACTCTTTAAACAAATTTGGCATTATTCACTTTTTTACTCACCTAATAAATGTGTTATACATCACAAAATGGGCCATTCAATTTTTCTTCAGAGAATTTAGTAGGACACGTGAAATAGATGTTGTTGATTTCGTTACAAAAAATGGTGAGAAATCAATTATGATATCGGAGGTGGGTAAGCTCTGGTTGTGTGATTACAATATGGAGACAATGTTCTTACTACACTCTTCCAATTTTTCATATGTCTGATGTTCATGTTCATACCATTGAAAAGGTATGTTTGCATTGAAAGATGCCAATCATATTAGTCCAACGTAAACAAAGATTGACTCTATTTAATATAAGAGTTGAGATGCTTTTCCTATGCTTGTATTTGAAAATTCTTTCTACCTATTCCACTTACAAAAAAATTTTCACAACACAACTACATCATAACATGAATAGTATTAATGATAACGAAGTGTAAATGGATTATTGCATAATCAACAAAGATCATATTTGTCTATTGTCTAAAATTCTTTGCGCACCTTCAAACTTTTTTGAGCTTCCACATATAACAAGTTATACTGATAGCCTATTTTTTCTCACAAAATGTTATGATTTGAAGAAGTGCTACATCATAATAATGCTTTGTTTTGATAGAAGTAAATTTGTTGCATGCTTTTTTTATCCATTAGTTGTTGAAGTTGTGTTAAGGAAATCATGCACTAAGAAGAATATTACTCACCATGTATTGTTATTGAACAATTTTTATGTTAGGATTTTTTATGAACAAGAATAATAACTCTAAGAAGTTGCAAGTACCTATGTTATGAAAAAAGTTTTAGTATTATACAAAAATAGATAGAAGTGTCGAATAGCTTAATTAGCTTAATTTTGAATATCATCCTTGTTAACATTAAGAACATGATAGCACACTTGGTGCTTCATGATTGTCATCTAAATTTTAGGCTTGGCTGTAAACCAAGGTAGAATGATAGCTAAACTACACATCACAAGTTAGAGACCATATGCAATAAATTCATTGAGTTAAGCAAATTTGCATTCATTGTAATCAAAATTTTCATTCATTCCATGCTATCCCATGAGTTGGATTTCATTCTTGAAGCATATGAGGAATTGTATTTTACTGACATGTAGTTAAACCACAAAGTATTGTTGGTGAGTATCTACCAATTACAATTTACATAAAAAAGTTTCGTCATTTTCTTGATTTTCTAAATAGCAAGGTTTTTTTCCTCTAATAGTAAATTAATTTTTTCCAAGAAGTCAAGTGATTCTTAAGATTTCCTTCATTGCCTCCACACAAAAGTCAATTCACTCCATTTTTAATCTATTATAAAACAACATTAGGAGTTGACTTGTCATTGCAATATATATAGGAATTAAGGAAATCGCATGCTAGATGAGAATGAGTCCACCCTTCATAGATAACAACTTCCTTTTCCACCTAAGGAAATCTATTTTTAATTTTATCAATCAAATTTTGGAAGTATGCTACTTTCTTCTAACCTATATATAGCAATAAATAAGCCAAAGGAAGATTTATTTAATGTAATCCTGAGCCCTTACAAATTTGATTAACTTGCAATATACTATTTGTATTTTTTTAGATATCCTCTCTTTTAATTTTTATGTTTAAGAACCTAATACAGTGTTGGAAGAGCTATAGAAAGTTACTAAGATTAATAGTAGTTTTTAGATGTTCTATAATAATGATAATTATCTTGTTTGTATAAGCTAGGAGAGCGATAGATATAGATGATCTATGTTCTCCATATAATATCATTCTGCCTTCAAGAAAAATGTTATTAGGCTACTCTCAAAGAACTCCATGAATGAGATGAAAACAAAGATATGGATTATCATGACTAAGACTGATAGAACATTGGAAAAACTTTTGTGATTCACAAATGATTGGTTATATCCATGCATTGCAAAGATAATTTGTGAGCACCTCAATAAGATTGCTATTAACACCATACTTGGAAAGTTTCTTACAAAAATTTTCATGATATGTTTAATTCATATTCCTAAAATCAAACATAATAACTATATTGTCACTTTTTTTTACTGATAAGAGAATATACTAATTACTAAACTTTAAATATGTTTTGTAGAATATCACTACATTTATAAAACTTTTTTTCTTTAAAGAAATAAGGCTATAAAAATTTTGTTATGTTTATTCAACAGTGAGAATTATGAATATTATTTTCATGTTGTTTTGAAGAACATCTAGTATAAAATCAACAAAAATTTCTTAGTTATGTGATTTATGAATATAAATAATTTTTGTGTCTAAAACACCACAAAGAATTGGTGAACTTATAAAAATTCTTTACCTACATTCAACACAACATTTCAAATTAAATCTAAATAACTAATGAAGAAATTTCCATTAAAAACATTTAAGCCCGGATTGGTATCTAACTTCATATTAAAATTTTTATATTTATTTCCTCCTAGGATATCTTACATTATTATATTGTTAGTTTGCTTTTGTTAATAAGGAAATTATGTAGTTAACCATATTTTCACATTTAAATAATTAAGAAGAATTAAAAAGATTCTAAATGTGGTTGACTCAAATTGTCATTATTTTGTCCTCTTTATTTGTTTCTTCACATCATCACTTTTGTGTAAAGGAGTGTTGTGTTTCTTTCTCTTTATATTAGCCATCTAATTCTTATTTTCTATTTTAAATAAAATTCCACTAATTCAAAATCTTGTTAATAATAAGAATTAACATGATAAAACACTTTCCACTAATCCTCTTTTTGTTTTCTTAAAAGAATTACATATTTGTGTTTCAATCCTTATCTAATTTAATAGGATAAAAGACTTTTGCAAACATTTATTTTTTCATACTTTATGGCTTATTTTATGTGCATTTTATTTTTAAGCTTGGTCCTTCTTCCCGAAGTAGTTTAAAGAAGAATTCTAATTATTCTCCATTGTCTATGCAAATGCAATGTGATTCAAAAACATTTTATGAAATGTAAATTACTTTGGAGATGAAGGATTAATTTTTATGACATTTATTAGAAGAGGAGCATGTCCTAATCTAGTTCTTACAAATTGATGAATTATAAAAGTTGAAAGTAGGTCTATTAATTTCTCATTAACTAGCACCCTATTTAATCTTTTCCAAACCATATATTATTAACATTTCTTACCCACATAAAAGAATGACTAAAAAATGACCGTTGCTTAAGGTGATAGAATTATACAATCAACAAACTCTTGCATTAGTTTTTGTTTAGGAGAAGATTGCACATTGTAAACATTTGAAGATGTGATTCCATGAAAATCTCTACGCACTATCCATGGATTTGTTGTGTAGTTGACAATGTGTCATAACTCGCCTTTAGTGGACTCTTTCTAGATACCTTGTTTTTATCATAGGTGAAAGTGTAGCCATCTTTAGTAACCTAGTCTAGATGCTTGATGTTGATATAGATAAACTACTATTCATTAACGTCAACATTATAATTGAAATCCTTCCAAAGAATCTATATCTTGTTTGATTGACTGTAATAACAATGCTAAAAATTGACTTTGATAGCAAATTTTCATGTCTTATACATAGAAGACATAGGTTCCAACAAGGGAACTTATTTAACACAATATACATTTTAATAAATTAATTAATCACTTGGCTAAACCATTTTTAGTAGCATCACAAATATTTCAAAATAAGAATTCAATCACTAAGACTAGCATTATCTAAAATTTGGATAGCTGAATTCATCCTCTAATACGTTTTGGGATAATTGATTTTTTCTTAATCATTTACAACTTTTTCTCATCCCTTGACATTTCAATGGATTGAAGTCATTAGTATGAATTTCAAACACAGAGGTTGTTGGTCTCTTTAAAGTTCACTAAAACTTGTAAGATCTAGATTACCACATAAATGCGAAATTTTATTAAATTAATTTTTTGAATAAAAAACTTAATCATTTTTTTTTCTCATTTTTTTAGAATTTTTTAAAGAGCCATAGTCATTCATTGATTGACATGCTAGATAGTTGCACTCCCTTGTATATATTAGCTGTCATTATTAACATTAGGGATATGCTTTTTATTTTTTTATTAAGATATGTGATTGATCATCCATAATGGATTTCTTGGCTTAAGGGTTAACAAATAAAGTAGAAATTTTGGGGGCTTCATTCATTTCCTATTGTTGGTTATTTAAATTTACATCTTCATTGACATTTTTTTTATTAATTACTTGACTCAATTCCTTCATACAAAAAACAAGATGATCTTAAGAGTTGTCTATTTTTTTTTAATTTTTGCTTTGAACTAGCTCATTACTTTGTTAATGGCATCCTTTGTCAAGTTTGGCTAAGTTATCACACTAGATTTTTTGACAAAGGCCATTGTTTGAAATACCATTAGTAGAAATTCCAATTTTGTTTAACTCTATTGTTGACTCCACGTCATTACATACTCAAGAAATTTTATGATGTGCAAAATTTAAAGTAGAAACATCTAACTTCAAAGGGCCTAGTTATTCACTTTATTAAGAGAAGTACTAAAACAATGACTTGGAAGTTGTTATGTTGTGTTCCAACACACGCGATTGTTTTCAATTCAATTGAAAGAAAGGATAGAAGTCACACATAAATGAGATTGACTATTAATAGTCTTAAAACATTCACTCAAATTCACATCAAAATAACTTGCGTGCATGAAGAAATAAGTTAAGAAAGATGTACAAAATTTTCCTTCAATTTAATAAGTTCCTTTTGCAACATAAGAGAATAAATTTTTTTGACATCTACATTTTTTTTGTTAAGCAAATATCACATTAATTGAAAACATCAATGTATGAATTGCTTACAAATAATTGTTTTCACAATAAACATGCTTGTCTCTTAAGTCATTTATAAAATAAATGTGTGACTATGCTGCCTTTAAGAGTGACTCATTACTTCAAAAGTTTCATGCCTCATATAACCCATGAATATATTATTCATGCTTGTTTCTTTTGACTTTTAAGTTAGCATAATGTTCATTAGCTTCATTATTTATTTAATTATTAATTAATGTATTTATATAAATTATCATCACATTAGACAAGTGAGTTATCTCCAAGACATCAATTAAACACTGCACCTTTGATTGACAAACTTAGTTTGAGAGTACATGATGTTATTTTCCTTTTCTATTCCTTTTGTTTCTTCTCTTTCTAATATAAAATAGTGATTTGGAACAAATTATCTACAAATAACTTAAATCTTTCGTTTCTTCACAACAAGAAGCAAAGTGTAAAACTTTTTGTCCATTTAGGTTAAGTTGAACAATTGTACATGACCTATGACCCCTATCATCAGGAACAATGCTAGGATGGAAAAAAACATTTAGAAAATTATAGTTAATGATTCCAAAAAAACTTTAAAACAATTTTTCCACAATACTTATTGTTTCCAAAGAAATAGAAGACAATCCACAATGTTAATAGATATTAAAAAAATTCACCATAAAAAAACAAGACCATATGGTGGGCATACTAGAAATCCTTGCAACAAGTTTATTAATCACTGATTCAACACAACACCTATGAGGTTACAGTGATTAGCCAGCCTTGACCATAACATAACAATAATTATGGTATTTGAAAGATTAAAATTTTTAATACATAGAAAATGTTTTACACCATTTACGTTAATCCTTTTTTCACAAAAGTGACATAATATCTAAATGTGTGGTGAAGATATTACTATACTTAGTATTAACTAAATAAAGATAATAGAAGGAAATGTCTTCATCCATCTATTCTAACATAAAAAAATAGTCCTACCTGTATTCTTAATGTACCAATCATTTTTAAAAGCAAGTCGAATAGCTTTATTTTTTTTCCTAGAGTAATTAAACTAGCCATTATGAATTTAGTAATTTTTTTATAAACTTACAATCATTATATCGTTTTAGTGTAATAGTTAGATAGAGCTCATTGCCTTAATGAACTCGCCATTTCATATTTACATATTTGCAACATAAGTTGGTCATGGAAGTTTGACGTAAATGAAGAGACGATAAAATGAAAACCTTTATTGCCCTTTTTATGTTTTTAATTTTTGTTCTAAATGATCACTCAAATTGTACAACCATAATAAATTCACCACATTAAGCTAAGTTGGTCTTAAATATATAAAAAGGACATATAAGTAGATCTGTTAGGAATTTTTTGTACCATATATTCACACCATAAAATGATAATGTTTTGTTAACAAATTTTACCATAACAAAAAAGTCATATACATAAAGATAATATGATATTTTTTATAATGACATTGTAACATTTTTTTCTTTAGTCCTCTATGTAGTGAACAAAAACAAATAATTCACACAAGTAGAACATCCTACTTTGTACCATTTCATATAAAACTTATGCAAAAACACAAAACAAAATGCCTACCCTTATGTGGAAGATAGAACTTACTAATAATGAGAGGCTTATCATAGAATGTTAAGTGACAATATCAAAGTTACAATTATATCATACATGTTCAACTCAATTACAGTTTAGTAAAGTCTTCAGATTCTCATAGGAAATAAAAATTTTACACATGTGAAAAAGGGTTGGTATAAATATCGTTTGTTGAAGAACTCAACTTTTTGAACATCAAAAAGAATGTGACAAGATATTTACCATGTAAAACTATATTCGCATTATATATTTCTATCTCAAATGATAGTCATATATACATAATGAGATCATTTAAAAGTATGACCAATTTATAGTTCTAATTTTTACTAATAAATTAATTGAAAAACTAGATCGTACATATGTAACATTAGTCATCATATTTGATGACCATAAATTAGGGAAAATATTAAGCTTATTTTAAACTTATTTTCATAATTTATATCACATATTTTTAATCTATGATATTTTGTGTTGAATATCTTATGTTCTAGAGCTAAACATGTTAATTGAAACTTAAGAAAACGATTTAATTGGATAATTGCTTCATTTTTTTTAAGTAACTACAACTTATCTACAATGGAAACGTTAATAGTTTTACTAATTAAATATAATGAACATAAGATCATGAAATTGTTTAGCAACAGCATTTGAAGCAAACCCACTCAACCTAGATCAGGAAGTTAATGAAGCCACTAAGACAAGCCGTCAATCTTTAGTGAAACTTAAGATGCATGTATGCTATGCTGCATCGCAATTTTTTACTTTCATTAGTTATTACTAAATATTCATAATAAGCCAACAAATAATTACTAGATATCATCTTTAGAGAGCTATATCAAAAAGTTTTTAGTTTACTCTACAAAATTGGACTTAAAAATTGAAATTCAAATGTATCCATCTCATTTTGTATTTTTTTTTCAATTTGTGCATTGATATAGTTTTTATACTATTCCTTATGATTTTAAAGTTTTTTAATTTAATTTTTTTAATATTAAACATCATTAATTATTTTACCGAGACAATATTTTGTGTCCACCACAACAAAAAAATAATTTTTAAGGTTTTAAATTTCCTTTAAATATTTAATTTTTTTAATTTTTGTGGGATTTTTTTTTTGAATTTGTTGTTAGAATTAGAAAAGTTTTGTACACATGTATGCACGTAGTTTTCAACATTTTTAGTGTTGTGTTACAATAATGAGATATTTATATGTTAAAATTGATAAGAATTTCTATTTACAAAATTATGTTTATTAGGTTTGCATTAATAAAAAAGTACATGCTAAAACATTTTTAAGTTTATCAAATCTTTTGTTAGATAATTTTTCTCTTTTTTATTAAAATTATATCATCATATTTTTTTAATGGGTTAATTATTCCTTAAAATAATATAATTTAAACTTTTAAGTCTTTTCTATTTGTAATAAGAAAACATTTTTGTTGATGCTGTAGTCAGAATATTGTCTCATAAATATATTAAATAAATAAATTTTACATGTCTATTATTTATTAATATTTCATGTTATTTTTTGAATTTTTGTAACATGGGAGATTTTTAGGGAATGTCATGATTTATATCATTCAATTATATCACATAACAACCCTACTTCTAATTATATATTAAATAAATTCACATATTACATAACAAAAATTGAACTTTTAACAAATATTTTTTTAGTGCATCATGTAAATTTTTTTACTTTTGGATAATTTTCTCACTTTAATCGCATAAACATTTTATGATTTAAAATAATCAAAAGTTTAATTGTTTTTATTTTCAAATAACAACTTTGGTCTTTGGAAATTTTTTAAGACTTCAATATTATGAATATTATTTCTAAAATCTATTTACACCTTATTTTTTTTATTTTTTTCGTTGTTTCATTATTATAATTTTTTCTACCTTTCAACTTTCTAAATTTCTTGTTTCAAAACATAATGTTTATTTTTCTTGCATTATTAACAAAAATTTCCGTTAATATACTATGTGGATATTTTAATGACCTTTACTTTTTTAATATTAATCAAACAAATTTTATGTATTTTTTAAATTCATTTTTTAATCTAATGTTAAAGATAATCTTTACACAAAATGTAATGTGCATGTGTTTGATTTGTGTAAAGGAATAACTAAATCTTGATCTATAGTTTCTTAAGTTTTTGAAATGTTAAATTTCTTAGCAATATATATTATATTTAATATGTTATTATTAAAATTTAACATTTGAAAATATTGCTTTACTAACAAAAATTATTTCATTTCAGCAATATATTTAAGTATTATATCATAAATTTCCATTAGGTATGAAAAATGAGTAATTTTGTATGAAAAATGAGTAATTTTTTTAAACATCTTTTTTTTTTGTGATATATTTAATTTTATTATTATTCATTTTCAATTTTTCATATTTTATATTTTTCTTGGAACATTTGTTTTCTAGCTTTTTTTTGGTAATGTTCTATTTTTTACAAATCTTAAATTTTTTTTCTTTATATTACATATATCTCCTTTCATTTAATAAAATTTTTTAATTTAATTATAATTTTTCGTGATTGTTATTTTATTATATGTATTATTTACAATTAAGAAACGTTTTGCTTTTGTGGGGACTTTTATTTTAATTTAAAAGTTTCCTTGCTCTCCATAATAGTTTCAAATAAGATTTGTGCATAACTTTCATCAAATTGTTTATTTTTTTATTTCTTTATTAAAAGTGTTTTTTCTAATATATTAATTACATCTTTTTGGATATTTGAAATTCATGTTTTAATTCATATAATGTTGAAAGGAAAATGAGCTTTAATAAAATATTCAAAAAATAGAAAAAATAAGTAATTTTTTACATTTAAATTTTTTATTAATATAACTTGTTATTTCAATTTTCTAATTTTTTGTTCCAATATCAACAAGTTTTCTTTGAAAATACATGATATTATTTTTATATTATGTCCATTTTAATTGAAGTAGACATGTCATAATTGAATGATTACATTCAATTTTTATTTACAACAATATGAAAAATGCTTAACAAATTTTTTTATTGGTCAATATTTAGTACTTTTTTTAATATTTTATTCACAACTTATATCTCCTTTCATTAGATGTAAATTACTATTTTTATTACGTTTTTTAAATAACATATTATTGACAAGTATACACATTGTTTTTAATATTTTAATTTTTAACTATTGCAGTATTTTAAAATTTTTATTTATTTATCCATTTCGACAATTCTTGAAATCTTTTTATTTTTAAATATTTTTCGTATTAAATTTACAACAATGGTGTTTTGCGTTAGCAAACTACAAGTAATTTTTTATTTTTGTCATGTAGTTAAAACTTTACATTGTAAACTTTATGTATCTTAAAAATTTCATATTATTTTTTTATTCTTTCTTATTTAACATACTTAAAAGCGTTCACTAAGCCTATATTAACAAAAAACACATTTGTATCACATATTTTTTTTATTAAACATTTTAATATTGTTATTGTTTCTTTACTTTTCAAATTTTCAATTCTTTCATATTTTTTTGTGATCATTATTTATCATCAACTCCTTTCATAGTTGTATTTAATGATTTAAAAATCTACAATATTATTTACATTTGGTTTCTCACAATTGTCTACAGTTTTTAGGTAACATAAAGATTAGCATGCCTATTGTTTTTAAGAAACCATTTTGTTGAATGTGATGCATGTTTGAATATTTTAATTTCAAATACTTTTCTACTTTTTATCTATTATTATAATTCTAATTTATTTTTTTATTTATTAAACATTGAATGTAATTATCCTGTTTATTTGAAATGCTAATCTAATTTGATGCATTAAACATTTAATAGTAATGGTAGTTGTTTTTTTCTTCACGTTCAAAATGTTTTTTTTGTACTAAAATATTTTTTGTTACACAGTTGATAAATTTTTATCATAATGTTATTTAATTTTAATACTTTTGTTTTCAAATAAATTTTTCTTGATCAAATTATCACAGAGTGTTGTTTTAAATTTGTATGTACCCAAACTTTTTAAATTTTTGTTTGGTATCTATTAAAATTTTTCAGTTTTTTATTTGTAAAAAACTATTTTGTATTTATTCTAACATAAATACCATAATTGTTTTGAAGCTTTTCATTTTATATTATATAAAGTTTTTTTTAAAAAACATAATATATTTTTATTGTGATAATTTTTATTATTTATTGTAAAACTTTTTTTAGATATTAAAAAATCATATTTATAATTAATTTTGTTGTATATTTCATGTGATGACGATAAAGTCAGTCAAAATATTTGCCTACACTTTTTTGAGCTTTGTATTATATTTGTTAAATCTTAAGATTAATGGTAACAGTTTGAGTTTGTTGGAGCAAAGCTAGAGCTTAAATAATTAATTAAATTTAGATGGCTTAAATTACTAACTTTGGAGCCAACAATAATTGGATTTGTGGAGCTGCTAATGCACAAAAAAGTATATTTCTAAATCCTTATGGATAGCTTGTTAAATCATGTAATTTCTATACAATTATGGCATAAATTATTATCATTTTTTATATTTAAGGGTGTATTTAAGTTGTATTTAAGTAGTATTTGTTTTTTTAATTAAGATATTTGACTTTTTAAAATCTTTTAATTATTCAAATAATATATATATATATACACATATATATAATTTTTGTAATGTTTTCAATATTTTTTGCACTGCAAAGGCCAAAGGACATGAGCCAGGTCTATGGTTTGCAATACAGGCATGGGGCATGAGCAGCCACACACTAGGAGCTCTAAAAAAATCAAGGTAGGATTGCTCAGATTATCGATTTAAGGCATAAGTCTTGTAGCAATTTTGGGTCAATATATTCAGGGCATAACTCCTTAACTAGCTTAATCATAAGGAGTCAGGAGGCACTGATGAATTTGTTAAGCAATTG
>JAIUJO010000160.1:181958-249191 GCA_023846275.1 Vanilla planifolia | reverse complement strand
TAATTTTTTTGTTCTTTACTAATTTGTTATGTAGACCTTTTAAACAATATATTCATATGTTAATAGTTTTATTGTATAAATATTTGCGCTTTTCTTTCTTTTATCTTATATTATTGCGAATTTCTTTCTTACATTTATAGATGATTTTCTATTGTTGATTTTTGAATGCATTTTTATACAAAGCTTAATATTTAGTGCTATTATATTACTATTATAAATAGCAATTATCATATAATATGATCAACTTTTGTATCTTAAAAAACTTATAATACTTAATTTATTAATTATTTTGGTTGAGGTATTATCATGATAACTTCCTATTTCTCAATCTCAATTATCTTATTAATTCAAGATTTATTTTTCATGCTACCTTAACATATTCTAAAATAATTTAAATATTTTAAATTCTTATTAACTATTTTTAAATAAAAAATATAAAATATTATAG
This sequence comes from Vanilla planifolia, assembly GCA_023846275.1. Lineage (NCBI taxonomy): Eukaryota > Viridiplantae > Streptophyta > Magnoliopsida > Asparagales > Orchidaceae > Vanilla > Vanilla planifolia. The sequence continues at coordinate 248,743 of JAIUJO010000160.1, read as the reverse complement.
AAAAAAATTAGAAAAATGACACAATTGTTAAAAATTATTTAGTAAATGTTAAGAAAATATTTTTTTCATAAAAGTAATTTTTCAAAATACATTAATGGAATTAAAAAATTTTAAAAAACATCAATATTATTAAACAATTAAATTGTTCAAATTATATCTAAGACAACAAAATTTACCAGCACGCCTTTCTAACGAAAACATTAAAGAATAAAAATAAAATACAAAAGTCTGTAAAATTTAAAATTTGTAATATACTAAAAATAATAACAATTTACAAAAATATCTATAACAATAAATGGATGACATTGCATAAACAATTCTATAAAGTAACATAAGTAGAACTTTTTTGTACTTAAAAAATATAATAAATATAAAGAACTATCAAAAGTTATTATCATTATATGTGTATAATGTCACAAAGCATGTTATACCCATTAATAAAAATAAAAAGTGTGAAATTATAATGAAATATATTTCATTATTTTTCAAATTTATAATATAAAAAATAATTTTTTAATATCAATAATAAATTATCATATAATAACAATTTTCTTTGTTTATTTCAATTTGATTATTATAAAACCTCTAATTGCACCAAACTAACATAATAAAAGGTTAACTAATGTAATAATTAAGTTTAAAGGACAATCTAATAAACCTAAAAAATGTGGCAATAGCCCAAATTATTGTACAAAACTGTTATTTTCAAACAAACAATTGCCTTTGTTTAAATATTTCTCATTTTTGGTTGAACTAATTACTATCTTGTTTCTTAATTTGTAAATATGTCAAAATAATCTTATGCAAAAGAAATTGATGCACATCATTTTTAATATTTTATGAAAGAAACTAGAATATTTAATATATGTTTTTAGATTTGTAATTATTATTATATTTAAGTTACACTTTTTCTTATAAGCTTGCATCTTAAATGTTTTGTGATACATGTACCCTTGTGTTGATAAAATACAATTTTTTCTCATTAAATAAAATTTTGGTAAAAAAAGTTCGGTATATTTTTATTTTGCATATAAAATATTAGCTTTTGACAAGTAGCATTAATAGTAATAAATATTCAGATTTTTTATTGTCATAAAAACATTGTGTAGTTTAATATTTTTATTTTTTTATAAATATTTTTTCTTCACAAAACTTTCTTATTTAAAATTATTATCAACATTTATAATGATATATTAAACAACAAAAAGTATAATTTAATTTAAGTTTATGTTAATATTTTTTAAAATATATTAATCATTTGATATTTTTTCATAACCAAATGCTTTTAACTTTCACAATTTTTTACACTTTTGCAATTGTAAAAATCATTCCCATTATAATTTACTAGTCATAATTTTTGGCATTTCAAATCTTGTAATGTTATTGTTATTAATATTTATTTAGTGTTTTATACATTATTTACTCCATTCTTTAGTTATAATTTTCGTTTTAGAAACTATACATATTTACTCAATTTTATAGCAAATTAAAAAAAATTAATTTTTAAGTCAAATTGAACATTTATAATTCTTTTTTATTGTTCACATTAGAATAATAAATATTTAGTTTAGCTTTTTTTGTGAAATTTTCTAAGAAAAATAATTTTTTCTTTATCATATGATTTATTAGAATTATGAACTTTTAGTATACACTTGAATATTATCTATGTTGCATTTTTTTCGCTCCATCATACATAAGATTTATTGGGATAAAACTTTGTAACATTTCTCAAATAAAAAATTTTATACTTAAAACAATGTAGCAATAATCATTCAAGTTTGACGATGCACTATTGTGAATGGTATTTTCTTCAGACTTGGTTGTCTATATTGATAATATGCTATATCAAGACAATGTAGTTAACAATTCAAAAACTTTATGATGTGAAATGAACAATTGAAAATTTGTCTAATAAGAATTGCTTGGTTTTTTCATAGTGGCACAACAAACTTATGAAATTTAGCATCTTATCATTATGACAAAAAATTCAAACTTTATGCCTTTTACTATTTATGAATGTATGGTAATTGAGTTTTATCTATGTTCAATATCGTCTTACTTTATAATGGAATATTATGACAATATCTTTTCTATTTGTTATCTTATTGACCAATAATTTTTGTAATTTTCTAGTTCTATGGTTGCCCTCCATATAATTGGTGTACGAATCCACCTTAATTGCTTTGATCACTTGATTAATTTGATAAGTGTTTTTCTAACTTTAATGGAAGTTTTTGAAGACCTAGAACCATCCTAAGATATGCGATCTGTTTGAATACATTCATTAGCATGCAAACCTATTGCCATTTACACTTCCAAACTCTGGGTGATTGGAAGGACACTTGCTTCCATATTAGAGCAATGAACATCTAAATAGGCAAGAAATTTTAATATTTTACCTTTCTTATCCCAAATGATTCCTACAACTATAAACAACTCCCTCATACAACTTTTGTGTACATTGAGTTTCACTTTTCTAACAAGTAGCAAGCTTTTATTGACTAACATGAATGTTCTAAACCACATTTAACATAATGGTTGATATTGTCCTAATTGTACCAATGCCACGTCTTCTTAAATATTTTGTTTAAGAAAAAAATATTTGACAATTTTATTGAAACTATTTATCATGTTTTTTATAAAGCACATATTTGTCTTACTAGTATCTTTATTTGCCTCAATATTCCTTGCATTTAAAATATTTTTTTCATTACTAGACAATTTATATACTTTTATGCACTTAATATTATGCTTTAGATGTTGAAGTAATTCATTATGTTATATTTCATATTTCTAAACACTTTAGCATTTTCACTAGAAGAATATGTTTTGTAAATTAGACATGCAAAAAGGTTTTAATTTGATCTATTCTCTATTTCAATGATAAAATTTTATATTTTAATATTCTTTGTATTTTTACTTAAACTATGAAGTTTTCTTTACAATGACTCAAAGAAAGTTTTTTTTTATATTATGTAAAACTTTTGAACATTTTAATTATTAAATTACACTTACAATGTAATTTTCCTACTTTTACATTTTTTATTCTTATCACTTTAATTCTTCTTTGTTAATAATTACAAAAATGATAAACAAGATTCTAAAGGCTAAACTTTTTTTAAAATCCCTATAAAATAGTTGTATTAATAATAAAATACTTCCCATATATTTAATATTGAATAATTAGAATGTTCAAGTAGAAAATAAGTTTTTACATGATTTCTTATAGTATTAGGAATTCGAATTTTTTATTTACATTGAAATGTTATCAATACATTTTGTAATTAAAATATTTTACTTATTACAACAAAGTTTTTAAAATTGATTTTTTAAAACAATTTAGCAATTTCACAAAACTAGTATTATAATTTAGGTATTCATTTTTATTCAAATATTTACCATTGCTTTTTTAACATGAAAGATTGGAAAGGTTCATGTAGTCTTAAAGACTTAAAATTTTCTTAAATTCCAAAACTTTAAAAAGCTTTCATCAAATTTGATGAAACATAATATCCAGATCATGCGTTAGTATACTAAATGATAGTAATGCAAGCAAAGGCATAGATCTTTCCATATGTTCATATATCCCCATGTATTGAAGATATCTTAAAAATTCAAATAAAATTTATAAGTAAATCTCAAGCCATTTAGCCTCAAAGTTTTACTAAACTTCAAAATAATTAAATTTCAACACATATACAATGAAGGCAATTAAGTGAAAGATCTTTTGATGTAATTTGTTTGCATTAGTCTTCTATCAAATATTTTTCATTTTCTACAAATCCTAAAATTCTACAAAGCTCTCACCAAACTAGACGGAACTCAGTATCATTATTAATGGATAATATATGCAATGTTCACAGTGAAACTAGTGGTGTAAAGTTTTCCTGAAGCCCCTTTATCGTTATGCATTAAAGACATCCAACAAATTTAAAACAAATCTATAAGAAAATTTAAAAGCATGTACCCTCTAAATTTATTACCACTTTTGAGATTGCTTATTTTCAACTTCAACAAATTATACAATTCAATTTCAAAGGCCATTCTTGTACTAGTTTTCAATTAAAAACACATTAACCTTGTTTATCAACTAAGGAAAGAACACACTTTACAAAATATTTTTCTTACTAGTCAATGCATACGGTGTAGTTATAATAATAATAATAAAACATATTTTAGCTACTTAATCTAAAATATTTAACACATTTATGTGCAAAATTAGTTTAGGCATGCAAAATTACCTTTTCATTAAGAATCAAGTTTCATATTTTTTAATGAAAAAGTATTCTTTTGATAATTATTCACAAAGTTATCAACATATAAATTTGTTAATGTTTTTATGTAAGCACAAAAATTTTTGATGGCATAATTTTTAACTCATGCATAGTAATTATTTAAAAGTATCTTAGTTACTTTACCTTATTCTCACCATTTTGACAAACGAATATCTTTTATTATCTTATCATAAGATTAAGTTTTTCACATACTACTGGCATAAAGAATTTTAAATTGTTTTTTCGTTACACTGGTACACGAGTATTATTTATAAACGTTTTGTGAAGAAAAATCTTCTAAACACTAGCACTCCCTTTTGAATTTTGTTTACTTTTATTATGATATTTTTAACTTTTATATTGATAATATTAAGGCTTAAATAACTTTTTTAAATATTTGATATGTAATTTCAACTTTTAGTTTTGTTCATCATATTGTACTTCTTTTTATTACTTTATCAACTCTAATAGCATTTTTGTAAATATTTTATATTAATTTAATACTTTTTATGTTTAATGTTTGCAAAAAAAATTTAAAATTATAAATAAGATAAATTAGTGCAATGCAATTTTTAATATTTTCTAACTAATAACTTATATTACCTTATTTCACTTTATTCTAATGTTATAAAAAGCTTTTTATGTTGTATAAAAAATATTTCATATTTTAATTTATTTTTAATTTAATTTGACCATTAAAGATTTAAAAGTAATGAGAAAAATTAAACTATTTTATTTATTAAAATTAAAAAAAATTGAAATTTGAATAAAGTTTTTATATATGTACAAATATAAGAAATATATTGAGTAATTAAAAATTTTAAATAGCTAATCTATGTACAAATATTGTCCAAAATTACTTTATAGTTAATGCTAACAATAGGTCAATGTAGATGAATAATCCATTAAGAAAGAAATAAAAAGAATCTTTTAAATAAAATTTTAAATTAATTAGAATTATGATTGAGTGATGAAACATAAAAATAATTTACATTCAAAAAAGAGGCATATAAAAATGAAATAAAGTTAATAAAAAATTTTTAAAATCAAAAAATCACAAAGACTATTGAATAATAAAATGGTTAAAGATAAATTATATAAATAATAAATTGTCTTACCTTTTCAAAAATTGGAAGAATTCCTTGGAAATAGCTTTTTAAGTGTGAAGAGTATTCATGAAACTTATTATTCTATTTAAATAAAATAAAAAATATTTACACAATAAAAAATAATAACAAAAATGAAAATTCTTGCATGTTATTAAGCTGATATGATAAGATGAAAGCCATGCCACATGTCCATAGGCCTTCTCCACATCCATTCCAAGCATCATTAAAATTTTTGGATTGGTGAACTTATCAATCTAATAAATTTCTATTCTACTAAACTATTTGTTATGCACATTTTGGATAATATTTTAAATGCTCTATTAGATTAATTTTTATGTTTTTTATATACATATTTGTATGTGAGATATGCACATTATTTTTAAAGTTTAGATTATTCCTTTGTCGTATTTTGTTTTTGTATCTTTTTAATTCTTTAAAAGTTTTTGAAATCAATAAGATACCATTCGTCTTTCATTCTTGAAGAGTGCCTTTAATGTTTTGCATAAGTAAACAAATTTTGTCTCCTTTTCTTCATTTTGTTTTTGAACTTATCTTGAATTTTTAAAATTTTGTTAGACTAACATAATTTTTTTAAATATTCTTGTTTCTTATATCATCATTACTCATTGGTGATATTTGCATTAATAAAACGTTTGTAACTCTAATAAGTTATTTTGTGCTTTTAATATTTTGGAAAAAAAAGTTTACATGTTAGTAAAACTTGATTTATTAATCTACATAACTTTAAAATGCCAATTTTTGTATAGTTCTAAAATAACACACTTGTTACTTAACTAAAATTAATACATATTCTTTTTATGTATTCTCTAATAATCTATTAAGTATGTTCAGTATGATTGGCTACAATTTAGATCCTAGTAGAAGTTTAAATCTACCCAACATTAATAATATAAAATACTTATAACTCTATCATTTAATTATAGTTTGTATTTTTCCATTTGAATTATTTTGCTAAATAGTTTTTGTATCAAAATACCTTCTATTTTTTATAGGAGAAAATAAATATTGTTTTTATTATTTCTCATATTTCTTTATCAACAAATTTTAAATAAGTAGTCGACCTAATCTATTTCTAAAGATAAGAGTTGTCAAAAAAGTATGGTGGTCTATTGGAAAATGCACCTTCGCAAAAATTTCCTAAAACATTAATTTGAGTAATGGATCAACTAGACAATGTCTTCTTGCTAGACGGAAATATTTTTCTCACACCAATTGAAATATGGTTCACAAGAGTTCACAAGAAGTGGGTAAATTGTTAAGAATAAAAATTTTGGATTCATAGAGAACATTTAAAGAAAATGCACTGAAGTATTTTTGTTAATAAAGTTAAGAACATATTTAAATGTCATTTTGTGGAAATATTAATTTTATTTTGGAACACATTAAGATTTTTTAATTATAAAGTTTTATGAAACTTTTGAGAAAGAAAAATAAAGAAAATATATTAAATGTACGCAAACACTTTTTGGGTAGCTTGACCTAAAATCAATTCTATCTCTTCCCTCGACAAAAACTAAGCAAAACAAGAACTAATATAAATAATTTTGCCAAACAATGAGTAGACTAAATCCTCATAACTAAAAAATTGGAATAGGTTACTATGACATTTCAACAAAAACAATTAACAATATAACAAAATAATTTTGTGTCACAATAATTAAAGTTAATATTAATAAAAATCTTATGCTTGATGAATGACTAATGAGAAATAATTTTTTTATTTAAAATAATTAAAAATAAATCATGGCAGTTATTTTCTTGGCATGACAGTTGTAGTTAAATAAATTTTGGAATTGTGCTTGAACATGAAACTTTTTGTTCTTATTAAAAAAGTTTTTCTTGTTTGCTATTTTAATTAAATTATTATTTTAAATAATTAATTATTATAGTTAAAACATACCTTTTCAATAAGATATTGAAAAAAGATTTCCAAATATACGATAAAGAACAAAACAATTATTTGAGCAACAAGATAATGTCTAGACTTTAGAGCAATAATAAATTTCTAAAACAATTAATTTAAATATAATTTAATTTTTTTACCTATTATGATGATTTTAATAAAATTTAACATTCTATTTAAAAAAAATGAAATATTTAAAATTAATCTCAAAATATACTCTTTTGTTATTTTTAACTCTGATCGAGATGATTTTCATTAGATTTTACCTCATTTTTTTTTTTTAAATTTTTCCAAAGACATAAGCATCAATTATTTAAAATCAAAAATTCACTCAAACTATTTTTAATAATTCTTATAGGTTGTTATCATCAAGAAAAGCACCATGATTATGGCTCAATAACATAATAGACTATCCAAGATTCCGTGAAATGTTCATCAAACAATCAACTATCGATTGATAATGAGATTGTCTCTCTATTTCTTTCCTTTTTCCCAAAAGAATTGTTGAAACTATCTTGACAGATATAAGAATTTATGAGATTCTTATGACCATTAGATAAAATTTGATCAAATTTTTAATTTTTAAGAGTTTCCTTGTCCTTTTTTCCAAAAAGTATCAAAAAACTTATGTTTAGCTTGATTATTTTTAGCTATGGAAGCAAAGATGCATCTTTCTTCTAAAAAATAATTATTCTTTTTATTTTGATAATTGTGAAACAAAAATGTCATTATGGTTTATTTGTACATATCTTTTGTTAATGTCCATAAAAGACTAGCTTTTGATAATAAATGAATATTACTATATGGAAATACTGGCACATGTTACATTAATTACCTTATTTGTTTCTCCTATTAACTTAGAAAAATAATGTTTTTAAACCATCTTAAAATGAAAAGTACATTCAGCCACAAAACTTTGTAATCACTTGTTTTGATTCTACATATTGGTCATTTTCAACTAAAATTAGACTTTTAGTTAGAATATTCACATTATCTAGAGTATTTTAACTCTCTAGTTAATAAAATACTTATCAAATTTGAATTTTGCATTAAATGGAGCTTGTTCATTTTCTATAGTACCACTTGTGAATATGCTACTTGTCTAAAAAGTTCTTAATGTTATTTAAGTATATGGTTCGCCAACGGAATAAGCCACAATAAAGCATAGAATTTCTCCCAACTCAACAAGGTCCCCATGAGTGGGACTCTCACCATAACATAGTTAACTAATCTAACACACTTTTTTTGCAAGTAATAGGGGTCATGAACTGTATTGCATGTATTCAAATTATAATTGATTAATTCAGAAGCTCAATTCCAACATTTGGATTTTTAGCAGTTATTCATCAAGGAGTGTTATATGCATTATCTCTTAATTCACAACCAATTAGTGTTTGGACAAAAATTTGCCCTTAATCCAATTTTAACCACCCATGGATATACTTTGATTAGAACAATTCGTTCTATGTGAAGAACATATTGAAGTACTTCATCAAGTCTAAGCCTAAGATATCGAGCATCTAAAGTTCATACCATGGTTTATATAATTCCAATGTAACCTCCACAACAAGAAATTATATGTTCGATAAAAGAAAGCCCTTGTAAGTTTTTTGAATGGGTAAACTAATCATTTGTATTTGAGGATCTAACATTAATCCTCATATACCTACCAATTGATGTACTTAAGATGCATTTGCTATAACCCTTGAAAAGGATATTATATGAATTTTCATAGAGGGATCAATCATCCAAAACTAAAGATTTATTTTTCATCTCTAATACTCACTTCTAGCATCAACATCTCTATAGATTGATATAAGTTTTTAACCACGTGTACATTCTCATAATGATAGTTTTCTCTAAAATGAAACAATTTGTTCATTACTTTGAACCAACCATCCCTTCATATTGATGGTGAAATGATCATCAATTCGTAATTAAATAGATGTAACAGTTGCTCCTTGGAAACCCAAAGCTCTTAATTGAACAAGGATATGTGATGTGCATGCCATTCTAAAATGATATATTAATATTTATGATCTAATTTTGAAACGCCAAATCTACCCATTCAACCGCAACAACCTCCTTATTCCATTTGGTTAGATTCAATAATGAGATTAGGATAGTGATACAAAAAAATCCCTAAATCTTTGTTCTCACAAAACTTATAAGGAAATTAAAATTCCATCAAGTCTATGCATCACGATTACAAATTCATTTAATAAATTCTTTGTAGTTTTTATTTTTAAGTTAGATAGCTTATGAGTTGGTCGGGAAAAAAACATATACCATATATGGGTTCATCTATTTTCCAAAAAGAAGGTGACCAATAGTCATTTATATGCATATAAAATAATATTCTCTTTGATACTTCCTACTATTTGATGGTGTATATAAAAAGAACTTGAAAAATATGGCTCTTTCCCTTTTGTATGATACTTTTCATTATCAACTGTGCCCCTCTTATCGTTTCTACAACTTTCATTACATTGATTATAATAATTTCTACAAATACCTTAGGGATTCCCAATCAATAATATATAGAGTCAATAAGCATATATTGAATTGATACACAAACAAGGTCCCCAATTGTTGTAAAAAAAGCGATTAATGTTAGAAAACATAAGTAAACGATCTTTTGCTTAACCTTTTAAAGGTAAAGATAAATAAAGATCAATTTGATCCCCATTAAAGTCTACATTGAAGCCCATACAAACTAATGGTTGTAAATAAATAGCATGCCCCTCCACTAAAGTGTGTTGGAAAGACTATATGCCTAATATATGCTGGGTTCTTACTCCACTCCACAACACAGGACACATCTACATAACTTCACAATGTTTTCCCATTCAATGTGTTCATTTTCTTGAATTTTGCATTTAGCAATAGCTATGTTAGAAGCGACATGTCTGATTAAACCATGAATTAGAAATATTTGGAAGTGCTTTATATCTATTTCCCAAAGTAATACACATTGAAGCAATAAAAGCAAAGTATCCATAATAATCGCATAATTAATCTAACTATTTACCAAGTAATGTCACGAAATCTTCCAACCTTACCTTCAATTATTTTAAAAAATGATTTGTAAAGCCTATTATGACAATCCCTCAAGGTCCACATGGATCCTATTATCAAGAAGTTATCCACGGTCACTTATACCAATCTCACCTAACACATTACTAATTCCTAGCAAGTAAATCTACATGTAACTAATACATAAATAAAAGCATTATTTTGATAGATGACACTTCTATATAGTTCGTTAAGATTCAAACTTATTCATTTAGACTTATCTATTTGAGTGATTGGCTTCAACGTAGAAGGGAAAATTATTAACAGGCACAAAACCATCTATTTTAGTTCTATACTTATTTGAATAAAGTATTTATCTAAATAAAAGCAACTAGGAAAAACAACCTTTCTTCTTTTTTTATCTTCCTATTCATATTCATTTATGAAAAGTTTTTTGTTTATTAATTCCTTCCATTTTACCAATGTATTATTTATAACAATTTGCTAATCCAAATTGGTTGATTGCTGTCTAATTACAACTGACCCTAATAGGATTTCTTAAATTTGAAATTTCTTCAAGTCTTGAGCAGTACAAAAAGAGGGATGTTGTAATTCAGAGATTGTATTTCGTATTGAAATGAATCTCATAAGGACAAGAAAGTAGGGTTTTTAGTTATAGGGAATGCAAAAAAAATTCAGGTAGGTTCCTATAGGATTTCTCCCTTCAAACACAAACGCACACACACATAATCATATGTGAAAGTTTCCTCCCATTTGGCTCATGAAGTTACACCAAATAAATAAAGGATTATTCTTTTTGTTTGACATTTTTTATGAAACCTTCAAAAAGCTACACTTTACTATAGCTATCAGTAAAGGCCAACCTTTTATTAATTCATTTTTGTTATTTTCTTTTTACTATACTTCATTTACTTTTACTCTTTTATGGTTATGGTGTTTGTACCATGAAAATGGAAATGTGAAATTATGTGTGCTCTACATCTAATGAAATTGTTCATTACCTCAAAGACATATCTTGTAATAGAATTTTTTATTGATATTTTATTGTTATGTTTGACCTTTTTTATGTCCCAACTAACACTGATGATTATGTCATGCTGTCACTTTAATCATGTTTGTGATTTATAAGATAATAACCATTTCAAAATTGAACTTGTAGTTCCATAAAAAATATATATTTTCATGAGTTTCATGTTTCACCATTCAAGAACATGGATCAAATCTTCTTTTAAAGTATTTATTTGATAATTTTGAGCTTCATGTTTGTCCTCCAGGGAGACATGTTAGAGCTATGACATCATACTAAAATTGAATAGGATGATAGTTTCATAATTTGAGTATATCAAATTAAAATTTCAATCAAATCAAACGTCATAATATACTTGATTTTCTAATTCCTGAAGGGGTTTATTTACAAATTTACAATATAACTTGAAAGACATTTGTAGTAGCACACATGCGTCATTAAGCATGTGAGTTTTATTTATCCCATTTTGTACCTTATTTTCTGAGAATCAACAAAGTAAACCCTGATTCTTTACAATATTTTCATTCTTTTGTTTTAGCCCTTATTGCTCGGTAATTACCAAAAGAAAAAATCCCACTTTTATTTGCCTAAAAACTTATTTTACAAAATAATTTATCTTTCTCTAATTCATTTGTTTCATAATGAAAAGCATATGGTTTTGTCACCTCCCAAGATATCTCTTCAAAAGGTAGAGCTCTATCTGCCTAAGCCCAAATTTGTTGAAGGGAAATTTGTCCAATTTGAAGTTCTTGATGTCTATATTAATTTACTATAGAAAAAAGAATAAAAATTCTTATTAATTTATTATTTTAGGTCATACTTGAATTCTTTTTATCTTGAAGTTATTTTAAGATATAAAGAAATGATTTAGTTCTATGGACAAAAAAATGTTCCTGAATTAGCAATCAAATGCATTTTAGAGCGCCCTCTAGTTTAGGTTTTATTTCTCCCACTATCATAGAATTAAGCAGTTCTTTATGAGTTTCAATATTATTAGATATATATGTAAGAAGCTTTTGAAAAATATTAGAAAAAAAATTTAATAAAGCATAAACCTCCAAATCTCATGGTCACTATAGCCCTTTCTTAAACTCCCTCTAATTGTTATTTGTGTAATAAATTAGTGAACTATATTTTTTATCAAGTTGTTTTATTATTATTTTAGTATATGCAATAAGTTGAAAAGTGATATAATAAAATAATTTCTACTTTTGATAAGTTGTGATTTAGTTGGCATTATTTCTATCTTTCTCAACAATTGGCAAATGTCATATTGACTTGTTCATCAATTCATGTCAATATAAACTATCTATATTATTTAGTTAAACATTTGTTATTATATAGCCTTGACACGATCATAGAAACACAATATCAAAATATTATGTGAGAAGAATGACATCAAGAATCTTGTATTTCGAGAATTCATAATGTGGTAAGAAAATGTAGGTTGGAATGTATTTTAGAGGTACATTATAACTACAAAATCCTAAATCCTTTATTATAAGAAAAAAATAATCAATATTATTGTGAATTCTAGCTATCATTATTATACTTAATTTACAATAGATAACCATTTTTATTGTCATTATTTTGATGAAAACAAAGGGCAAGACAATTGTAGTTATTGGACTTTATTACCTATAATTGAAAAATTTTATGTTAGACCTAGCACTCTTACAAATATTATTACTATTTAGTTCATTAAGGTATATGCTTCCTCATGAATTAAAATTTGAAACTTGAATAATTTAAAATTTAAATAAAAGAAAGTTTAATTTTGAATTTTGAATTTTGAAGTCTGAAGTTCTAAATGGGAAGAATGGTATAATGACGAAACTTCAATTGTATAACATGAGCCTTGACTATGCTTAATGCTTTAAAACGAGTTTGTAATTTTTTTTAAAATTTTGATTTTTCTCTCATCCTTACTCTTAGCAAACCATATAGGAAATGGATATGATTCATAAAAAATAGGAGTAAATAGTAATAAATAAGATGATTGAAAGACTTTAATTAGATGAGGGAAAATTAAAAAGAGTAAATTGTGGCTTAGCTAACCAAAAACATATTCATCTTATAGTAAATCCTTTGTTTAAGCTTGTGTGGCCAAGTTTATATGAGCTCTTAACATGTGTTTGTAATGGATTAAGAAATCAAACCATAAAAGTGGAATTTAGGGAAGTTAATCAAGAAGATGTCAAGTAGAAAATAAAGTTAATCGATAAAGAAGAAGGATTGTTAAACCTTTGATGTAAGAAAATATATAGCCAAGAAGATGTCTCTACTGATTCTAGATTGGATGATCATTGAGTTCATACTATATATTTAGCTAAGATATAATCAAATATAAAATGAAATTACTTTGTTAAAATGCATATGAAACCAAGAAAATTTGATTAAGATAAAAACTAGTTATTCTTCTTCAAGAAACTTAAGAATGAGAAAAGGCCTTCTACCCATCACAAATGGAGATTTTTTTGTAACTAAATGGGTCAACTATCATTGCTTCTTATGTAATATTTATAGTGGAACCGTGCCAAAAATGTATATTTGCATTTTTCTTGTGAATGCTATGTAGTTTCTATAATTATGTTGGATGTTATGATTTTTTTATAAATATATGTAGATGATGAATTTAGAAAAAAAACTTGCCGATGTAAAACCAGTCCTTATCTTAGACCTTATCATGTGGAATAAATTAAAAACATGCTACTTCTTTTTACCTTGTTGGTTGTTTAAGCATGTATGCATCAAGCATGGGTTATCATGGCTATTGTTAGAAAATTTGAAAACCAACAAAAAGAAAACTTTTAATTAATGTAATCAATAACCTAGAAAAAAAATTGTCTTGTTTTGTCATTATATCTTGCTAGAAGTTAAGATGCCTTCTAGACTTCTTTTTCATTGATAATAAAATTTATATTTGATAGTAAGGATCTAATGTAATATTCACTTCTTAATTATTGCATGCATAGACAAAGATTTTCATGGCATAACAAACCAAGGAATGTGTAAAATTTAAACTTGATTCTATGTTATTTTATAAATTTATTTTTTGAAAATTATATTTGATGTGCATCAATATGATTGTATTTGAAATTACTCACAATCTTAGTTTATAACATAGGTGGAAAAATGTGTGTATATTTGCGAACATTTAGGATAAGAAATATTTGAAATCGTAAGCTGTAGTTTGCACCTTAGCTTAATTAATAAATGATTTGTTTGTCTATGGAAACAAAATGGAAAAACTCTCGAAAATGTTTTAGTTAAGTATCCCTTCTCTTGGGCTTGCTTGGGAAGCATGTCACCCTTTCATGGCTAATTCATTGGAGGCATGGGTTTACCCCATATGAGAACTTAGATAGCTTCAAAGGTGTGTGTAGTCTTTGGTTCCTAGTTGGGAAGCCTTGGAGAGATCTGTTCAAAGCTTTAGAATAATTGTTAAGGACAAGGTTGAGCATTAAAGTAAATGTTTTATGAATAATTAATAATTCCCTATAATTTAAATTAAAAATTTAAGGTCTTTGGTTATGATTATGTAGGTAAACATAGAATTTGAATCAGGCACAAAGGCATAAAATAATCTATAGAAAAGGAAGCAATAACAGAAGGTCCTTTTGAACATCTAAGGAAACATCATCGATAAACCTTTACACACATTGTAATAAGACATTGGAATATGCTACGTCCTATCATTGAAGTAATAAGACAAGGATGTTGGCCACCATTACATTTAGTAGATTCTTTTGGCTACACCATAAGTGCTTTTATACATGTTCTTAAGCCACATGATGACACCCTGGTTCATGATCTATGGAATTCATGGTCCCTCTAAAGGGTCCTTAGGATGGCATGATGACTAACAATTAATTGAGTCATAAAGGTTACTAGTGATACTAGTGTGAATCAAAAGTTATTTGCAAATATAATCAATTGCATGTTTAATTAACAATGGGGTAAAAAGCTAGACCATATAAACACTACATTAGTTTTGTTAGGTGTGGTCTTAGACATAATCAGTGTGGAAAAATGGGCTAAACTTTATTAACTAGCTCAACAAAATTATGTGAAAATAATGAGGCATTTAGATGTATTAGGCCATTAATTATCCATACTCACTTAATTGATAGTCTAGTTATCCTACTTCTTTGACCTAGAGTAGTTAAGCATAAATGCTTAAGCCTAAAATAGGAATGTTAGATTATAGGATAAAAATCTTTAGAATTGGTAGGAAGCCATTATATAAATTGTTCAAGGAGAGATTATTTGCACATTTAGTCCATTAAGGAATTAAATAATGTGCTATACTTTTTAGGGGAGCACTTATGTTTGTTAAGGAACCATAGAACCTTAAGGGGATGGCCCATGTGATCAACCTTTTCTCTTAGACTGTTAGATTACATGATGTGAAAGAAGTGCAGGCCTTGTCATGTTTCTTTAGGATAAGAAAGTGTGTTGCATCAACTAGTGGACAATAAGCATCCAATTAGTCATAGTATAAGGAAACCTATTTTGACTAACTAGTTGATGATGATGTTGTTAGAGTAGTTAAAATATGATTTATTAGTCTACAAGATTTACTCTATTATCTCATTTATTTTTTTGGCAAGCACATGTTAGTGTAATAACATAGCTAAAAGATTCCTTGTTGAGTCTCCTAGGTCACCCATTCATATTTTTGTAGGATCAAGGAGTCAGAACTTTTGGGAAGAAAAATTGGAGATTGTTAGAGTTAGTGCAATAGTTAGATGATTCATCTTCCTTTTTTAACTTTTAATAGTTATAGATTTGATAATTATTTATCATCAATTATATTTTAGTAGATGTGACCTATATTAGATAGTGTTATCAGACTTAATAGTGACTTATTATATTTTTTATTAGGCTTTGATGGTGGTAAATGTTGTTGCTTAAATAGTTGCAACATGGGACTTGCATATAATAAATTTTGGTTGAAATAGGATATAATAACTAAGAAAAATAACATTTCATTTATATGATCTTTTTATTTAGCCATATGTAAAAAATAACAATAACATTCTTGAGGTTAAGAATGCTGGAAATCATAGTGCAACAATAGCATTTTTCAAATTTGGTGCAAGTAGGAAGGCATCTCAAATGAGGTTTTATGTTTAATCTCTTGTTGGTATGCTCCTCTCACTTACTAGGATTTATGTTTTCAAAGTGTGTACTAGAGGTCATGTTCAATGATGATGATACCTCCAACAAGGTTACACCCTTCAAACTCACTATAATCGGCAATGTTTTCACTTTCAAGGCCCAACATTAAGATTGTAACATCTAAACAAGTTGGCTACGTTGGATCTATTGTGATAAATAAAGCATATGCTCCTATGAATTTCACTAGACTTAGACAACATTAATGATGCATGTAAAAAATTTGTAAAATTGCATACTTTCAAATGAGAATCATCAAATAACTCCTAGATTTTTTACTCAAAATTTTGCTTTTGTGAGCTCTAGTGTAGATCTCATTGGATTGCCTTCCAATCCACTTTGTCAACAAGTTAGCCTTACTCTCAATTGTGTTAATAGTCAACAACCCATGAAATGAAGATGTTATAATAGTTAATTGAATGAAGAATTATGGGGTTTAAATCAACATAAATCTCAACCTTTCTAAAGACATTTCTTCATAAATTAGAATCATTAGAAAGTTTAGCAACAGTAATAGTTTCTAGAAAATATTAGGCACTAAAAATCTACCAATCTAATATCTAAATTGTTGAAAAAAATGACAATTAATTATCCAATGCAACAAGGAAAAAGTTCTAGATATATGCAATGGTTATATAATTCCAATTCATCAAACAATAAGCAATGTGAAACCCCAAGCTTTGGTAGTCTTTAATGTCGACACCCAAAGGTTAGGTAAATGAAAGTACATCAATGAGAGAAAGTAAGGGAATAAAATTTGATAAGGGTATCATAAGTAGCTTAACATGTGAGAAATTATACTCCCCCAGCAAGTCAAAAGAAAAAACTTCCTTAACTACATCACAAAACATCAACACTTAGTAAAAGAACTATATTGTATTATGAATGATCTCTTCGATAACTATAACAAAAAATTCAATGAGCAACTAATTTTTCTATGAGGTTTCCTGACCTTAAGCTCTCACTAGTAGACCTTATTCTCCTTGTCAAAATAATGAAATTTTTAGTATAAAAATTGCGAGAAAAAAAAAAGCAATAAAGAGAAGAAGAACAAAGCTTTTGTCACAAGAAAATTGAATACTACAAGAAGTTCTTCTTTCATCATTCTTGCTTTTTTATATTGGAATATTTTTGTGCAAAAGGCATAATATTTTAATTTTCAAATGACACATTTGACCTTTGATCAAAAGTTTACAACTGACAAACTTTTGCATCATTGGCTTCACACCTACATGTCAAAGCCCAAGATGCAATTGATTTTCATGCACCAGTTAGCACTACATGAGCAAAAGCTAGGTGTAGTAGGTGGTACATATCATCCACAACACCAACATAGCTACCCATCTAAAGCAGGCTCATATATGTGTGGGAGATGCTCCATCTCGTATTCATATGTGCTGCACATAAACCAGGTTAGCCTACAATGTTTTGAATAACCTATTGTTCACTTGTAATCCCTCATTTGGTGACATTACACTAACCATCTTAGGAATTATATCCACAACTACAAATAGGTCATTATGTCCTCATGAAGTCATTGATAGACAAGTGATAAAATCAATTAGATATTATTCCAAGGACTTGTCAGTACTACTAGTAGTATATACAGTTCTTATTTATGACTTGATGGTTTTAATGCAACAAAAAGTGTTCACCTGTCAATAAATTTCTTAACATCTAAATTCATGTGGAGGTAGTTAGCATACCTTTAAAAATTTGGAGTGATCTACACTTATGTATCATTTTTTATGACCATCTGAATGTGTAAAACATTATTTTTGATAAAATACTCTAAGTGCTTACCATCTTTTATCTCTTGATAAATTTTGCAAAATTTGTGGTCATCTTTATACTTCATACCTTAATAAATTCTATAGGTTATATTTGCGTAATAGTTGTTAAACATTGTACGATTGAAGGAGGTAGAGAAAGCATATTTACAAGTTTGTTCAAAGTTCCTTTCCTATATTTAATAATTAGGATGAATTATTGTAAGTATCACAAACACTTGAAGTGTCGTACATGTTGTAGCTGTGATTGACTCTATAAATAATGGAATGGCTAAAAATTTGAATGTACTATGAATTATTTTGTAAGGATGTATGGCCTATAATGTTTTAAAGATTTATGTAAACAAATCATCTCTTTATCATTGAGTAGATTTTTTTATTCTCCAAGCAATAATTAAGAATAATATGCTAGTGGCTTGCCTTATTCCATTGAAACTCATCTATAACTTGCCCTGATTCATTTACTTGAATCTCAAGTGGATGTTGTAGATTGGTAGAGCTAGAATTAGAGCTTCATTAATTACTTCTTTAAATTATTAAAATGTCTGTTATGTAGTTCAAAACACTCAAATTTTAGATGTCGACAAGTTAGTTCATTAAATGGTGGAAATCTTTCAAAGAATCCTTTGATGAATTTTCTTAGGTATTGATAAGCTCTATGAAAATACCTGACATTAGTAACATCATATGGTTTAGAACATTTCTTAATACCATTAATCAATTCTTTATCAATGTTTATTTCAACCTTTCCAAAATAATATCCAAAATATAAAATTGTTTCCCTTGCATACTCACACTACTTCTCATTCAACTATAAATGATGGGATTTTAATACATCAAACACCTTCCATAAATTCTTTACATGTCCTTCATGTGCATTACTATAAAAAAGGATGCCGTAAGGGTAGACTAGAAAAAAATCTTCTAAGTGAGATAAAAGAAGGCCATCCATTAGTCACATGACCATTTCTTGAGCATTGCACAACCCAAACAACATTGCTAGACACTCATACAATAATTGTAGTGATTTAAACATTTTTTTCAAAGTTTCTCCTTCTATAATATGTACTTGATGATACCTTGGTTAGACCTCTAATTTTTTGAATGCTCATGCTTGCTTCAGTTGGTCTAATAGATCCTAACTCTTCATTGTGGATAGCTATTCATACAAGTGATTTTGTTAAGAGCTTGATAATCCAACACATGTTCCAACTTCCATTCTTTTTTGCACTAATTCAACTAAGAGCCAAATGGTGAATTAGTAGGCTTGAGTACTCCATTCTTTAATAACTCTATGACTTGCTTATTAATCACTTCATTTTTTTACTACTAAGTTATGATACATATTTTTGTTTATAAGTGTTGATTTGATAAAAGTTAATCTGATGCTTCACGACACAATTTGATATTTGCACTTTTATTTTAGTAAATGGCGTAGAATATTCTCTTAGCATCTTTTTAAGTTTTTTAGGTAGATTACTATATTTTTTTGAACCATTATTTAGGTTTTTGAGTCTAGTTAATAATAACTCATAATTTAGACATTTATTTCCTAATCTTATTTCATGGCTTGTAGTAATAATATCTACTATTAACTTTCCTTTGTTCCATATTATAAGAAATCTCTATCCATCCATTGTGAATCGAACCTGTTGGGCTTAACAATAGTATATATCATCTTGATTCCACAAGTATGAGTAGCCAAATATGATATGGAAAATATCTAATGGAATTGCTTTAGAGTCTCTTTGACTCAGCCCATGAGAATAGCGTTTGCATAAGTACCACTTTCTAAGCACAGTGTCTCCACAAAGCTTTTAAAGATCAAATGTTTCTAACTGCCAGTGTCAACGATATCATTGACTAACTTGATTACATGAATATAGCTTGAAAAGAGTTTGAGTATTCCTATTATAATTTTGGTAATAAGCTCTACTCGCCCTACCAAAAGAGAGTCTTATATTTTTATCATCAAGCCTCAAGAATGGTCTAAATTTTGTATGCAACAAAGATCTTTTTTCCAAATTTTCTTAAATGTGTCTAAGAAGTGATTAGTGTTAATTATCCAAACTTTTTCTTATATGTGGCCTTAATTATTATAGTGGATGCAATTTTTGTGACTCTCACTTGTGAATGGTGTTGTTATTATTGTGGTTGTCATCCAGTCTATTGGATATTAATCTCTCCTCTTTTGTGAGTTCAATATATTAGTGTTAATCCTCTAGTAGTGTGAAATCCCATGACCTTAGTTCCATATTTTGATTCTTCTTTTCAATGGCTATTATATCAATGGTGATTGTAAATCTACTTGCTTATACCAATGATTTTGTAGGGAATAAGGTTAGTTATGTAGTAATAGGATAATAAAAACCTAAGAAGTAAATTGATAAAGTCTACATCTTTAAAATAGATATTATTCATACTATAACCTATGTTTGAAATTTAATGGTGTAATCTTAGATTTTTTGCACTTGTTAATGTCAAAGACAATGCAACTTCGTCTAGTTATCATACACAATCCATGAGATAAAAGTTTTTTCAAATTAATTTCTTAAGCAAACTCCATATTAGCTCTATATCCAAATGAGTTCAAAAGTTTACATTGAATTAGGTCAATGCATGGCTCAACATTTGCAATCAAGCATATGCTACTTTGTGAAATGAAGAGTAGCTGTATTAAGGAAATAGGTCTCTATTTAATTTAATTAAGCATCTAAAATTTTTGTATCCACAGTACCACCAAGAATTGGATAGAAATGTTAATGATGAAATCCTCAAATGTGTCCCCAAGTGTTCTTGATCTAGAAATAGTTTCTTTGCATGGTGATTTTTCTTTCAAATTTATGATGGCGTATATAAATTTTTGAACACCATCCTTATTAACATTTCTATTTATTGTGTTACTGAAGTAACTTGTGCTTGCATAAGAAGATTGAACCCTCCAAGAACTTCTCCCTATTTCGTTCATCATTCTTACCTCCTTATATAAGGGTTGGATAAACATTTTAATGCAAAAAGTATAATGTTTTAATTTTCAAATGACACATTTGGCCATTGACCCAAAGAATACAACTTGCAGATTTTGTGTCAACCGATTCCTTAAAAGAATGTGCATGTATTTTACATGCCACAAGGCACAAAGTGCTTGTATGTGAGGCCTGATAAGTGGTAAGAAATAGGCTTTCAATTACTCAAAAGCTTTAGTGAAGATCTCTAGGAGAAAGAAAAGGCTCTTAACCTTTCTTAGATGAACCCAGATGGCTTTATAGTGGTTATCAATCACAAGTTAGGAAAAAAAGCTACCAAATAAATAAAAAAAGTGTTTTTCATTAAAATGGCTAAAAGAAGATTGTAGGCATCTCAAAATACTAACATTATTGATTGCAATGAATAATATCCTAACTTTGAAAACTAATGGTGTAGTTAATTCTACAAAGTATTCATTCCTTAAGAACATGATCAAATTGAATGAAATTATGGCAACTTCACTTTTGGAACCCTTTGAAGGTAACAAGGAAATGGACATCATTCAAAGGAGTTAAAGTCTCTATATTGTGAGAACATCTCTAACAAAGTATGGTTGTTTTAGTTGTATTTCTTCCAAGTGCAAATAATGAAAATGACGAACAATGTCTGCATATGGTTGTAAAGCATAATACATAAATGAAGTTTTGCCTTTTTATGTATGCCAACAACTATTTCATTAATAGAAGAGATCTTTGGTGGGATTTAAGATTGATGATGGAGGCTAATTGTCTTCTTTGGATGGTAAAGAGAACTTATGTCATTACTAAGGTTCAAGAATTTAAATGTCACTCTTCTAGATAGAACCCTAATGGATCATGATTAGCTAAAAACATTTCCAACATAGTGCTTTAGCATATGAACTACATTCTATTAAGCTACTCCCTTTTTCTATCCTTCCTCCTACAATTAGATGTATTCCAAGGTAAATAAAATTCCAAAGCACTTGGACTAGAAGAATAGAATTCCATCCAATGTTTGCTCAAAATAAGTGTTTTCAAATTGTTGGGTTAAGAATGAGGGCCCTAGCTTACAAAGTGAGGAGACATAAACCTCACCATGAAGAAGGCTCAATTTTGTAAATATTCTAGATGATTCAAGAAGTAGAAGAACAACTTTTGGAGAAAAAAGACATAACAAGCTATAGAAGAATTATAAAGTTTTGCATTGACAAAACATAAGATTAGTTCTTCATGGCTATTAAAACGGTGGTGCTGTATTAAAAGCTTGAAGGCAAGTATTATGTGGCTCAGGGAAGTTAATAAAAGCAAAACGTTTTCCATATAATGGCCAAAAAAAGACAAAGTAAGCTTAATATATAATTAATTAAAGATGCTATGGGAGTTGGATCTCAGAGGAGGATTTAATTGCCAAATATGTTATGGGTTGCTTCACCTCTCACTTATTTATTGTACCTACCTAGCAAAATAGGACGAGCTTTGCTTTATTATCCTTAGACTCATTGAAAAGGAATATGATACTAATTTAGCTAATTTGTACGGTGAAATTATAAAAAAAATTTTTTTAATGGATTTTTCAAGTGGTTTTAATTTTGATGGGTTTAATAATTTCTTTTACAAGCATTGTTGATCAAGATGACAATTATGAAGCTATCAATGACTTTCCTATTTGCAACCTATTACTTAGATAATTCATTAATGCTATTATAATCTTCCTTCTAAAGACTTACTACACTGCATCTATTAAAAATTGTAGACTAATTTGCACTTATGGTTTCCTTGAAAAAAATTTAAAGTTATTGGTTGTTAGGCTACAATCTTAATTGTCCACACACAAATCTTAATAAAGCAGTCAACTTTTGGTAAGGTGAAATCACTAAAAATATCTTCAGATGTTTTAAATTGTAAGGTCAAAGTTAATAACTCTTTTATAAAACTATACTTTATGATGGCATTGAAATGTATATCATGCAATTTTCTTAAAAAAGTACCACATAAGCATAACTTTAATAGTTAATTTATTAATCTAGGGGTAATAAACAAGATTCCCATTTGGACCTAATAGTTAAATTTTATCCTCTTCTCAAGTGGTGAAAAACACTCCATTCAAAATATCAATGTATTCTCCTTTGAGCTTTATGACACATTACATTCGGAAATTATTGTACAAAATATTTTATCTATTTAGAGTAAATAAATAAAACGCAAGTAGGAGCACAACATCAAGAACCGTTAAGGATTCAAAAGGTACAACCATCCAATCCCTTTACCTAAAAGCACATTGTTCAAAGGTAAGAAGTAGGTTGTTCTCTTACAAAACTACATTAACAAAACATGCATGAAGATAATTGAAAAGTGGAAGAAATTACTCTCAATGGTAGCTTTCGATCGTTAGCCATGTCATATAATTAATTCCACTATATACTCTAATGATGTTCTATCCTTCAAAAAATATCATTAATATAGTAGAACGTGTGATGAATGAGTTCCTTTAGAGGAATAGTCATCTACCTTCCAAAATGTCTTTACTAATATAGTGCATCTTATAAATTTGTTATATTTTTCCAACAAGTAAACTTTCTATGCATATAGGAACTCTCAAATTCTTACTTTTATGGATTCTCTAAGGCGCATAAACTTATTGAACAAGTTTTCTATGATCAGTGGAATAAAACATAGCCAATGTGAAATGATTCATCAATTGCTTCCACACTGGTGGAATTGTAGTCACAATAACTCAACAGCCATTAATGTATCTTAAGTTATTCCATCCCTCATATGTTGCAATATCTGGAAGTTAAAAATTTAATACTAAATAATGGCAACAAATCCCATGAATTCTATGATAAATAGAGTTCAACATAATATCTATGCCATTTTAAATTTTAGTCTAATCATATAGAGAAGTTCAATAAATCTTCAATTAGTAAAATATTCATTGCTAGCTCTACATTGTAGGAGAAATTTCAAAAAAATTAAAGTGGTTCAGTGGACTCCCCCAACTATAACTTTTGTCAAATTATATACTATTTGTTTGACTAAAGGGAACCAATGCATTGTAGGTTTTGGTCATGTGATCGGATACCACTTGGGTAAACCAATCAATCCATTCTAAATTTATGAAGGATCTAAAATAATTATAAAAGATACGCCATGATACTACTATTTGGTTTAAACTTAAGTGACAATCTAGGCTTATAGAGCTCTATCATAGAATCAATTAGTAAATCAATCCTTGTAATGATTTTCCATGGAATTGGAGTCCCTTGTGGAAAACCAATTAGGTCAATTTACTAGAAATCATAAACATTTAGACATTGTAGATTCATCAAAAAATTCTAAAAATTTTCAATATTTAATTACAAATGATAAGGAGAGATGTCAATATATTTATTGAGTGATCATAAAAAAGTCATGCAATGAATCATTCCATAATCAAACTCATGAAATTCTTTGTAAAGGTCATTGGGGTCATCTTGTATTTCTTCTTATGCAAATCACTAACTAATTAGGGTTGAAAAACAAGAAGAAAAATCATGGAAAACACACCACAAAATTTTATTACATTTTTAACTTTTCCAGAAGTAATTCAATTCCTATAAAAAGCTGGGGCTTTGAAACACATGTCAAACAAGTCATGCTTTGAAGTCAATGAAATGAACCTATTTGACATAGCTCATTTCATTCAAGGGAAACCCATTTCCATATAATATCTCAATTCTAGTAGGTAATACCTATTCATATTATATTAAAGATAAGGATTTCTCCATTTCCAAAAGAATACCAATGAAACTCATTTCAAGATTTTTTTTCAAACCTTAACTTGGTTCTAACAAAATACTAGAGCAAGGCATACTATTTTGACTACATTTGCTAAAGTAAATAGAGTATAAATTTTATTGAATTAAAATAAAGATTTTTAGTATTATTAAAACAATGGTAGATTTGTGAATTAAGAAGCTATCTATGAAATTTATTTTTCTATTTAGAAATTGGATGGGTAAAGAATGAAAAAAAATCGTCGCTTTCTGAAAAATGTCTTGGTTATTTGGTCCAATAGCAAGTGGAAAAATTTACTAATTCAATCACATGCATGTTTCTAGAAGCCTATCATTGGTATGTGTTGATTCTTTAGTTAGTTCATCCTCCTAATCAACCCAATGTAAGGAGTAGTTGAATGGCATCAATTTGGCATAACTGTTTTATTAAACAATACATCAAACTTTGTATTTCATTTGGATAATAAGGTTATTTGTTTGAATTCATTACTCCTTCTTAGTGGCTTTCTTGCTCAATGATATGGTCACAAAAGTATAAAAAAATATGATGACATTCGCAATTCATTTTAAAATGTATGGTTATGGAGTTCATTATTATATTGTTTAACAACTTCCTTCAAAGAGAAACTATCATCGACTTAGATGATAATCAACAAGGATTATTTAGATTGGTCTAAAACCGTTTTAATTCATGTTAGGAGCGTTTTGTTATGATAATAATTCAAAAAATAATTTTGATTACTTTGATGATGAACATTTTTTTAATAAGTGCAACATCATTCCTTAACCTTCCAAGCCAAACATTTCATGTCAAGACTACCATGCTCTATACATAATTCTCAATGCAAATCGATCAATTTTGTCTTTTATTCCTCCACCTGGTGTCAGGACCATTTTGTTATAGTGACTGAGAAGCGATTATACAAATCTATTGACTCTAATTAGACTTTCATATTTTTATGGCAATGAAATCCATTAATGTAGAACATAATATTTGCTTCATCATAAGATTGTTATTATATGTGGCATGACACATACCATTTTGATACGTATAGAATGCCTCTAATTTTATTCGAGGTTGTGCAATTATGACAACACATAAATACACTGGTCAAACTTATCCATTTAAGCACATCGTCTAAGTTGGAGCAGTTCAGTTATTCAATTAGCTCGTTTATCACTTCACCAATGTTTTCGTAGGGTGTTTACTATGATGATTCCATTCATATAGTGATTCAATTCATTGTGCTCTTATGTTTTCTTATATCATTTCAATGCAAAAGTTATGGAATTAGTCATGCTCACTATCGATACCTCAATTTATTGCATTTATTCAAGCCAACACACTAAATCTATCATATGTGTACTTCAATGAGACACTTCAATTCATTGAATGGTAGCCAATTAGCTTACAATATTAATGGAAAATTAGCACATTGAAAGCTTAATGATGCTCATCCTCTTTCTCACATATCAGATTTTGCCTTTAGAGGACTTCATTATAACACTAATGCATAATAACTACTAAACTCTATCTATAGTTATCTCCATATATAATAGAACTCATTTTTTAAGAGAAAACATTCAGCAATGGTTTACATGACCTTATGTTGTTGAAAAAGTTGATTAAATGATTTCAGAGGATGTTAACAACTTAAAATAAATAGAATTTGAGTAAATTTGTTTTAATGATGTTTTCAAAATTTATATTTTATTTCAAAATAAATTGATGTTATTTAAAATTTAGAAATGAAGTAAAAAAGTATAAATTTTGAAATAATTAAAAAGTATACGAACACATTTAGAAACATCAACATATTTCTAGGCATACATGTACCCTAAATAAAAGCCAAACGAAAACAATGCCATTGAGTATAGGCCCTTCATAAAAACATAGCGCTCACAAAAACGAAAATAAAATGAAAGGTGTATAATAGTCCTTCAAATTAATAAAACTAATAGAGGAAGAAACATTCTAATGACACAAATCAAATTTGACTCTTATAGTAATCTTATGTTTGACAAATTATTTAACAAATTATAAATTTATTATGCTTTGCTTGAATAATTAAGAAATAAAATAATATAAGCATTGTTGATTCAAGTAAAAGTGAGTGTTGGAGCTCAATGACTAGAGTATACAACTAATGCAAATAATGGTGAGCACCTAAAAATAAGACTTCAATTTTTTAGCTTAAAATAATTATAAACTTTACACCATTCTTTCTATGTTAAAAAATGTACTAATTATAAGAACATTACAACAACTAAAAGTAGTAACCAAACATCCCAATGTGTTGCTATTTCTAAACGAGTCTAATTTAATAGAACTATATAAATATTGTCCTTTATGCAAAATAATGAGATGGCATGCCCAACAATTTTTATAAAAAAGCCATTATCATCCATCAGACATCATTACTAGCTTTAGATACTATAATATATCATAATAAATGAGAGTTATATGATTGATTTTAATATTGATCATTATATCAAAAATGACATGATCGAATCAAGGCCATCGATAGGCACTTGAATTATTTTACTTTTGACTTTTAAATCAAAATGATGCATGATCAAATAAAGACAAGTGTGAGCTACATGAATGATTTTAACATAGACCACTACATAAAAAATTGTTTCATAACCAAATAAATAAATTAAAATTTTATGCTTATTAGAAAGGTGGAGGAATTTAGACCATTCGATCATGAAAATTATGTGATCGAATGATAGGAAATAAATCTATGGTTTAGAAATAAGGACGAGTTTTCAAACATCTAACCATCAGTAAATGTGATTGAATTATTGGATCTACATGTTCTGGATATGAAGAATAACTTTCAACTATTTGATTTACTATGGTAATGTCTTTAATCTAAATGAGTGATGGAGAGGAGCTTTCATGAGACATCAAGAACTTTTGCAAGGAAGATGTTATGTTGTTTACACCTATCCACACATAGCCATGGTGCCTAGTTTCATGATGACATACCTGATGTATTAAAAATGGATTTGGTTGAGTGAATTTTTACATGTTAAAGATTTGATATGGTTTTTCAAGAAAGAAATTAAAAAAGAAGAGGAGCAAATATCATATCTCATGACAATCATCTTAATTGGAATAATAAACATGAAGTGGTACATTTTGAATTTAATTTTATGTTTTTTAATTTTATTTTTTGTTATAATGCTAAGGTTAATTTAACCATCCATGCCAGCTATAAAAATGAAATTAAAATTTAAATTCTCTATATTAGAAAATATTTTTTTTAATATGTTTTATCATCGTATGTTGATCATCATAAGAATCATTTTCCCTATTCTTCAAAATTATTATTTCAAAAATAATTAATTAAATCTAAAAAATTAAAAAAATAAATATAATTGAATTAACTATCCTAAATCTATATAACAAATGTTTGGTCTAAGGCAATAACGTTGAACCTGTTTACTACTACAATCAGATTGAGGCATCACACTTGAACATGGATGGAAGTGTATTGAATCAAGGCACAACACCTTATAATAATAAATCAATTAATCATGTTACTGTCAACAGATCTGACTAAATCCTAGAAAAAACCCAAAGATAGCTAACACTGAGATTAGAATACTTCGAAAGAGCACAAGATGTCTTATAATGACCAAAAAGAAGAGCAAGTACATCAAGTTTGACTAAAATGTAATGCTTTTTCTACATAGCTTACAATCATATTTGATGAATGATGTGAGCTATATGATCATACAATTTTGTAATCAAATGTTGCCAACTCATTTACCTCTTTTTAACGATAATTTCATCAGCAATTTGATCACTCAATTTTGTGATTTCTAGGTCAACATTTAATCAACAAGTAAAATTAAATCAAACAATCATATCACAATTTAGATATAATGGTCAAGATGAAATCACAATTTGAAAACTACTCTAGTTTGTTGAAAATTGACATTTTATGCAATTTTCACTATTGAATGGTCTAAGATGATTCACATCATATGGCTCATACAAAACTATTATTTAACAAATATTTATTAACCATTATAACTTTTATTCAAATAATATTATGTTTCTAAATAAAAAACATCCTTAAAATCGTAATGGTTGATTGGTCAGTTTGGTATGCACAATTAGTCGATATAAAATGTTTATAAATTGGATAATTACTAAACAAAATAGATTGATGAAATTTTTGCTAGAATATAAAGAAATTACTTCTAATAATGATATTAAAGCCATTAGTGCCAGTGCTCATCGTCACCTCCATTTATTTGGTCCATTATCATCACATTCAAATTCTTACTTAGAACCACTTAAGCTCTCATTTTTCTAATTGTTTAAATTAAAAAATTTGAACCATATGGAGCAATTCGTTAAGCATAAAAATTAGACTTAACAGATTCTTATTGTTGCTTTTTTCTCCTTTTATAAATCCTTCTTTATTGCAAGGGATTTATCGTCTATATTTTTCTATTTAATTATTTTAAGGGTTTAGCCTATCCACTTTTTTTGTAAGATTTTATGCAGGCATTTTTACATTATTCCTTAGGTTTTCATGGGTAAAAGTAGGTTTGATTTTAGATATGACTACCCAAAAAAATACTTGTGTACACTTTAAAATTATTGTTCTCTTTTGTGTTTATAATTTCCTTAAAAATTGATTAGTAAATATAAATTAATATATTTTTAAAGAAAATTAAAATACTTATAAAATTACTTTTAAGAATTTGTTCAAGCTTATTAAAAATCATTTTATATATTTTTTAAATATTTTTATAAGAAACATAAAATGTTTGTTGTATTTCATCATCCTTTTTGCTAAACACACTTCACATGATGCAAGAAGCTTATTAGATTAGATTAATGCTGAATCCATAAATGAATTGTAAATAGTAAATTGAAAGAAAGGAGCATAGTGAAGCTTAAGGAAGCAAGTTGATATTAAAAATGAAGAGTTGATAGTGTAAAGGACATATGACCACTCTTAAAGAAAACACAAAGAAAATGAATAATTTTGTGAATTTTTTTAATTAATAATTTTTTAAATTGACAATTCATAGATATTGATTCCATTATTTTAGGTATTATTGTTACCTAAATTCATAAAAAAATCATGCATTTTCACATGAAATTTCAAAAGAACATCAAACACAAACATGTAAGTGATAATGAGGCGATAATATTTTTCAAGTTTGGTGTGAGCTTGATAAAATTTGCAACATGATTCTATCATTCCATTATTTTAGGCATTAGGAGCGCATTTTCCTCAGGGCCTTTCTTTTTATGGTGAATCAAGAAAAGTTCTCCATCATTGCCAAACATGATAATGCAAATTTCTTTGAAAAAAAGCTCAAGTTTGATGATGACTTTGCTTCCATAAAGGATTCTCCCATCAAACTCAGTCTAATTGGCCAAGTTTTCACTTAGATGACCCAACATGGAATTACCAAGATTAAGAATTCACTTAGATCATTAATGATGGGGTAGACCTGTGCTCCTAAGATTTTCATTAGAATTGGGCAACATTTGATAATAGATGTGAAATATTTGGAATAATCATAGACTTTCAAACGAGAAACTTAAAATTTTTCCCAATGTATTGGCTTAATATTGAATCTTTGAAAGCTATAGTGTGGATCTTACTGGAGAGATTTCCAATCCACTTTGTCAACCAAGTAGTACCTTTTGCCAATCATGTCAATAGTTAATAACCCCTTATAAATAGATTCTACACAATTTAGCTTAACAAGGCTCTGTGGGACTCTAGCCTATATATTGGTCAATATGGTTAAAGATTAGCTTATTCAAATTTCTTTTCCACATTGTTATTGAAATTCTAAGAAGATGTTAAACAATCTACATATACAAGGAAAAGTTAATCATGAGGCCCCCAGAGGAGCTTCTCAACCAAACTCCCATTTGTGCTTTGTAGATGGCTTTATCCGCTTCTGAAGTGGTGATAAACACTCTATTAAAACTATCAAGTTATTTTTCTTTAATCTTGAGAGCACATTAACTTTGTAGATTAACATACAAAAGGACTTCTTTATTGGATTTAAAAACATCAAACATAAGCATGATAACATCATCTAGGAACTCTTAGGATTCAAAAGATGTTATCTTCCAATCCCTAAATTTGAAAGCACATTGTTTAATGCTAAGAAATAGGTGGTTCACTTGAAATACTAGATTAATAATATTTGTAAGAAGAAATTGCTCTTAATGAGAGTTAATAATAGTTAGCGATGTGCTCTAATTAATACCATTGTACACTCTAATTATACCTTATCTTCCCAACCAAATTATCTATATAGTAGAAAGTATGACAAATGGTTTCTTATAGGCTAATAATGATAAGATAAGTAAGCAAATTTTGGCCCAGTAGAAATAAATTAGATTCTCCTAGGAAAACTATAAATAAGTTGTTTAAGAAATTGGAACATTTTAAGGATGCATGTAATGTAAGGCTTTCCTAGAAGGTGTATAGATCAAAGATTGTCTTGGCAAAAAACATAAGTGGTAATTACCTGAAAAAAATTGTTATGGAGCATGCTTCTATCTTGGAATGATATAGAAAAAATCATTCTCATTATTTTCATGCAAGGAACCAAAAAGAGATGGATGGATACAATTCACTATCAATTCAGCATGATATAATCTTATAACTAATTCCCGAACTCATAAGTTAGAAAAAATAATGTAGAGTACTAGCCAGCCTTCCAAAAATAACTAGCCAGCCTTCCAAAAATAGCTTACTTATGTGGAGGCACCAAAATACTTAATTTACATTTGCTAACTACTTAAGGAAATTGAATTCTAAATTTATAAAAAAAATACCCTTCTATGCATATAGAGATTTTCAAATTCCATCTTTTGTGGAGTGTCTTAGTTGCACAAACAAATGAAACCATTTTGCCCTTAAGTTTAGCATTAAACACATCCGACATGATGCTTCTACAATGGTGGAATTATATTCACAATCATCAAGAATTTATAGTGATTGCCTAGATACAGGTCATACTTATCATGAAGTCAAATCATTATCTTATAATTTTTTTTATGATAAATATTTGAAAGATGGTATTTGTTTTACCTAACCCGATTTTACATACCCCACACATCTCTTAAGGATTTTCTTGTCTAACAAATAAATACTGGAGGGCTCACTTGACATTTTGGTCTAGTCAAAATAAAAAGATGTGTGTTTGATTTGTTTCATGGGCCAAGACTACCCAAACAAAGTTGCATCAATCGATTCTCAATTTTGAACATGTTCACAACTAAATTATGTAATTATTATCAAGTTGCATATGCACAATTACTCATAGCACAATGAACATGGAAACTTGTAAGTTTGGACTTATTTTGGGATTTTTAAAATTCATTAGAAATAATGATTATATATTTAAATTGTTAAGTTTTCTAAAATGGCTCATTTTATACCTTTTCATAAGACATCAAATACCTCTCATATTAAGAAGTGATTTCTGGATGAAATTGTGAAACTACATGGCTTACATCATACAATTATTTTAGATCATGATCTCAAATTTACTAGCTACTTTTGAAAAATACTTTGGTGCTTAAAGCAATCAAAACTTAAGTTTTTAAGCAATCTTATTTGTACCCTAGTAATCTAACACGCTGAAACTTGGCATTTATTTAGCATTCTACTTATTTTCATTTAAAATGAATCAATTAAAAAAACAAGTTTAAGTCCTTAAAATCATCATCAAAGTCAAATTGATTTTATTCTCTTACCTTATTATTTAACACTTCTTAGTTTGTTGAGTCTTTTACACATTATATTTTCTTTTTACATAAATATATTACTAAATAATATAATTTAAATAACTAAATATATAAATAATTAGAAAATACTCATTGATAACTTAGAAAATTTATTGAAAGTGATTATATAATGATTTGTGTTAGGCTTGAGAGTCTCTACTTGGAACACTTAAAATATTACATGCCTATAATATATGACCATTTACAATTATATAAAGACTAAGTATCAACATGTATATCTTTATTTACCTAAAGATTATAAAATTAGAGCTACCTTTAATATTCAATAACTTGTATCTTATAAAAAACTATGCCAAATATCTGGTGAGCCTTTTTAGCCTTCACCATCATTTCCAAGTAAAATTATCCCAACAATACATTTAGCCACAACTTGCGAGCATTGGAATCTAGTGGAGCCAGCCTTAGATGATCAAACAATCTTAACATTGAATCAAGTATAACAATGATTTTTAGTAAGTTGATAGGCCCCTTATGTCAAAGCTCAATTTAAGTCCTTGGCTTTTGCAGAATTTCTTACTTTTCCAGCGATCCTACGTTTTCCAATTCTAAATTAATAGAATCTTTGAGTAGGCTCTTATTCAAAAATATTATTTGAACCTAAATTATTTTTAATTATTTGAAAGCTAACAATAGGCTTTTCATATAATCTTATAGTAGGTTGGGTTTGAGCCTTACTAAAATGTCATAAAGATTGTAGTGTTGAAGCCCAAACGTATATCAAGAAAGGAAGTTAGGCCTCAATTCATAAGAAATGGCATGTGATGCAATGGCTTCTTCACTAACTGTGACAAAGAAGTGAAAGGATTATGTAAGCTAAGCCTAATTAACTTGCTGTTAGTTGTTGGCACATTTGGTAAGAGCCAAAAAGAAAAACCTTTTTGATACCCCATAATATTCACATATTATTTCCTATAAATTTATTAATATATCTTTTGTTAATTTTTTATTACAATTAAAAAAATTTGGGTATTTAATGTGTGATTTTTTAAAAATGTTTCCACACTAATTTCACTTGCCACCTTTTGGGTGCCCTTTGTACGAGTAATGTTATATGTATATTTTGAGGAATCTTATGATATTAAGGACCATTTTATTTTTTTAATACTTTATCATATTTGGATATGATATCATAAAAATGTAGGTATTTTTTGCATCATGTGCTTAAGAGGCCAAATATTATTTTGACCATACCAAACTATTTATGTAGCTTATAAGGGTTGACAACAATGATATAATTCTCCCTATCGTTGCCTTCGTTATTTTTGCTCTACTAATCTAAGCAAATTCATTAATAAATATGTCATCATCAATGTTAGTTCTTGTGTATCACTCACTATCAATACAATCTTCTATCACTTGATCATGTGCTACTCCCAATCACTACTACCTAATTACCTAATATCACCTGGTTGCCCACCATCATTAAGCCCCGTGCTACTTCCCAACCACGTACCATCTCCTAGCCACTCGTTAGATACCACCCTTTGATCATCATCAAACGTCGTCATCTGTCTTCTTCATTTCTAACATCCTAGTCACGTCATAATTGATATACGATCATCATATTATATGATTGATTTTTTTTCTTGGCATAACTATTTTCTTACATTTTTGTATTTTGTATTAAATATGATTGATCTACTTAAAGTAAATGTCATGGAATTCTAAATAATTTTATTGATTCCTAAAAGATTTAATTAAAACAATTATCTTTCTTTATATATTTTGCATTTAAAAGGGTTGTTCTTTTAAGTATAATGCCATCAAAGTCTAAAGATCTCTTCTAGTTTGTTAATTTGATTTAACTAAAAAGTTTTCATTCTCTTTTTTTCATGTTTATGATATTTTCAAATGGTGTATTTTCCTTTCATTTTTTTTTCATGAACTCTAAGTAAGAGAGGCTCTCTCATTAAATGTAGTTGTTGATGAAATAAATTTCTATTATTTGTATGCTTCGATCTTTGTGAGAAGAGAGTGTGTACCCAACTCTAGTTAAAAAGATTCCAACTATCCCATTGTTGTAAGAGTCAAGGATCGAAAGTGATGGATCTACTACCGGACGAGCTCACAACCAAAACAATTCATATTTCTATCAACACTCATAAATCTTCCCCACTTTGCACTCTTTTAATCAAATCACCAAACTATCACCTTCATCAATAAGGCCTGAGATCCTAGCCTACCATCATGTTATCCTATTATCATCCCCACAAATCCTAACCTCCAACTCATCACTCTTTTCTATCTTTGATACTTTACATGCTAACTTCTGAGGAAATATAAGCCATCATCACAAAAAAG
The DNA here is from genome assembly GCA_023846275.1 of Vanilla planifolia. NCBI lineage: Eukaryota > Viridiplantae > Streptophyta > Magnoliopsida > Asparagales > Orchidaceae > Vanilla > Vanilla planifolia. The sequence continues at coordinate 213,525 of JAIUJO010000160.1, read as the reverse complement.
GGTACTCTTTCAATACCATTTATCTTTTAAATGACAGCCTAAAGTAATGGTCGATCTTTCATCTATTCGAGTACTCCAAAAAAAAATTTTCTTAAAGTTCTTTTTATTTGAGTGAAATTTTATGTGGTAAAACTACTTAATAAAACTTTACATTTAACTTTTAATGTGTTACCACATACTCTACTTAAAAATCTATGCTACAAATTTAGATGCTAATATTTATTTAATTATAAAAATACCACTACTTATCAGCAAGCCCAAATTAGAATATGATTCTTTTAATATTTTCTAAAAATCTATTAAGAATTGTAATATTATAATCTCAAAATAAGACTATAGTAAATGTCTAATTTATCTTATATCAACTTTGTTTCAATGTTATGTTTTTCTACTTAGTATTAAAACGTTATATTTTAAAAAAAACAATCTACTAATACTTTTTCTATTTCAAAAAAATTTCCATTACTTAGTGTGTCCACTAAAGAACTCTTAATTTGTTTTGGACAAATTCTATATTAGGAGATAGTACAAAAGCACAAATATGACTCTCTATGATCTTTCTTGACAACCACATAGTTTTATGCATGAGTTGCTTTTGTAATGTCAGACAATGATCACTTGTCATTTTTTTTGAAACGCACGTTATCTGAGCTTCGGTTGTCTATAGTTAAAGTTTCTTTTCCCTTACAAATTATTTTAAATAAAAAAATACATAAAAAATATAGATATTTGTCATTATTCTCCCTTCTTGATATCCTCATGTGTCAAACTTTTATATGATGACAAGGACTAGTACTTCTTATGAATTATCAAACAAAAGTTAAGAATCAAATCAAAACTAAAGATAAAACTTAATCCAAAATTACATGATAAAAATATCCTAATCAATAGCCCAACTCACCCAAATGGTTCGACAAATTCTCTTAGACCAATAATGTGAACCAAAACTTAAAAGATAAAGAAATAATATAGGAAGAAGTATCACACCTATTAATCTATTAAAAATCCTAAGAGGCATAAAAACCATAGAAAATATGATGTACCTTCTAATGAGTCTCAACAAGATATCCATAAGACAACTCAAAAACATAGAAGAAGAAATGAACCTTCCAATGAGTCAAAGCTAAATGATGATCTAAATATGTCTAAGAAAGAAGAGAGCCTTAGGAGGCATAAAAAAAGATGGAGAGCATATCCTTAATATAAAGCTAGATACCCAATCTTTTAATGATAATTCTAACCCTAAGGATTATATTGACAAATAAACTAACATGAACGATTACTTTAATTAATACAAAATAATTTAATAGAGAAAATACTAATTTATTAAGAGTAAGCTCAATGATACTATAAATAAGTTTTGTAGAAACATAGAGTAGTAATATGTTAATAATTATAATGAGGTATCTGAAACTTGTAGAAACCCTAAGATTAGTTTATTCAATAAGTTTATTCTATTAACCTATAATATTTAATTGTTAGATAAATGGAAAACATTTTCTTAAGGTGGTAAATAAATCAAAGAGTACATTAACAAGTTTGAGGAATATATACTTTGAAGTTATATAAATTAATCGAAACAGGGACTGCTCACCTATTTTAGGTTTGTTTTAAAGAAATACATATTGGTTGAGCTTAATTTGAAAAATATTACTAGACTGGAGAATATTTAACATATAACTAGAAATATGAAAAAAATAGAACAACTTATTTTAAGAGAAGTGGCCTTCCAGTCTCCTTAAAGGCTGGCACCATCATTGTTTTCTTAACCCACTCATACTTGCAATTCATCAAATACCTCTATCATGGATTCTAAGTCTTGTAAACCTATATTATCATCCACTTCTTTACAACCTTCTTCATGCAAACCCATTATGTTCCAAATTACCTAATCAAGAATCTCCTTTTTTAATGGCAATGAAACCAACTTGTAGCGATCAACTTCTCAAAGAAAACCATGGTTGTGAACTTATATGTTAGCAATGAACAAGAAGAGTTAGACGAAGAAGAAAATTTGATGTCTAATAAGGATTATGGGCAAGAATTGGGAAATATGGAAAAGTTAGTGGCTTTAGGATTGGATACACTCTTATAACCCGATAATTAGAGGATAAATAGAGGTGCACTGACATCTTCAACACTAGTATAAAATTTTATGAACAACCATGCAAGATAATCACCTATATTAGTAGTTACGTCACTATAATATGCTACTAAGCGATAAGTGTTTCTTTAATGAAACACCCAAACCTCTACTCTGTCATGAATAGCTAAACCTAAATACCTTTTAAGTAAAGATGTTATGTACCATTGAAATTGGAAAGATTTAGTGATGATATTTTATTCAATATCATATTTATGTAAGCCATCTTATGCTTAGAAGGGCAAGGCTTTTTTATTGGGATATGACTTTGAAGGGTTAGGCAAACATGTGCTCTTTTATTTATGAAAGAATGGCCATCACATTATACCCTTCTCCAGCTCATAAAAAATTCCAGTCACTTTAGCTTAATAAATCTACAAAAACTTTTAAGCTCGTGAACAAAAAAAGACAAAATTTTGCTTGACCACACTACCTCCTGTTAAGAAGACCATTGATCAAGGAGACTTAGTTACGTTGTTTTATAATTAAAAACTTGGCTACCACCATACTGGACCCACCACTCATTGCAAAGGACTTCTTAAATGACATTTTTCATATTTTTGTAAACGATTTGTTCGACACTCTACCACACATATATGTAAAACTTATTATCAATCTAGTTACCAAGGTGGGCCTAACCAACCTTCGTTATTTTAGATAAAGCCACGAGACTCATACTATGTTAACTCATCAGGTAGAAAACCTACTTAAAAAAAACTTTATCCGAAAAAGTATTAGCATTTGTGCTATCCTTATACCTTTACCAAGCAAAAAAAAGAATAGCAATGGAGATGTGTGTTGATAATCAAGTGATTAATGAAATCACAATAAAATATAGGCTTTTAATTTCCTATTTAGATGACCTAAAAAATTAGATGTTAAGTTCAATAATATTTTAAAAATAAACTTAAAAGGTGGTTGTCTTTAGTTAAGGATTACATTGGGAGATGAATTAATGATAATATTTAATATTAAAGTTGATTTGTATGAATATTAAGTGATGTCATTTGGGTTATAACAAACACTATGTAAATTCTTGAGATTGATGATCTATATTTTAAAACCATACTTATGGTAATATATCATACTTTATTTTGATGGCATTTTTGTCTATAACTAGTCTATTTGCACAAATTATGTTGCACTCCATAAAATAAGAGCTTATTTATCAATCTAATTAAATATGAACTCTTCATGATTGAGGTTGCCTTCTTATGATACATAGTTTCTTCTAAAGGGTTGTCTACTGACCCAAACAAAAGCAAGATATTTATGAGTTGCATACTAAGAAAATAATTTATGAAATTAAAAGCTTTCACACTATGGCCAGCTTCTATCAATGATTTTCAAGACTTAAGTAGTATCGTCACATCGATTACTAATTTTTTTAAGTCTAGCAAAATTTGACAAAATTTTTTGACATAACTTTTAAATATCAAAGAGACTATGAATAAGGCACCCATTCCAACACTATTTGATTTTTTTATTACATTTGAGGTTGTATGAAATGGACTAGAAGTACGGATAGGTGGCATCCTTTATCAAGATAAACATCGTATTTCCTTCTTTAACAAGAAAATTAATGATGCTGCAAAGAAGTGTTACATATATCAAAATAAGCTGTCATAGTTTAATCTTTAAGTTGGTAGATATCTTACTTGCTTTTCAAAGAATTTGCCTTTTAATCTTACCATAAGGTGATGAAGTTCCAAAATACTCAACAAGACCTTAGTTTTATATTTGTTATCAAACACAAGCCTGACTTAAAAAATAAAGTAGTTGATACATTTAGTCAATGTGTTCAGTTATTAACTATTTTTTAACAATGGCCCTAAATTTTACCTAATTAAAAATGATATCTTGATTATTCTAACTTTGGACCAATTTATCAAGAAATTAAATAGCCTCTAATCCTTGTATATGGAGATTTTATGTTAAAAGATGGTTACTTATATAAGAATAAAAGGTTATGTATTCAAAATTCATCATGTAAACATTTTTTGTTTGGGAGATACATGTTAGAGGATTATTTGATCATTTTTTATAAGATAAGACTGATAGACATATTTCAAAGAGATTTGATTGGCCTAGAATAATGTATTATTTTTCATCTATGGTGGCCCAATGTTGCTTATACATAATTACAAAATCTTCAAATGTAGGCCAATGTATTTACATTCCACTACCCATACATGACAAACTATGGAGTACAAAACTATGGATTTTGTATTTGGATTACCTGATACCTCATCAAGGCATGACTTTATCATTGTGATCATTGATTATTTTACTAGAATAGCTTAACATATCCTTTGTTGTAAGATCTCAAATGCATACCAAGTGGCAAAGATTTTGTTCATTGAAATAATTAAATTACACGGTGTTCCAATGTCTATATTATCTAAATGAGATGTAAGTTTTAAAAGTTATTTTTTGAAGATCTTATGGCATTTGCTAAGAATTAAGTTAAAACTTTCTTCAGTCTACTTTCCTTAAACAAATGGAGAAATAGAAGTATTAAATCATAGTTTGAGAAATCTTATTTTTTGCTTGATATGGAAACAATGTAAGCTTTGGGAGCAACTACTACTATGAGAAACATTTGCATAAAATAATTTTGTTAATCATAATATTGGTCTAAGGCCCTTCGAAATTTGTCCTAGAAAAAGCATTGGTCTTCGATGATCTTATTCCCTTACTAGAAGACCTTCATACTTTTACTTCTACTTTTTTTTGGGCTTCTCATATTTTTTTATTACAAAAAATAATATATACAAAACTTAATCTAAGTGATGAAAGATATAAGAAATAATTAAATGCTCGTAAAATGTTAGGAAATTGCATGAAGTCTATGTTATAATTAAATTGAGGTTAGAATTGTTCCGTTTTGGATATTGCAAAAAATTAAAAGAACATGGAGCTGGACCTTTTAAGCTTATCAAAAACAAAGAACTAATGTATATGCACTAGCTTTGTTAGAAGAATATGTGATTAGTGTGACCTTTAATGTTAAATATTTAGTCTCATATAAGGTGCTACATCTAATAACTAATAGTAAGTCATTTGAGTTTAATTCTCTTATGTTGAGTGAATTCATTCCTACCACAATGTTAGAGGTAAGACTATGGAAAATGTGAAAATCATTTTAGATCATATGATAATTACAACCAAAGAGTATATACTTAGAATATTTTTTGTTCATTGCAAGGGAATTTCTCTGATCAATAACTCTTGGCTTACATTTTATGACTTATATTATATCATGCCACACTTATTGGAGAACTTTTATACCAATCACCCTAATACTATCATGCCAAGGTCTCTCCCACCAAGGGAGGATATTGCAAGAACATCTTATGTTAGTTCGCAAACATGCACTCAATGGCATCACAATAGGCCCATTTAAACTCAAAGCCATACTCGAGCTAAAACTTATTTCGATTAGTCATCTTTTTGTACTATATGGTTTAACTATAGTACTCTAGTTTTTTGTATAATTATCTCTATTATTTTTGTTATGATTGTCTAATCATATTTTGTAATTAAATATGTCATCACCTATGTCAATTCTTGTACATGTATTGCTTGCTACAATTAGTCATTCTCATTTCTAAATCATTAGTTGCTTTTGATCTCTAATACTGAGATGTCTAACATCACCCAGGTGCCTATAATCACTAAATTGGCTATTGTTCCATGGCTACTCACCATCACCTGGTTGTCTGTCAGCTAACACCTCTAGTAGCTGTCAGTGATTGTCATCCATCTTGCATAATTGACATCCTAGTCATATCATCATTAACAACAGATCATAATGTTGCATAAGTGCATACTTTTTTTTGTCAAAATTTTTTCTTTGATTTTTATGTATTATATTTAATGTGGTTGAACCATTTGAAGTTAACTTTATAAAATTCTAATGATCTTTTTAGATTCTTAAGTGATTTTATTGTAAAATTATCTCTCCTCATATATTTTATATTTAATATGGTGAACCTATTAAGAGTTAATTTCATTGAATTCTAAAGATCTCTTTTATCCTTTTTTTATTTTTTTCTATGCATTCGGCTATACTCTGTATATAAATTAGATAAGTTCCTTTATTATATGGTAGTTATTAATGAATAAAACTTTTTTTATTTTCCTTTTTCCACATTTGCAAGCAAAAAGTTTATGCCCAACCCTAGTTGGAGAGATTCCAACTTTTCCTCCCATGTGAGAAATAAGGATTGAAGCTAAGAAACCTTCCACAAAGACAACAAACAACAAAAAAAATTCCTACTTTTGTAGACATTTGTTATATATTCTGCACCTTTTTAACTCTCCTGATCCAATCACTAAACCACCACCATCCTCAATGAGGCTCCATAGCCTTGCCTATCCTCGTATTATCTTTTTTAGCTAAGCTTTCTCACTAACCAAAACCTCCACCTCGTTGCCCTTTTGCATCTTTAGAGCTCCACATGTTTGCTCTAATGGAAACTGTAAGCCACCATTACTAAAAAGGTACACTCATTTTATAATTTTTATTTTCTTAGTGATAAACTATTGTTAGAGTTGCTCTTTCTTTTATTAGACTACTATACATATATTTGTCTTAAAATTTTATTTTATTTGTGTGAGATTTGTTGTGATAAAACTGCTCAGTTGAACTTTATTCTTAACTATTAATATGTTGTTACTTTCTCTACTTAATAATTAATACTACAAATTTGGAGGCTAACCTTTGAATAGTTATAAGATGCTACACATGCAACCTAATCGTGATTAATGTATAATATCCTTTACTATTCCTTAATAATTTGTCAAGAATCTTTAGTATTGTAGGCTCTAAATTAGACCCAAAAAATATCTAACATTTAGCTTAATAATTAGTTTAGAAATTATTTGATTATCCCGAAAATTTGGTGTAAATATTATGAAAATATAGAGGTAATAATTTGACTCTAAGGGTGAGCTAACATACTTGTTACAATAATGAATACTACTTAGGCTAAAATAAAATGTCTAACTTTAAATACTTTACATAAAATTTTCGTTTTTGTTGTTAAAATTTGAAAAACAAATATTTTTTTTTCTGTTATGTTATTTTTTTTGGCCTCTGGCATTTCATCACTTTCTTTATATTTTTTTCTTGGAAGTGCTTAAATGTGCATTTTGGAAGGGCTTACAAGAGCTATATCACAACATTCATCGTACAATAATTATTAAACATTGTTTTGTAATAGTGAATTAACGATTATGTTATGACTCATTATTTTATATCTCCAAAAAGATACAATAAATTTTATTATTTTCCATATTTTAGGATTATAATTCTCATGTTTTTTCCCTCTTACCATGGACTAAGAGAACAATATAATGCTTTGTTTGAAGAAAGGAAGAACTATCTTAGACATTAGTTTTGTGGATTGTTAGAGTTATGTTTGACCTCATAGAAATGTTGTGAAGGTAAGTTCTTGTATCCAAAAAGTAATAAAGGTAATATTTTAACTCATGATAATGTAAAGAAGCCTAAGCTTTACCTTATGTAAATAGCATTTGCAAAAATTTCTCTACTAATGAAGGTTTGGTTAGGTAGTGACAGGCTAAAGCTTATTAAAACCATGTAATATTTGTTAATGCTTTTCTTTAGTATATATTTATCTTTCTTATTTCTTGACTCTTTTCAAACGTTTCAATTATTACGTGCAATGCTTGATGATCCATTGTAATTCTATAAAAATGATTTAAAAACTCTAATAACTCCAAATACACCCCCATCTTGGGTTTTAGTTATATGACATCTGTTGAGTTGAACTACAAACCTTACAATAAGTACTATAATAACCTAAAATTCCTAATAGCTGTTACCAAAGAATTCCATGAGACCTAATGGTGGGTGAACTATAACTATTGTATAAATTCTTATTTTATAAAATTAAAAGCTTATAAACACATATTAATATAAGTATGTTTAATCTTTTATTCTTAAAATAGGATGAGCATTATAGTTAAATTCATGTATCAATATCAAATAATTTTTTATAGGACAAGATAGATTTATAAATTATATTGTTAAACGAGCTTATTCATGGATTACATAAGGAAAATAATAATTATATCATTACTATTCATCATACCAATTATGAAGTTATTTAGATAAATGATTCAAGTTAATATTAGATCATGCTTTTCATAGCTTCACTTCAGTTGACTTATGTATTACATGTGTAATAGAGCTCAAAAAATATTACTATATCACAATACAAACATATCACATATTAATCATCACTTGGTTGGTTTTGACACTTCTTTGAGTTCACTAAAAGCAAACTAAAATGGCCATTAACATGAATAAAAAACATTACGTCCACTACAAAATTTTGTTAACATAATGTTACGAAATATACATTTCTAGAAAGATACATAATACTTAGTGTGAAACCTAAAATTTCATGGCATTGGACACCAACATTTGATATGTAGGTTGAGTCATTATTGTAGGAAAGAAAGGTGTAGGTGAGTACTATTACTTGGAAGTGAGTTGTGCAATGCCAACTTGCATAGAAGTTGTGTGATGACTGACCTCATATGTTAGTGGCATTGGAGTACAAAATATTTTTCTGAATTTGACTTCTGTTGGCTAGGACAACATTCGTTTGTTGTATGTCTTGTTGATGTAAGGTATGTTTATGTTATACAATAATATGTTTCGAATAGGAAATCTACAAAGAGTTTTATGAATTGAGAGAGAAAAAGAATTTTTTCTTAGTTGAAATACCACGATTTGGAGGAAAATATGAGTTATCAAGTTCTTATAAATATGCCTCATTTTTCTCCCATCACATGGTTAAGAAAAATATGATAGATTTGAATCATATTCAATCATCTAGCATCATTTCATTTAAAGGGTGGTCTTTCTTAGGACTTTTAGTTGAAGTAACATTTTTGGATAATGCTCACGTACGTTCTTCTACTAATGTAACATAGCACTTTCATACATTCATAATCATACAAATCTTATGGTTTTTTTAAACTTCTAATCTTAATGAATTAGTGATATTTATTAAATACCCATGAAATTAAGATAGGGTTAATGTTTTCTCAATTTTATAGCAACAAAATTCTTAAAAATTCCCTTCACTCTACTTGTGAAAAAGGATCCTAAATCAAGTCCTTTTAATGAAGGGAAGACTACAAACCTTACATCAAAGAATTATGTTGGGATAGAATTCAGTGCCAAAGTAAAGCAATTTGTTGGTGGAGATTTGAAGGATTTACTTCAAGGCTTTTAGTAAAGTATATTAATGAGGTAAATATATCTTGTATTCTTTTTTATTGAAGATTAGGCATAAATTGTTTTAATAAAAGAATGTTTATGTGATTTTTTTTCTTTATGCTCAAGTTAAGTAAAAGGGTGATTATGTACCCATGGCTCTAAAATTCTATCAGGGGCATAAAATAAAAACCAGTGGTTAAATATCATGAAAACTTTAGTGAGGCTTACTTTCTTACATTTTTCTTCATATTTTCTTTTTATGAACCAAAATACTAAAATTTGAAATCAAATAAGATTTTGAATTATCAAAAAATTTGGTTAATCCAAATTCTCCTCATTTGGTTATGTTTAAGGGTGAACACGTTGAATCAAAGTAGGTTTTTGCTTTGTGTACAGAAGTTATCTATTCCATAGGCTTAATATTATGGAGTGATCCACTATTGACATATTACATTACTTATATAAAATTTTGCAAATACTCATTTGGTAGCATGCTCACCACCAACAAATGTTCATAAATCAACAATTTTCATTTTGGAAAAATTCTTTCCAACTATTTTGTTCAAAATGTCTAATTAAAGTTGAAGAAATAGTTTGAATAACTCATGTCATTATTATGAATATTTCTTATGAACTTTATGGCAAAACATTATTCCAAAGGTATAGATATCTTTTTGTATGCTATATCATAAGAATTTTCCTTAAATTAATCATGCAAAGCACTTTCTTCAAGGCTATCTATGGGTTGGATGTGTATCAGGGAAAAGCAAGAAATAGGGTAATAAGAAGAAAAGAAAGAAGAAGAAAGAGAAGAAAAAGAAGTGAAAGAGGAGCCCCAAAAGTACATTGTCCCTTCCTTTGAAAATAGCTCATGACTTAGGTGAATGTTCTTCATATAATGAAGTTAATTCAAACATTTCTTTTATGATGAATCATCTCCCTCAATTGATGAATAGCAATACATATTCGGAAAACATAGGAAGAAATATTTTTTTTGTAAAGGAATATTGCACATTTCGCGAAAATAGCATTAATGATCTAGAAATAAAATATGACTAACTGAAAAAAACATGAACCATTATCATTGATGATTATTTGAACATTTCTTTTTTTAGTGAATTACATTAAAAAAGGATGATTATGACATTGTTCTTCTAGAACATGATTAAATTTTGATTTATTTGATAGGAGAAAATAACTTCCTTAGAAATGAAAATTTCAATTTCAAGAATAAAAAAATTTTGTTGTTTGATTTGTATGAAATCTATCCTTTAAAGGAAATATTAGTTTATACATCATGTGATCATATGCATGCATCATCAGAAACTCTTGCTTACATTGAAAGTAAACAAAGTTTATCAATGCAAGTGCCTTATTACCTAGGACCAATTTGTATGCCTTACATCTGCATCATCAAATGTAATACCCAATTATTGCCATAGAGTAAATCATATTTTATTAGCCTTAACTTTATTTGCTTCAAAATGAAAAACCTTGTTGCTTATTAAGATTAACATCTTCAACTATTTGATTTTGGAATTATTCTATATGAGTAGATAATATTTTCCCATCTTGATCCTTTACATTATTGGTTAATTCTAAAATTTATTTTAAATATAACTTTTATTTCAATATTTATTCATAATTTTTTGTTATATGACATAAAACTTAGTCAAACTATGTTCATAATGATTAGCTTCAAGAATCAATCATGTACGTAACTCCTAACATTAAACAATAAATATTTAAACATAGATTAATGCTTTAATATTTAAAGATCATAATCAATAATGATAAATATTTTGTACATATGATTCAATTATTCTACTAATTATGATTCACTAGGAATTAAGTTGCACCAAATTGATAAGGATTCATCCTTTGTGAATAAACCTAAGTAAAATAAGGAATCTAGATGAACTAGAATCCTAAATCCTTAAAAACATGTGTTTTGTATCATGTTCAAATTGTTAATATTCTAAAGTCATATGTATTTAAGACAACCTTAAAGTTTTTTATCTCAACCCATTCTTGTACATTAATTTGTGATTCACATAATGGATTTGCCAAATGGATTCTTTGATAAGGGATTATTACTAAATATTGCATACCAAAAATCATATTTGTTTATATTAACATTAAAAATATTATATTACCAAAAATAAAATGACCAATGGTTATGATAAGTAGGTAGCAGCAGTATAAATGAATAATCCTAATTTTTAGCCAGAGTGGAGAGATCGAGACTCTTGTAGGTGAACACTAGAACATTTTTTACTTATACAAATCCAATTGGCTAGTAAGTCTTCATAACTAGTTTGGAGGGCCTCACCTCCATCAACTTTTAATTTGTTGATGTTGTAGGATACATAGCAAAGCTTTCACTCATCTACATCAATGGACAAGAATGTCAAATGGTTAACTAAATATTATATTCAAAGAAGAAGAAATTGGTAAAATGGCTATACCATTCAAGCTTAAATTTATTCGAAAATATTCTCACAAATTCCCAAGTATGGAAATAATCCTCGTGCCAAAGTTTTAAACAATTTTAACATTGGATCACTTTATAATTGAAATGCACTAATTACATTAGATAGATTTTTTGTGATGACAGGTTCACTAGGCATGGAACATCAATGACTTTAGGTAAGCAATCTTTAACTGGCATTGTGAGTTTCTCATAAATGTTAAATCATCATTAGCTCTAGTTTGGGTTTCATTTGAGTATCTATTGACGCATTTCTTAATAAGGTAGCATTGTAGTACTTAGTTTTTGTAGTAAAAACCTCCTATGCAAGTCGCAAAAGCTAAAACAAACCTATAAAGATCAAGCATAGCAAGGATGTATGCTGTTGTGGATTATGACATTGAATTCAATAAGATAATTTGTTATTGAATTGACTTCTATGTTCAAGATCACACGTCTCTTCAATGTAAAAAAAGTAAAATGTCATCAAACATTTAAGTTGTAATTAAGGCTTCTACGGCACCAGCAAGTGTGGATGAATTTATGAATTTTGATAATATGGTAAATGAAAAGTCATTTCAATCTAATAGTTTAACGTTATGTAAGGATACTTATGAAAAAATAATAAGACACACCCACATTGTTACACACCATTAAAGGAGTATATAGGTCACAAATGATTGCTCTGATAAAATGGGTAAAATAATTAGCACATGCTCAAGGAAAACAAAGGTTGTCGATCAAATGGCATGGAACAACATGAAATTTTGATCCATATTACTGATAATTAAATTTCTTTTAAAAAAACCCAAAGGTAGAATAAACAACTATGTTTTGTTTCTAATTTACTAGCATCTTAGGATAAAGCTTATCGGCAATATGACTTAACAATCATTAAAAAGATTTCAGCAACAACTAGCTGAAAAGAACTTCAAATTTTTATCTAATGAAATTTAAAGAGAAAGAAGTCAACCTATTTTAGAATAGACATTTAAGGAGAGATTAGACATGGTTAAAAGAAGAATTTCAATTTGAGCAACATTCATAGAAGTTCTTGATTCTCTCAAATTGCATAATAGATATCTTATTTGGATAGCATCCTAGTCCATAATATAAGAGTAGCAACAAAAAAGGGGATTGTAAGCTCTTTCAACAACCCAACACCAAAAGATTAACTTTGATTACTATCATAATACTTTTTATTGATAATAATAAATTCCATAAACTATCTAAGAGATTAAAATTTAAGCACAAGTTAGTAATACATCAAATAAGATATAGGTATTACGAATGAAAAGCACCCATTATTTAACCTTAAATGAGGATGAGTAGTCAATTCACATGTTCATTTATAATCCAAGGGAGTAAAATGGCGTGCGATGTACCTTTATTTATGCTAAACTCAGGGACTAAAGGAGCGACACTTTAGTACAAGTTAACTCAAACTATAGATAAAACTGAAGCTTTGTTGTTATTAATAATTGACTTTAATTTAAGCACTACATATGATTTATACAAGGGATCCTCCAATCTTATGTAGGAATTATTAAATGAATTCAATGATTAAATTAGTCAATGGTGCATAAGAGAACACCCATTCATAAAGCCTTTAGTGACATGGACAAAGAAAGGAAAGGGGAAATGGGTTTTAAAATAATGGATTGATAGTTAGAGAATCAAGCTTTGTTTGATCAATTATCTCCAATAGTAATGCAACATTTATGTAGAACAAAATCAATTCATTCACATCTTCCTCAATCTATAAAGGACACTGCTCCTTTGCCAAAGTTGTCAAAATTTCAAAATGTTTTAGTGAAGCATCTAACATTCCAGCAAAATGCAAAACATTTTATGAAATTATGTTCTCATTAAAATATTTAATAAATTACTCACTTAAAAAATCACTATTTTTATCACTTATAAATGGTAAGTTGTGACCCAACTCCTTCTTTAATTTAGTTATCATGATAATTAAATCGTCCACAAAGAAATTTCTTAATGTAAAAATTTCTTACATTAAAAATAAATACAGTACTTGCTGAATAATCTAGAGAATAAGTTGTTCATCACATTTCATTGTATAGAGCTATGAAAAATAAAACAATGAAAAATAGGAATCATTATTAAAAATATTTAATTTTTTAAAATAGTAAATATAAAAGTTTTTTTAAAAAAACATTGATATATGGTTACAAATAATTAAAATATGGCAATATAAATTAAAACTTTAAAGGAAATAAATGATTATTGTGTTGACAAGTAACATAAAAAATTAAAATTATCTAACACATTGCATTGATAAACAATTACAGAGATGTATGCTTTTTGTTCAAGCAAATATTACATAAAAATGGTTTTTGGATTGAGGAAAAATGATTAACACAAAATATTAAAATTTCTTGAAAGAACATTCCTTTTCATAAAATGCACTTAAATATATTAAATGTTAAATAATAAAACATAGAAAAAATTTACAGCAAGAAATAAACTCAAATATTTTATGTATTAAGAAAAAGTTTTTTTAATATTAACAAGAATATAAATAACTATGAGGAATGACAATGTGACATTTCAAATAAAACTTAAATAAAAATGACTATTTTATGAATGATTAAATGATATGATAGAAATGACATGCCAAACCTAAATCATATTTACATAGGGTTGAATTTGACTTGTAAACATTTTTTAAAAATAGTCACTAATAATATAAAATATAATCAATATTAATGTAAAATACTAATTAACATGTCAAGAATCTTCCCCTTATCCATCACACATATCATTGAATGTTGGTATTGGACAGCGACCTTTAATAAGTTATATTTATTTTTTATGAATGTTTTATTTATTATTTTACATTTTTAATTAAAATTATATATTTATTTGTCTTTAGTAAAAGTTTTCTACACTTTTAAAAATCAAAACATTTAGCATCTTAAATAATTACTTTTTTTTCATATTTTTAGTTTTTAGCATGTTTTATTTGTATTGTGAGTGTTTTTAGCATTGGACAAAGAAAAGCTTTATTAATCATTCATTTTGTAAGTTATTTTCTTTGTGTATTAATTGAGTTAAATTGTTGATATAGTTTTTATATTTTTTCTTATCATATCTATATTTTAAATTTACTTATTTGTCAAAATTATAATTTTTAAGTTATTATTTTTATTTATGAAAAGTCACATATTTTGTAGGTTGCATTGAAACCTAAAATTCTTTGATGTTACAAAATATTAAATATCTATAATATTTATATTAAAAAAAATTTTAAGATTCAATTTTTTTAAAATAAGAAAGATTTTTTATTGAACTAAAAAATGCTTTTAAAAATAACATTAAAAATTTATGTATAGTTAAAATTTATGTATAGTTTATATTATAAAAACATAAAATTGTTGGAACAATTTGCTGAGTTTGTGCCAATGTAAAGCATTAGTGTCTAAAAAACTAAAAAAAACATACAAAATAGAAGAAATAAACTTAATATTAAGTTGATTATTAAAAATTTCAAATATAAGAATAATTTTATGCTATATTAAAAAGTTTTTGTATTAACAAATGAATACAAATATGTTATTGAAAATAAAATGGATAGAAAGAAATAAGTTCTTATATCTCAATGACCTTTTATATTTTTTAAAATTTTGATGTTCTTTCTTCAAAATCCCTTACTTTTGTTACATTATTTTTAAAAAAAATTGAGGAATGAACTAAAATTTTTTTAATATTGTGCTTGATTTATTTCATGTCTTTCCTCCATTCTTTATTATTTTTTCACACAAATTTATCAAAAAAATTTTTGGTAGCTAATTCTGTTAAATTGACAACATGTTCTTAAGTATCTAATATTTTGTAAATAACATATTTTTGATATTAGCATTAAGATTTTTTTAAATAACTCAAAAATATTAAACAATTTAATCTCATGCTTTCTTTTCTTACATTCAAGTTGTCACAAACCTAAAAACATATTTATATTATTATATAATATTTCTCTTAATCAAATATATTGTTACCAAATAGTTTTATACTTTTTTTATTCAACGTTCCATATACATAATTTTTAATATGCAATATATTATTGCACATTTATTTCTTTGAACTTATTTGATGTCAATTTTGTATAATTTCAAAATTCTTATTATGTTGATAATTTTTTTAAAATAATTTTTTTTTTGCTAAAATATTCTCATTATTTACACTATTCAGATAATATTTAATGAAACAATTTGTCATATAATTTAAAATCTTTGTCATTTTGGTGTTATTTTCTTATTCGTTATTGTGATCTTTACTAACATAGTTTTTGATTATACAACCTTTTAAAAACATAAAAATTCTAATTATTATTATTTGTTTTTATAATATGCCTTATAATTATTTTTTATTTTAAAACTTTTTGAAAACATATTAGTGAAGAATTAGTTTTTTAATTATTATCAAAATTTTGTTATCTCAATTATCTTTTTGTTTTAGATCTTTAGTTTTACCTAAATTTTAATATTTTAAAGTTTATTTTCAAAGATGAAATAAAAGGATTAATGTTCCTAAAGTATTGTTTATAATTTGAAAAAAAAATATTCGTTTATAATATTCTATAAATAATGAAGGAAAAATAAGAAGTTGTTGTAATCACAAATATAACTAAATGTTTAACTTGTCTAAGAATTTCTACTATTATAACAATGAACATAAGTTGTGAAACAAATTGTGTTATCCATGCTTTGTATTGAAAAAGCTGTATTAGAAAATATTATAATGAAGAAATAAAAGATATTTTCATAATATAATAATTAAATTAATCAAAACAAGAAAAAATCATCTATATTTTTTAAATAATATAAAATATTAAACATTTGAAATATTAAAATTATTTGTATAAGAAATCAAAGAAATTTGTATACTATTAAGGACAATGAAAAAATAATATAAAAAATAAAAATTAAAAATTTAACATAAGAAGATATGTAACATAAGTAAAAATAATAATATTTCAAAATTGTCATGTACAAAAAATTGAGAAATTTTGAAAAATAAACATATTGTGTTAAACAATTTGAAAATAAAATAATTAAATTAAAAAAAGAAAACAATAAATACTAAAAAATAATATGTAAAATAAAAAAATGAATAAAATTTTCTAGATATTTTAAATTTGTAAAATAAAACTTACAAAATAAGAATAATGTTTTGTAAAAGTAAAACAATTTCACTACTACCATATGACATAAAAGACATTTTTATAAATAAAAAGCAAACAAAATATTTTTTAACTTTGAATAAAAATATTCAATAGAAAAAGGACTTTTCGATAATGATACAAACAAAAGATCCAACATTTCTTAGCCAATTACCAAAAGTGTGCACTAAGCTATGAAAACAATTCATAATAGCTAAGTTGATGTATAATAAAAAAGACAAAATGCCAATTAATACTATTTTTTGGATATTGGTATTTTTAAATCTTTACTTTTTTAATTTTTATTATGATTTGTATTTTTGTTAAACTAAATCATATATAAATGTTTTTGTTAATCTTTATGTAGATGCAAGAAATAAACTATATGCTCATTATATTGATCTTACTATTTTTCTTGTACTTTTGTGTAGTTTATATACACATAGTATAAGTATTTTTAAGTTAATTATTAGATATATTATAATTTTTGTAAAATTTCTTTGTTTTTAATTATAATAACTCATTTATGATGCTTAAATTATAATATGAAATATATTTTTGAAGCATTGTGATATGTGAATAGAAAACCACTTTAAGACATTATTCAAATAAATCTATATATTTTAGATTTTCTTTTGTCTGAATAGTTCCTATATTTGAATTCATTACATTTGTGATCCTTTTTGACATATTTTTGTTAATATATTAATATTTTAAATTTAAATATAATATTTTTCAATTTTTAGTTTTTTAAAATTTTTAGATACAATAGAAAGAATCCATAATTCTTATGACCTATTTTGCTTATTATCAAATAAGAAGCTTATTTTTAATAAAACATTTTATTCAAAATTTTTAAGTCATTCGCCGAAGAATATTTTAAAATTTTGCTTATGTAATGGAAATAATATATCAAAAACATTAAATATTTTTTTACAAGTTATTCATAAAAACTTCGAAATTTCTATTGAATAAATAAGTCAAACTAATACAAATGTTATGTTAAAAAAAATAGTAGAAACAATTAAGGTAATTAATATTCTAACAAATAAGGTAGATACATATGTAGTAAAAAGCATTTAAGCAATGCAGTATATGTAGAAAAAAAATATAAACTCATATATGAGCGTAAAGAGATAAAAGTTAGTTATCAATGTAAATTAACTATAATTATGAAAAAAAATTAATAATAATTACTCTAATCATGTTATTATTAAAACTATATTTATAAAATCAACAAAATATTACAAAACCATTTGCATTATTGAATTATTTATATTTAATATAATAAATTATTCATATGGGATATAAAATTTTTTTTTGCAAATCCAAAATTGATAAGCACATAAAAATAAAGACAATAGTCAAGTAAAAAAAATGAAATTTTACAAATTTAAAGCATTACGAAATATTCATAATATAATATTGATGAGTAATAACAAGAAAAAATATTCAACAAAATAATACAAATATAAATTTTTTGAAACTCAAAATGAATAATAATAAATAATTGGTAACCTTTAAATGTTTAATTCTATGTTGATAAATTGAAATAAAAAAGATAAAATATTGAATGATAAATAAAGTGAAAAAATATTTTAAAAACTTTATGTAATAATAATAAAAATATCTTTATAATTAAGACAAGGCAAATAGTTTTTATGCAATCCATAAAAAAGGGTGCAACAATAAAGTGAAATGCCACCGAAGCTCATGTAAATAATATAAATCATATTTCGATATGCAAAATACTCTATGTTATCTAGGTGCACAAAAGAAAAAGCATGCTCACATACTCTTAAGGATTTTTTTATGTCTACCTAAAGCATTTATAAACCTTTAAAAGGCATATTTTACCCATATAAAGCATGCCCACACAAGTTACTTTGCACCTAAGTTCTGA
Source organism: Vanilla planifolia (assembly GCA_023846275.1). Taxonomy (NCBI): domain Eukaryota; kingdom Viridiplantae; phylum Streptophyta; class Magnoliopsida; order Asparagales; family Orchidaceae; genus Vanilla; species Vanilla planifolia. The sequence continues at coordinate 194,566 of JAIUJO010000160.1, read as the reverse complement.
AATTGTAGATTCTTATATCAAGTTCATGATCAATGAATTTGTTGCACACTACACCTTGAGAACATTTTCAAATAAATATGTTTTGTACATAACTTTAATATATTGGGCCTTCTAATATCTTAATAACTTGTGTATTATTACTAATTTGAGTTTTTTTTTATTTCTAATACAATATTTTTTCCAATACTAAGAGATTATTATTATGCTTAATAAATATTTAATTTTTTTAAATAACATATAATAATTATAGATTGTTTTTTGTTCAGGATTCCACATTTCGTGATGCACTTATCATTAAAAAAAATTTTATTTAATTTTTGAAAAATGAACTATGCATTTTTCAAAAACTAATTTTCTTATTTACGGTTACTTATTCGTGATCGTTTATATAATTTTATAACTCTTTAATGATGTGATTGTTTTAGTAATTATTATGTTGATATAAAAAAATAAAGTTCTTTTAATGAAACACAAATAGTTTGAACTATTGAACACTTGATAGTGCTACATTTTTTTTGATGACTCATTTTTTTATTAATAATTTTTTTGATTGATATTTTAATCATGCACCTCAAATCATATATTGATTATTAATTTAAAATCCTTGATCTAGTGTTCCATCATGTAAGTCACTTGTGAAAATAAGTCAATAAGTGTTGGTAGCTTTACTCAAGTGTGGCCCATGATGTACATCAAGGAGTCAATTCTTTAACACTTGGTGGGCTGGTTCCCAATCTAAGATTCATCATGTGCACATCATTTTTGTTAAAATTATAAAACATATCCCTTTATGTTCATATGGAAAATATGGCTATATTATATTACTCATGAATATTTAATTTATAGACAATAAAACATGCATATCACACATGTTATATACATCAAGATATTTATTAGGTTGATTTCATTTGTTGAATTGATCAACTATCATAATTTGCAAAAGCAATAAAATTTCATATTATCTATGCTTTTCACATTTTTACCTTTCAACTATCTTATGATATAATCTATATGCATGGTATTAAATGAAACATAAGTCAAACGTGACCATGAGAAGTTTTCATCAATTGCACCGTTTGTGCAATTTTCATATTCTTATCATACTTGAACACTAAATGGCTACAAGAGAAGTGTGTTAAATTGTGTATATTTGGGTTTCAAACAAAATAATGTCATATGTATCATACAATATTGTCATTAAAATATTGGATAGAGCTTAAACGAAGCAACATTAAGTATGTGATGTAAAGTTTGTAGTGTCATATAAGTAAGATAAGATTTTTGAAAATGTGTAATTAGCTATTATATTCTAAGTGTTGAAAGCTTAAGTTATAGTTGATCTAACCTATGTGTATCTTATGTGATATCAAAGTCATACTAGTACAATAACATTAATTGGTTTCAAATACGCATTTTTGTAAGAGTATACGAGATATTCATATAAGTTTGATCAATCTTCCAAATAACATATAGATAGATTCCTATAGTATCAGTTCATTATCAATGTTGTGCCTTTATGATATGGACTTATATATGATTTTATTTGAGGAATTGGGCTTTCGTTACAATTGTTAATCTTTGTAGCATTATGTTATTTGGTCAAATTTTCATGCATATATAGTCATTCATGATTAACATCTTGAGCTTTTCGTACAACATATTATATGCTACACACTTATATTATATAATATTTTCTCGAGTTAAAGAATTTGCTAGGGTGGATTTTTCTAGTCCTATATTATAATGTATTACTCATATAAATATGATACATTGAGATATGTGAAAAAGAATAGATTGGATAGGCACTTCATGCATGCAATCCGATGTGATAGCTAATGTTAAGAAGGAATCTTAGGTTTATAGTATTGTGATCATTATCCTAAGAGCATGATAGTTTATTTGATTCTCTTAAAAATAGGATTTTAACTCTTTAAATTTCTTGATTTTTTGTATATTCCTTTTATTCATATAAATACAATTTACATTTTAATGAATATGATAATGAATCCATTACTAAGTAATGTTACACATCAAAGAAGAACAAAGTTGGTTGTGTTTTTTCACTATAGTATCATCCTTTATCTTATTTGCTTGATTATTATTATATTTGGTGTTTTATTTGGTTCATCAACATTGCTATTACTTTGAAGTTTCATTGGTTAACATGGTAAAATCTTCTCATAGTATTTAGTTGTTGTGCCATATTATTTTTTTCATGAATTATATAAATATTTTATATTATTCCTTCAAGTGTTGTAGTAATCCTATAAACTATATTGTTCTTTCTTTAGTGACATTATGTGAACATGGCAACTATCGAAAATGTAGCATAATTGAGTGAGGTGCCACTTACATGGCCATGCATAAGAATAGAGTGTTTTGACAAGTTAACTCTGACTTAGCCAAGATAATAAGTGTTGTGCTTTTTAAGGTTTTGCATAAGAATAGGGTCTTTTTTTAATTACATTATATCAATTCATCAAATTATTAAAAACAATTTTATCAAAATAGACTATAATTGGAATTTTTCTAACAAAATATTTGTTTATGAACTATAAAAATAATTTTTAACATTTAAAATTCATTTCTAATATTTTCATCTATATTAGTGAACTTATTTATTTTATATTTCGAATGTAATTGCTAAAAGTTTTGGATTATCCAATTAATTTTATTTCTTAAATGTTTAAAGTTTATTTTTCTAAATGGATATTTGATATTATTATCTCCATATAATTATATTATCTTGTAAATACAGATAATACTTTCTGTTCCTAATTTCAAAATTTTTAGACTTTTGTATCAGGACAATTTTGCAAATATTTTAATCAATTTCATGTGATTTAAAAATATTTTTTTAACTATTTATACTCGTTTTACTAAATTATTTAATTGACTCATTATCTCAGAGATTTTAAATTTTGGTATCATTTATACGTTCTTTTGCCAAGGTAAGTTCCTTGAAATTTGCATGAATACACAAAAACATTTGAAAAACTATGGTGTTATATCGTCTAATTGATCTTCCTTTATTTTTTTTCTTTGTTAATTACAACATTGAATTCAACAAGTTTATAGTTTGAATATACATTTTATTAATGTTTAACATAATTTTTTGAATATTTATTTTTATTTAACAACTTATATGCTTAGTTTTCCTAATTTAATAACTTATTCTTTTTTTAATATAGTTTTTGAAGTTTTATTATAAAAATACTTTTTAAAAAGTTCAAACAAAAAAATATTAAATTCAAAATTTTAATTATAATGCAAATTATAATTTTTAAAATTAATTTAAAAGTTTATCATATGTGAAAAATTATTTTTTAAAAAACTACAAAAATATTTTATTAATTTAAGAAACTAATTTATTATAGATGAAAATATTGTACTTCTTAATCATTCTACTATTTTTTGCGGTTTTTGGAGAATGACCTATTCATGATAAATTGATGAGGATAATTTTTTATTATTTACGTAAATAATATTTTATGTTCAAGTTAAACATAACTATACATGAGTTTTTGTTGTAATGATTACACTGTGGCATTCTATTTAATATCTTCAACTTTTCCTCTCATTAATATCTTGTTAAGAAACATTTTTTGGCTTAAATTATCTTAATTATCAAAATTTAAATATTTTTTGTTTATTACTTTTTGGGCGAAATATTCTTGCACATGTTATCATTAATCATTATTTTGTAATGATTTTTTAAATGTATCGTACAATCTAAACATAACACATCTCTAAAAATCCAATATTATACAAGATAGATCATAGGAAGGGCTAATCTATTTAGTGACATGCCTTTTTTATATTTATCATAAGAATGGTTAAAGATAAGCCAAATGTCCATATGTTTTTGGAATGTTTCACAAGCCTTTTTTATCTTTCAATGTAATCTAATTTTTACATTTTTCCATTTCTATTCAATTGTTAAATTTATTTTTATAACTTTTTTTATAATTCGTATTATGAGGATGTTTTGGTAAATGCATTATGCAATTAATTTTTTAGCAATTTGAGTATGTGCTATCTTGATGATTTTCTCTTATGATTGTGTTTTGTTGAAATTTTTTACATATTAATTGAAGTTTGTTTTTCTTTGATAATTAACAAAGTTTTTTGTTACTAGATTATATATATAAGTATTTTTAGCATTATCATATTTTAATGATTTGGCTGTCTTAATGATTGTTTTAAATTATTAATTAATATTTGATAATTCATTTTAATTATTTGAGATTTTTTAATTATGATGGCAAATTCTAAAACTCTTTAAATTGAAAAAATATTTCCTAAAACATAATTTTGCATACTTCGTATATTTAGTAGAAGTTTAGTTTTATGTTTTATCTGATTAATTTTAAAAATAAAGGATTTTTTATTTAACAAACTAATTTGATGCATTTTTATATTTCTTGTATTTTTTTAAAAGCAACAAATCTTTCATAATTTATGAATATTTAAATTTTTTTGAAATTATTAGTCATTGTTTAGTTATTTTTTTCATTATTTTTCTTCCACTTAATTTCATTCAGTCACATTATTGCAATCCTTTTTTTAATATATTATACAATAAAAAAGATTTTCTAATACAATTGTTTACTATCTTATTTTGTTAATTTTTTTGAACATTTAAAAATCTTTTTCTCAAGATAATTTTCTTCTCATGATTTTACTACGTTTTTATTTGAAGAAAGCCAAAATTAATTTTTGCAATCAGTTTGTCATTATCATGTCACAAAAACTTATTTTAAATATTTAAATATATTTACTATCTAACTAACTTTTCTTATACATTTTTTTGTTGTTATTATTATCGCCACACGTGTAATCTTTTAATTTTTTCTAAAATACAAAGTTTTTATAATTTTATGCTTTGCCATCTATGTTAGGTTACATATTTTTTTGGATAATCATACTATCTAAAATTTGTAGTGTGTAATTGCATTAATAATTATATTTTATTACATTGCTCTAAATTTTCTATATCTATATGAACATACTCTTTATTATTATTGGTTTAAAATGAATTTTTTAATAATACATTTAAATTATTTATAAAAGTTAAAACTTTTTTATAACCTTACTCATTTTATTGTTTTTAAACTATTTTTAATAAAATCATATTTAAAATTGAATTATCAAAAAAATTTTACAAAAAGATATGATGCAAGCGTTAATAAATTTATTTTTTTCGTTAATCATTATTTCATTCTTTGTTGTTTTCATAATTTTCATTTTTATGTGCAAATTTATTAAGCACTTTTTATTACAATATTTCAGCTATGACGATTTTATTTTTTAATTCCTTTTTTACCCTTCTTTGTCGTCTTATTGAGTAATTTTCAATTACAAATCAATATTAGTAATGCTTTTGTCAACTTGCTTTACTACAAAAGTTTTTGCATATTTAATATCTCTTAGAGATAAATTTTTTCATTCAAAAATATTTTTGTTTATTTATAATAGTGAAATATATCAGTGAAAATGCATACAAATGTATTTTAGTTTGTTAAAACATATTATTTCTTCAATTAAAATTTAACAAATATGTAAGGCTCAAACAAAAATTTTAAGAATATTTAATAGAATTAAAATCATTTAATATAATTGAAATCATTTAATATATACGATATGTATTTTCTTGTAAAAATATCATTTTCTGTAATCCAAGCTTAATGAACAAACCATTTTTAATAAAATTCTTTGAGTTTAGACATAAAAATATATTTCATTGATAAATATTTAAGTTAGTCAAAATATTGAAAAAAATAAATAAAAATAGCTTCATTAAAGGAAAATAAGAACTATATCAATGAAATTAGAAAGTTAATATTAGAAAGAAAAAATATTTAATTTTTTTGGACATTTTAAATGATAAAGTTATATGAATAAATTATGAAAAATTAATTGAAGTACCATAAAGTTAACAGAAAAAATAAAATTTAAATGAAAAAAAATATAAAAGCAATAAAATTAAAACAAATGTCACATCACATTTAACAAGGTCCAAAACTTTTTACCATAATTAAGAAAATAATCATATTCTATTAAATAATGCAAGTATAAATTTTTAGGTTGTATAAAAGGACAAAGTGAGGCTTGCCAACTGTATCTGAACTTTACATTACTTAACATAATTTTTCAAAATGAAAATAAAAAGGTTTTCACAAGAAAAATGTATGGAATAATTAAAGCATAAAGAATAATGAATTAACAAATACTTAACATATTAAAAAATTACATATTACATAAAAAAAATCATAATACAAGCATAAAAAGTGTGCTATTATAAATAAGATAGTTAGAAGCACGTTTTTCACTAGGCATAAAAGACTAAAGCAAAACATGGAATTTTTATATTATTATGCAGAATAGTTTTCTTCTTTTGTCTTGATAACACTATCATAATCAATGTAAATCTTAAACTTGCTCATTTAGATAATTCCTACCAGCATATAAATTTTTATCAAGGTTTGAAAGCAAAAGCTTCTTGAAAACAAAATCAATGATATTATTTTTAATGAGAAATTCTATTCAAAATACATCATAATATAGAATTATAATCAAAGAAAAACTAGATAAGATTACTATTTTCATGATTGTACTACCAAAAAAAGTTATTACATATTTCTAATTATCTAAATATATAAAATGAAGCAAAGTTTTTAAAATAAGAGTTCATGCTACTTATTTTTTTTATAATGGCTATTCCTTTTAGCTTCTATTCTTAATCATAATAGTTTCTAGTCTAAAATAGTTTAATAACAATTTGCATAAAATAATTATTTCATAAAGGAAAATGAAAATTAGTTTTCATTTCACATTTCAATTCTAAGTAAAATAAAAAAATGTGATACTTTTTCATGTCTTGCACTAAATGAATAAGCAGCTACTTACGTTACATGTTTCATGACTTAATCTATACTCCTTGAATATCTTGAAAATCTTTTTTTAGTTATATCTTATTACAATTTCAATAAATTTTACAAAATATATATTAGAGTTATAATAATTAATTAGTGAAAAATATTGCTAAGACTTCGTAATACGAACTATTACTCTCAACAGTGCCTAATACATGCAAGATGTCATTAAAGGGATTGGGATGCATGTCCATAAACATCTAAACTAGCTACAGTACTAGGTAGGATTGTGAAAAGAGTTTATAAAGTTCCTAGATCAAGTTATTACTACCGTATCATCATAAGTAGTGTATAGTTCATCACTAACATCATGGGTGATGACTTCTCAAACAAACTGGATGGTAGCCAACCCAAAATAGGATGATTTAGAGGATATTGCAAGGCATTAAAAAAACATTGTTCACCTTCATAATGCAACACAATCAAAGCCATATTTTCATGCATTATGCTTCTAAATTGTTGCAAAAACTAAAATTTTATGGTCACATAACTTTGTGTTTCAATGATCCCATCACCTCTACATTTTTATAAGATAGACAATATCCTCATTTCCATCATAAAGGATCACATTCACATTGTTTGTGCTTGTTCTACACATAGGATGAAATTTTAGTCATTCAATTATGATTCAAATCTAATGATCAATCCTATTTCTAAATACAAACAAGCAAATCTCATCCATCGATCATGCAATTTTCAAAAACAAATAGTCTAGATCATTTTGATCAAAAAGCACATGCAAAAAAGCTCTTTTTGTCATTATTTCTAGCCATTAGAATATTTTATTTATAGGATTATTTTTATAAAAAATAAAAATCGTATGAATAATAAGATAATTTTGCCCATTTGGTACATACTTTTAATTGATAAAGAATGTCTATGAGTAATAGATTTTTTGAATAAAATCATAAATTATTTTTATTATCTTTTTAATACTACTAAATTTAATAAAATTATGAGTTTAGAAATAGCTTATAAAATTTGGCACAATTTAGTGATGACTTATGAAAGATCATTTGAGAAGATTGAAATAAAAAGTGTAATAAGTAAAAGAAGGCATTGAAAATATTTTTGAATGAGTCAAAAGAAATCATCACAAGTCAAAAGAAAGAAAATAATGACGGACTCTTCTAAATGATTGCTAGTTAAGAAATAGAATAGAGTGTATCTTCAGGTGAGGAAGAAAATTACTTTACAAAAAAAATATGATAAGCATTTACTATTTGTTTGCAAAAAGTATGAAAAGTTTAATAAAAAATAATAGGAATTGAAAAAAGAATATAGTGAATATCTAATTCATTATAAAAAATTTGATAAAGGGCTACAATGTATTTAGAGAGTATGCAAAGGCTCGTGATTTAAAATAAAAAAGTTAACAAAAATGTATTATTAGTTAAGAAATTGAGTGACTTCAAATACGTATAGTCTACTTGCTCATTTTCAAAAAGCAAAACTAATTAGTAGAAAATTTTTTTTTTGAGGATCTTATATCATATGTATGTCGACATTTTATATACTGTAATCATAAGTTTACGTGGCACTATTGCATACAAACCAAATATATTTTACTTGCATGTAAGATTGGAGCTAATATACATTTGAAATTTCTAACTTTTGCATGGAGAGAGAAAATTATAACATTGTTACACAAAAATCATGCATTATGCATATAAACTTTGATTAATAATTTTTTACTAAAAACATTAGTATTAACACAAATGAAGAAAAAAGATAAGATTTGAGAAATAAAATTTAAAATATTCAAAAGAAATAAATAGTAAAAAGGTATGTAGTTTAAAAAACATAAAACTTTAAAACTTTTTTATGATTATCAGTAAAACATGTTAAATATGAAATTTTGATTGATTTTAGAATTAATCATAACAATAAACCTTCTTGAAACTTTTAAATAAAAAATATTACAATATGCCTTAAATAATATTTTGTGGTAATTGCTATAAAAAGAACTAAAATAATTTGAAAAGAATTGTGTGAGTTGACAAAAACTATCCGATAAAGTGTAATTAGAAGGAAGTGATTTTCTTAAAAAACTAAAATAGTTAATTATTTACTTAAAAAATTCATAAAATGTTAAGTTTATTAAAATTTTTCAAAAATTTACAGAGTCACTATGAGTGATAATAAAAAATGGAAAAGAATAAAAATTCAAAGAACTAAGTATAAATTAAGGAGCATTAATCTAGTCATGACATGCATATCACTTTATCTTTAATTATTTTAGAGATTATTTTTATAAATAATTGAAGCTTGTCATTATTTTTATTAAGAGTTTTTCTATCATAAAAATGAAGAAATTCATCAGATATTGACCACTAGACTTGACGTTTTGTTTATTGATAACAAATCATAAGTATTTTGATTAAATTTGTTGAATTTAATTTTCAAATTTTAGAAAATTGATACTTGTGTTCGTGAGAAAACTTAAAGAAGTAGAGTAGTGGTGGAATCCTATGAAGATCATCTTAGTTTTAGTGAAAAACCACGGAGAGACATATTTTAAATTTAATTTTAGTTATTTTAATTTAATTTTAATCAAAAATGTTAAATTTGTTTAAATTATTATTACGAGACACAAAAATTAAATTTGAGCAAAATTAATATTTTTTTACAAAATATTACGCTTTCAGAAACTTAATCCATTCCTTTTCACAATGTTGAAAATCTTTTTATTTATTTGTGAAATCTTAGTATTTATTTTGTAACTTTTGTAAAATATACATCATAAATTAAATAATTAAGTTCAAAATAATTCTAATTAAAATAATGCTAATAATTATGAATAAATTCCAAAAGTCTCTACAATTCATAAACAACATTGGCTATCGTTGAGAAGTTTGAAATGTAAATCCCAAAACACATCTGCCAGGTTATGTACTATGTACAATAGTGAACACAATTTAGTTGGGTGTTAGAAATTTTTAGTACTCTCATATTCACAGACACAATGTATAAAGCAATACTAACAGCTCTGGTAATGACTTCTCGAGCAAACAAGGGGGCAAAGAACCATGAATAAGTTGACTTTGATGAACAAGTAAAGCTTTATATGCAAAAAATATTTATTCACCTTCACAATATAGAACTAAAGCAAATCATTCTTTTTGAACATGTTTCGAAATTATGAGGCTAACAAGAATGATCTGATTGGGAAATTTCATGATCAAACAACCTTCATCTTATCTATCTTTTTATAAAGCCTGATACTATTTAATAATTACATGATCAATTTTTATTTTGTGTAAGATCTAAATTTAGCCATCATACTAAGATTTAGATATAACAGTTTTGATCAAATAGTTTTTTAAACATCCCCATAAAATCTCGTTTGTTTGGTCATACAACTTACCCGAACAATTAGTCTCAGTTTATTTTTTTGAAGTGATTCAATTACATCTTTTTTATCAACTTTTTCAGCTTTTAGAATATTTACTTTAAATAATAATTTTTTAAACAAAAAATAAAAAAAATTGTGGAACAATAACAATTATTCTACTTCTTTGCTTAGCATCTTTAGTCCTAAATATCTTTTTATAAATAAATGAGCTAATCATAAAAGTGGAATGATGAATTCTCATCAATTTAAATAAAAGTTTGAAGCCATGATATTCAAGCCGTTAGTAGCCAAAAATAAGTGTAGCTACTATAGCAACTTTCTTCAGTTGCCAAACGCCTAATTATACCTTCTTGTTAGCTTAGTTAAGTTATTAATTTTTTTTATTCATTATTAACTTAATTGAGATACTTCTACCTCATTAATTATTTGATAAGAAAAAGATTTTTTAGTATTAATTTTAATTATGAGGCCATAGTAACTTGTTTCTTTTTATTTCATTATTGTGAGAGTTTAGCCTACCTATACATTGGCGAATGTTTTATATTGGTTGTTTTCTGCCATATTTTTTTATTGTGAATGTAGGAATTTTTCAAGCTGGGCAAACTACATATTGCAACTGTACATTTTATTTCTTATTAATATTTTTTTATGTTATTTGATGAATTTATTTTATTTAAACAAATTATTTATTTTCAATTAAATTTAAATTTTTTATAAAATACTTTTAAATTATTTATTTAAATATTTTTTTATAAGGAACTTAAATTTTAATTCCTAATAATTTACCCCCTTTTTGTAGATCCAAACTTCCTCATATGCGTACTATGAAGTACTATTTAGTAAGAGAGTGGCGAAGTATTAGAAACAAATTTTTCGAGAGAATTTTTTTCAAAAATACTTTAATATATATTTTTAATAAACTTGATTATATCTTAAAAATAGTTTAGTAAATTATAATTTTAATTTAAAATATGTTAACTCTTTTAAAATATGTTTATTTTTCTTTTAATATTAATTTATTTTAAAAAAGTATGAAAAAAAATTGTGGATGATTACTTTTCAACTGGTTTAGCTTAAAGTCAAGCATACATCCATCCTTAACAAAAACTAACGAAAAATAACTAATATTAGCTTTTTACCAAATGATAGGTACACTAAAGTACTTCAATAATAAAACAACAAAACTTTACTACTACAGTCATACAACAAAACAAACCTACAAACAAAATAAAATATATAAATGATATAAAATTAAAAAATTAACTCAAACAAAAACATTATGATTGAAAAACTTTTAGTGAGGTATAAGTGTTTTAAATGAATCAATTAGATATAAAAAAATTTAGAACTTCACTAATTTTTGAGGAAAGTAGAGATTATGAGTATTATAAGTGAAATACAAAGCATAAGGATGTGATGCCGACATTAGGTGCAAATTGCTTGAATGTCATCATTTGAAAAGTTTTCTTTTAATTTTAAAAAAATTTTATCAATCAAATTTGTTCAAGGACTAACCCATTTATAGACATTTTTTAATTGCTAAAAGTACTTATGAAACTAATCAATTAGTCGTTGGTAATAAATTATAAAGTTGACAATATCTTAAAATCATGGCTAAAAAACATTTCTCAGGAACTGCTTGATCAAAATGCTCTTAGATCATTTGATCACCATAAATGCAATATGAGATGGCTCGGATTTAGCAAGCACTATTTAATTTGGAGCATTAGATCTAATTTTTTTGTAATAGCTAGATTTAGATCTTATGCATAGACAAAACACGAAATGGGTGATCATAAAATTTTATATCGAATAACGAATCTATTTAGGTGTTTTTGAAAAGCTAGTGAGAATATGATCATTTGATTGAAAAATTGTATGATCAAATGACAAAATTACTCCAACCATTTTGAGTGGTCGTGCAAAATGCACTGATAGTTTAGTTATAGATTGCATGAATGTTGAATTATTATTGCTTTATAAGAATTTTCCTATGCCACTTAATAAGTGAATTGTTTGGTGTTAGTAACGCTCTGGTTTGCCCTAAAATGATTTCCTCTATTATTTGATGAGTTATATACTAAACAAAAATTATTTGATGAATTATGGTGTTATTTTATCAATCCAATAAGCCCAACCCACCATGTTTAGGAGCGTTGTTCTAACATTATATTTTCCTTATTATTAATAATAGGTTCTCCTTTTTTATTTTTTTAATTATATTATTAGTTTTACTAATTAATTATTATAATAACAATACTTCTTGAAATAAGTGATTAATGTAATATTTCTAAAGATATGATCAAGAATAAAGTACT